>NW_004624794.1:8975995-9011490 GCF_000247695.1 Heterocephalus glaber | reverse complement strand
TTTTTTTTTTTTTTTTTTTTTGGGTACTGAAGATTGAACTGGGGACCTTGTGCTTTCGAGGCAGGCAGCAGAAACACTGAGGTAAATCCCCAGCCCCCTGTGACCCTGTTTTTTAAAAAAAAGATCATGAAAAATAAATAAATAAAAATTTTAAAAAGGTCATGGCTACATTTCTGTTACAAAGTCTTTTTACAATAGTCTGTACCCAGAAATAAAAAATTGATTGTCAGGCCAGGGATTTAGCTCAGTGGTTCCACCGCCTGCCTTGCAAGCAGAAGGTCCTGAGTTCGATCCCCAGTACCAAAAATAAAATTGATTGTCTTCTTTAAGACATACAGAGAGGATTATTTTCCTTATTTCCTGTTCTCCTTTATTAAACATTGCCCTAAAATTTAGACTTTAGGCTTATCTAATTTGGAAAAGGAATAAAACAATAATGAGTGTGTGCATATGTTTTGGGCCAAGTCCCAGGGCACTCTGCCATTGAGCAACATTCCCAGTCCTTTTTATTTTTTTTTGTTTTGAAACAGGGTCTCTCTTCAGGTTTTTAAATATTTCATAATTTACTTTCTGCTAAGAGTTGGTGTTTTTTTTGTTTTTTGGCCTTTTTTTGGTACCGGGGATCAAACTCAGGACCTTGCACTTGCAAGGCAGGTGGCAGAACCACTGAGCTAAATCCCCAGCCTGGAACAGGGTCTCTCTTAAGTTGTCCAGGCTGGCTTGCAATCTTCTTGCCTCAGCCTTCCAAGAAGCTGGGATTACAAATATACGCCACCATACCCAACTTAAAATATGTATTAAAGCCAGTGTAGCAGCAAGATGAAAATAGAGGACACTCCTGGTTTTGCCATTTTTCTCAACTACTATTATCATTTTGTATGTTTTCTTGTTGGCCATATTTGTAGGTATACACGCACATTCTCCTGTTCATGTTCCTCCAGTTTGTATAATGTACAGTTAACCATTGTACAGATCAGTGACACTTAGTAGTCAGTATGTTGTATTTTGATGGGAATTAATGTCACTGTCTTTTACTGTAATAATTTTTTTATGTGAACATTCACCATATGTTTCAGTTACATCTCACAAATCTGTATGTTACAGTTCATCCGTACATTTGTTGGTGGGCATTGGGATAGTTTCCACCTTTTGGCTTTTATAATGCTGCTATAAATATTTTTGTACAAGTTTCACCAACACAGTATAGTCTCTGGGACTTTGTGCTAAGTAATCCTTACTTTGTGCTTTCTTTACTGCATAATGTTCAGTACATTTGCTAGACTATAAATTCTCTTGAGAGTACAGCTCCAATGCTATAGTAATATTAATATTGCTGAAGTATTCCAAACCTGCTGAATTATTATGTTTTCATTAATTCATGATAACCCCCAGAATATCACAGAATCAGGTCAGTATTCTCAGGGTGACTTAGTAGCATTAATGCATAATACACTGGATGGTTTCCTGTGCTAAAATAACTGGATTTATGGGAAAACAAGAGCAGATCACTCAAAAACTTGTGCAGCTTTGTAATTTGAGTACCTGAAAAATAAAGAATATTGGGGCCGGGGACGTAGCTTAGTGGTTCCAGCGCCTACCTCGCAAGCACAACATCCCGAGTTCCGATCCCCAGAACCAAAAAAATAAAATAAAATAAAGAATATTAAGCACTAATCTCTAAGCACTAATATGCTTAGAGACCTGTTAAATTCCTAAAACACAAATACTACCATAAATTTAAGACTTTCCTTTACAAAACACCAAAGACCAAAATAGCCTAATGGAAGAAGGTCTGAGGAAGAATTGAGGCTACTCTTAGAGACAAGGAAAAAGTATATCAACATTAGAAAGAACCGTGCAATAACCACTTACAAGACTGAGTAAACAGCCAAATTGTGCTATGAAGAAACTTGGAGTGGGCCAGGGATTTAGCTCAGTGGCACCGTGCCTGCCTCGAAAGCACACAGTCCTGAATTCGATCCCCGGTACCAAAAAAAAGAAAAGAAAAGAAACTTGGAGTGAGTGGGTATCATATAGTATTCCTCAGTGGCTTGCTGTATTTACCTGCTGTTATCTTCAAGTGCAAAAAATAACTTGTTAGGGAAAAATGGAGATAAACAAATGTAATTTCTGGGCGTACTGATATAGTTTCCCTACTTCAAATTGCATGTGAACTAATTCAAGTATTGAAATACCATGTTGAGTTTGTAATAGCTAAAACTTGGAAACAGCCCAAGTGCCCATCAACTGAAAACTGGATAAAGAAGATGTGGGGTTTTTTTATAAAATGGAGTACTAAGGCATAAAGAACGAGAAACTAGAGACGTTTATAGCTACATGGATGCATATTAAGGCCATCCTCTTAAGTGAAATAAATAGGACACATATGTGTAAATACCAAATAGTTTCTCTAGTGTGAGAAGCTGAAAGTGTAAATAAGGATTAAAATGAATAATTCATAATTTGAAATAGGAAACTGTCCAAAGGTGTAGGGGTGGTGGGAGGGGAAGGGGAAAGGGAAGAGGGGAAAGGAAAAATTACAAGAAAAGAAAAAAAATGGAAACAAAATTTATGTAAATAGGGAAGGGTGGAGGAGGTGAAGGGTGCACAGGCAATGGGGAAAAAAATAAAAACTAAGATACATCATATACAGGTACAAGTACCCAATGATAAATGTAAACGTGTTGTATACCTAAAATGTACCAATAAAAGAATAAAAAAAAAAAGAAACACCATGTTGAAGCAGTATAGTTCTTGTGCTTGTCATGCCTTTCTTCAGTTCTTCTCATTTGTCTATAGCATTGGCTTCCAGCCATGTTTGGCCCCCCCTCCCTTATCACATTCTCCTAATCTGTTCTTTCCAGTGCTGTAAGAATTATTTTCTGTGGAAAACTGTCTGATCCAAGCCAGTTTTCATCATTAGAGCACGTGTCATAAACTTTTGGCTTGTGCAAATCATTCTTACTCTCTTTCTTCTATATTCATGGTTTTCATTTTACTTCATTTGCTATATGGTAGTGATTTTCTTTACACCATATTTAGAAAATATGCCCTTAATTTAAAATCCTACCTTTAGGACCTCAACCAGCAAATTTTAAAGTCTTCATTTATATACAGTTAACATTTTTTTGGTGATGGTGGGGATTGAACTCAGGACCTTCTGAATGCTTAAACATATGAACTGCACTGAGCTACATTCCTAGCCCATAATCAGAGAGTTTCATTAAGTAATTTCTTATTTTATTTCCTTTTGTGTTTTTCTCATCTCATTTTCATCTCCAATTTTTGTTTGTTTGTTTTTTGGTTTTGGTACCGAGAATCAAACTTGGGTCCTTGTGCCTGCACAGCAGGCAGCGAAACCACTGAGCTAAATCCCCTGCCCGAGTATTTGGGGATTTTGGTACCGGAGATCGAACTCAGAACCTTGTGCTTGCAAGGCAGGCGGCAGAACCACTGAACTAAATCCCCAGCATTGGTTACAGTTTTCTAATTTATTTTGTCACACTTTGTAACTTTTTAGCCTTTTTTGAAACTATTAAATTTGCATTCTGGGGGCCGGGGATTTAGCTCAGTGGTTCCACTGCCTGCCTCGCAAGCGCAAGGGCCTGAGTTCGATCCCCGGAACTCCCCCCAAAAAATTTGCATTCTGCTCTGCATCCATAATAAGTTGTCTTGTATACTTAATTCTTAAGTGAATTGATTGTCCATTTCTTATCTGTTTGGGAAGAGATACTAGGGATTGAACCCAGGACTTTTCACATATAATAAGGATGTGTTGTACCACTGACCTACACACCTGCCCCCACTTCTTTTTGTTTGGTTTGGTTTGATTTGGCACCGGGTCTAAACTCGGGACCTTGCACTTGCGAGGCAGGTGGTGGAACCACTGAGCTAAATCCCCTGCCTTGCCCCCTTCTTTTGATACCATTGTTTCTGTGAGTTCCTTTTTTTTTTTTTTTTGATACAGCAAAGCATAAGATTCTGTGTGGTTTTTTAGTGAAGTAAGTGTGCATGTATGTGTTTGGGTGTGTGTGTGTGTGTGTTCTGGAAATACAGTGAAAACTTTAATCAAATTGTGATCTTTGTGTCAAGAGATTACTGTTGCTGGGTATGGTGGTGCATGATTGTAATTCCAGCACTTGGGAGGCTGAGGCAGGAGGATTGCCATGAGTTTGAGGCCAGTCTGGAATACGTAGTGAGGTCAAAGCCAGCCTGAACTACATAGTGACACCTTGTCTCAAAAAGTGTGTGTGGGGGGGTGTTACTATTATGTTGTGTTTTTTATTATTTTCTCTTTATTCTGTTGTATACCTCAGGGATACCAGTTAGCTGCTGGATCTTCGTAAGTTCTCTGTAACCTCTTATGGCTATATTATTTTTTCTTTAAAGCTTGTTTCCTTTTTCTCCAAATAAATGTCTTTCTGTGACTTCATTTTATTGCATGGGATATGTTCGCTCTTGATGCTTTTTTTAGTTGTGCTCTTATTTTTCTGTGGTAAATATTAATCCTGAATGTTTTTCTTCTCTTTTGAAAACCTTCCTTTTTTCCTTCTTCATTCATTGTCTACATCACTCTTTCCACTCTTCCTCCTTTTCAACTCTTCTGTAAGAATTTTCTTTATTCTATGCCTTCTGCTCTTATACCACATTTTTCATATCTATTGATGGATATGTATGCTGTTTCCAAAATCTAGCTATTATAAATTGTTCTGCTATAAACATGGGTATATGTTTTTATATGATTTGTTTTTTGATGTTGTTTTTTTTGGTATGGGGGATTGAACTCAGGTCCTTGAGCTTGCAGTGAAACCACTGAGCTAAATCCCCGGCCCTATATGATTTTAACTACTTGGGAAGATACCTCAAAGGGGGATACCTGGGTCAAATGGAATTTCTATTTTTAGTTTTTCAATTTCCATAATAGTTGTACTAGTTTACATTCTCACCTACAGTGTAGAAGAGTTCCTTTTTTCCAACACCTTCACCAGCATTTGTTATTGCTACATTTTTAGTATATGTGCTGCCAAAGCAAGCACATATTATTAGATTTTTAGATGATAGCCATTCTTTTTGTGGTAAGATGGTATCTCAGTGTAGTTTTAATTTGCATTTCTCTGATAGCCAGCAATGATGAACCTTTTTTCATGTATTTATTTGCCATTTGGACTTCTTCTGAGAAGTGTCTGTTCATTTCAGTTCCCCATTTTTTGAGTGGGTCTTTTTATTTTTGAAGGGGTCTAATTTTTTTGAGTTCTTATATATTCTGGATTTTAGTCCTCTGCCATGGAATAGCTGGCAATCTTTTTTACCATTTTTTAGATTGTCTCTTCACTCTGTTGGTTGCTTCTTTTGCTGTGTAGAAGCTTTTAAATTTGGTATGATCTCATTTGTCAATTCAGTATTATTTATTATGTCATTGGGTTTCAGTTCAGAAATTTCTTGCCTGTTTCTTCAAGCATTGTACCTATTTTATTTTCCATCAGATTGTTTCTCTTTTAACATTTAGATCTTTGATCCATTTTTATTTTAGTTTAGTACAGTGAGAAATATGAGATTCAGTCTTCTGCATGTGGATTAGGCAGTTTTCCCAACACCATTTATTGAAGTGGCTATCTTTCCCTCCAGTGTACAGTATGTTTGGCTGTTTTGTCAAAGATCAAATAGCTGTATGTCCAGGGTTGTTTCTGCTTCTTCTATTCTGTTAATTAATCCACATTTCCTGTTTTTGTGCCAGTACCATGCTGTTTTAGTCACTGTAGCTTTATAGTACAACTTCAAGTCTGGGATTGTAATGCTATTATCAGGTAGCCTGCTCCTAAAAGTGGCTCATCAACTAAACAGTACTGGGTTCTGGAGAGCTCACCTCTCCCTCTGGAGTTAGATTCCAGGTTCTTCTTGTCATGAACAAAGAATTGAACAAAATGAGCAAAAAACAGTGGCCAAGTTTATTCAAGAAAGTAAAAGTGAAGAGTGGGGGAGAAACTGGCTCTGCAGAGTGATCTTGGGTCAAGTAAGAGAGGAAAAAGCAACAAAAGAACACCCTGGAGAAAGCAGGGTGGGCTGTCTTGAGGAGAAGTCACCATAGCAAGCTCTTCATGGCTCACCTCTTTTATGTTGTCTAATACATATGGGTCCTGAGAGGCAGTGGTAGGATCCCCTACCTAAGGGTGACATCAAGTCTAGGCCACCCTGTTGAAAACCTGCTTGAGTTCCTGCCAGAACTCCACGTCCAGGGCTTAAGGAATTGTTCTGTGGATGTGTTGGGGATCTTGTAATTAAAAGGTCATGCCTACTTTCCACAACCAGCTTTGCCATGCCCTACTCTCCTTTCTCAATGCCACATCCTTTGCTTTTGTTGCCCAATATTGCTGGGTAATCTAACATCCTGGTCAATGTATGTTGTACTGGCATTATCATTGAATTCTAGGAACTATCTTCCTTCTTTCTTTCGAAACTGTCTTTTTTCTTCCTTAATTTTCTCTGTGACCCATTGATTACTCAAGAATGTGTTGTTTAATTTCCATATGTATAGCTTCTGTGGTTTCTTTTGCTATTGATTTCGACTTTCATTGTGTGTTTCAATATGTGGTAAAATTACAATTCATTTACTTAAGCATGCTTTATTAGGTAGAATGATCTATTTTGGAGAAATTACCATGTGCAGCTGAAAAGAATATGTGGTCTAGGGCCGGGGATTTAGCTCAGTGGTTCCAGCGCCTGCCTCACAAGTGCAAGGATCTGAGTTCAATCCCTGGTACCAAAAAAAAAAAAAAAAAAAAAAGATTATGTGCTCTGTTGTTCAGTAGGACACTTTGTATTTATCTATTAAGTCCATTTGTTCCAAAGTTTGATTCAACTCTGATTTTTCTTTGTTGATATTTTTGTTTAGTTGATCAGTTTGTGATAGTGGGGTATTGAGACCCTCTGTTATAATTGTATTATCTGATCTTTTATTAGAATTTGTCTTATGAAGTTTAATGCACTTGTGGTTTGGTGCATATATGGTTATAATTGTTATTTCTTCCTGTTAAATAGTTCCATTAACCAGTTTTCTTTAAGAGCTTGAAACACTGCATTCCACGCTCTTTTGGCCTTTAAGGTTTGTGTTGAGAAATCTGTTGTAATTCTGGTGTGTTTTTATTTATTGGTGATTCCTTGTTTTTCTCTAGCAGCTGTTAAGATCTGTTCTTGTTTTGTATTTCTGGTATTTTAATAATTATGTGGCGTGGGTAGTTTTTTTCTGATAATGGCTATTTGGCATTCTGTATGCTTTATTTATGTGTGTATTAAAGGCTTTTTCCATGTCTAGAAAGTTTTCTGCTGTTATGTGTGTAACAAGTTTTTATGCCTTTGTGCTATTTTCTGATTTTTCATTCCAATTCATTCTTCCTCTTTTGGTCATCTAGGAGCTGTTGGATCTATTTTTCATGTTCCCTTGTTGTTTTTAATGTATCTCTCATTAATTGATCATTGACCTCAACCCTGTCCTCTAGATCTGACACTGTCTTCACATTCTTCTGCTACCCATACTTTCAATCACATTTTTTCTTGGATTTCTGTTTAGACCCTTTTTTAGACTCCTTTTCTATGCTGAGCATTCATGTTTTGCATCTCTTTCTATAACTTCATTGGCTGTTTATTAATGTCTTCTCTAGACTTGCTGATCATTTGTTTCATTAGGGTTATTATCTGATTAATTATGTCTTCTTTAAATTCGTCAAGTACCTTATTGAACTGTTTTAACCTCCATTGATTCCCTTTCAGACTTGTCTGCTGTGTAGTTTGATTTTCTCCCTGTCTATGCCCCTTCAGATTTGGGGGGAGTTGGCAGTGTTCTGAGGCATTTTGTTGCCTTGTCTTTTCATGCTTCTGTGTTTTTGTTTTTGTGCTATGGTTTGCAAATTATTTGGCCCAGTGCCCCATTCGTCTTGGGAATGCAAGTCACAGTGTCATTTTTGACCCACAGGCAATTCAGATATTGGCATAGAGAACATTGCCAGGCACTACAGTGTTACCTTGGCTATCATAGTAAATTCAGCAGCAGCAGTGCCATCAAATTTCAACTGGATAATGACAAACCCTAGGAACCACTCATGAACAGCCCTTAACCAAAACAAAGAAAACTATGATTTAAGTGAAGACAATTAGGCCACCCTTATTGACCTATAATAGTTCAGACCACTGATTTCTGCTGGATGTAGGCAGCAGTGCCAGAGCAAATGTACTTGTTAAGGACTGCCCTCTGTGACAGCTACTCCCACCAAACCTGGTCTCCCACAACAGAATACGGGCCCTGTGATCTTCCTGGTCTCCCAGGGCATCTCCCTGTTCAGCTGTCACCCTCTCCAGCCCTAACTCCCAAGGCTCTCAGGTAAGGTATCACTTCAGTCCTGAAGCAAAACTGTCCCTGGGGGGCCAGGGATTTAGCTCAGTGGTTCTGCTGCCTGCCTCACAAGCGCAAGGACCCGAGTTCAATCCTCGGTACAAAAAAAAAAACTCTCCCCTGGTATTGGCCTCTTATTCTATCAGGTCAGCTTGTTAGTTGGCAAGTCTGTGGGCTGGGGGCAGGGTGTGCACTTAGGGGTCCTCCTAGCTTGTCGAGTGAATGATTCCCAGATCCTCCTGATAGTCTTTTTTTTTTTTTTTTTGGTACGGGGGATTGAACTGGGGTCCTTGCACTTGCGAGGCAGGTGGCGGACACACTGAGCTAAATCCCCTGTCCTCCTCCTGATAGTCTTTTAAATTGAATACATTTAGCTTTAGTTAAAACCCTTTATATTTAGCTTTAATTTTTTTCTTTATATTTAACCACAGATCAATAAATACTTTTTCACAGATGATAATTCAGAACTTTTTGCTTGATACGTGGAACAAAATACTTAAAAGAGGCCCTACATGAATATGAGGAGTAGCAGATACATATCTCATGTCCTTTATTTTCTCACCAGTTCGATCCTTTGGTACAGAAGACAGACCAACAGATCGTCCAATACCACCTCGAGATGAAGTCTTTGAATACATTATATTCCGCGGGAGTGATATCAAAGACCTCACTGTTTGTGAGCCACCAAAACCACAATGTTCTTTGCCTCAGGACCCAGCTATTGTTCAGGTAACTGACGATAAATTTCTCTTGCAATGGAGGTGTAAACTTCACAGACAGCTAGCCCTGGCTTTTGTCTTTCCCAATTGAGTGTTCATAAAGCTTACCATTTTAAAGTTACCTGGATACTTAAAACTACCTGCATGATATTCTTATTTAGATTTTTCTCTTCTGGTCATAAATTGGGACAAAATAAGGTAAGCAATAGATGAAGAATTTATTTTCATGATAAAATATTTTAACATTACAGTGTTACCATGGCTAACATGTATTGAAAGCTATCAATAAGAAGTGCTCTGGGGCCAGGATTTAGCTCAGTGGCACCTCGCCTGCCTTGCAAGCGCAAGGTCCTGAGTTCAATCCCCAGTACAAAAAAAAAAAAAAGAAGTGCTCTGAGCACTGTACTACTATATCACACTGTGCAGTAAGCACAAAGCAACACAACTATGACATTCGGCAGACATGTAAGCTATTTCCAAGATTTGTTCACATGTACAAATTAACATGAGGAAATGTTGTAACCTGAGGTCCTTTTGTATCTGAAAGTTCACAGCTCAGATGTTTCAAAGTCGGGTACTTACTATACAGTGTATACTTATATGTTCATTAGAAACATAAAGGCTCTTTGAATTTTGAATATAGCAACAAAAGCCTTTTCACATAGAAATACTTTTTTTGTATATTTTTTACTTGTTGGTTTTTCAGTGTATGTTATGCTGGCCTCAAACTTGAGATCCTCCTGCCTCAGCCTCCTGAGTGATGGGATTGCAGGTGTGTTCCACCATCCCTGGCTCATAAGGAATGTTTTTACTTGTGAGCATAGCTGATTAAAAGTTAGGCCCTTCCCATGGTTTTCTTTCTGTACTTTTTTTTAACCTTTTTTTCTTATCATAAATCTGTCAGTTGTACTAAAATGTGCTTGTTGGGCTTTTTGGCGGGGGGGGTACTGGTGATCAAACTCGGGAGCTTGCGCTTTGTTGGGCTTTTTTTTTTAAGCACTGTAATACTTTTAAATTGTTTTATATTAACTTCTCTTTTTTTGTGCTAAAAGTGATACAATCTTAGTTTTCCACAACATACCTTTTTTTTTTGGTGATAGTACTGTAGATTGAACCCAGGGCCTCGTGCATGCTAGACAAGTGCTCTATCACTCAACTACATCACCAACCCTTTTTATTTTTTGTTTAGAGACAGGGTCTTGCTAAGTGGTCCAGGCTGGATTCAAACTTGTGATTCTCCTGCCTCACCCCCACCTCCAAAAGACTGGGACAATAGGCATTTGTCATCACACCTGACCTATCCCTCCCTTTTTATTCTGTTCTTTTTGTTTGGTTGGGGTTTTTTTGGTACTGGAGATTGAATGCAGGGGTGCTTTACCAGTGAGTTACACCCTTGTCCTTTTTTTGGAGAAAAGATCTCACTAAGTTTATGTTCCCAGGTAGCAAACATAAGATCCCTTTAGATCCTCCTACCTCGGTCTTTCAGTGTTGGGATTATAGGCATACACTACTGTACCTATCTTTGTCCCTCCCTTTTTAAGATTTATTTTTATAGAAGGAATTCTGAAGAAATCCTGATTAATGTTAATCTCTTAGATGGAAAAAGAAAAGATACATTCTTAATGGAGATACTTGACTACACCAAAGATTGGTGTTACATTATCTTATATATATCTTTTGATAATTTTCTGGGAACTATTTATTTGAATAGTCACTTATAGAAGGAGAACAAAGAGAGCACAAATCAAAATGGTACTGAATTTCTTAATCTTCAATTTGATTGTTTTATTCATTCAGCAGTATTTATTGAGTACCTGGCATGTCTTTAGTATTAGCAATAAACACAAGGTAATATCCTGCCATATGTGCACTTATATACCAGTAGCCTCTAATATAGTTTATGTTTATATCATGAAATACTTTATAATAAGGTAAACAAAATGTGTATGTATTAAAATATATTTGAGATTTAATAAGTTAGTTTATGTAAAATGTTCCTTAGCCTACTATAACTACATGTAAAAATGTAAATGGTTTTGTGTGGGATATGTTTATTTCTCTTTTTTTAACAAGTTTTATTTTATCCCATTTCCCCCCTCAAGCCCCCTCCCCTCCCTATGTACAAAAGCTTTGTTTCCATTTTTTCCTTCTATTTTCACTTTTTTTCTTGTCACGTCCTTCCTTTTTCTCTCCTTCCCGGGGTATGTTTATTTCTGCATCCCTTTCCTGTGCACTTAATAGTAGTCCTCAAATGATTGAAAGCAAAGGAAAAATCACAAGTAAGATGCTTATTTATCTCAGTATCAGACTGAAACCCAGTATCACTGAATGTCATTTTTCTTTAAGTAATTTACTTACTGAAGTAAACTTTTCATTTATTCATTTATTCTTTCCTAAATCCATTATAAAACTCTTAACTCAGAGGAGTTTATATTAGGAAAAAGTGTTTGTAAATCACATTGTGTATAATTGGCAAACCCAAAATCAGAATGTTAAGTTGTTATAATACCTATTTTAAGTCATTGTAATTTATTTTGTTTCTAGCGATTACAGTTTAATACTCTTATTAGCTTTTTAAAATTTGAATTTCTTTTTATTATACATATGTTACTTAGTGCTTAGGAAAATAACCCTTTTATTTTCTTCTTTCAGTCTTCATTAGGTTCATCTACTTCTTCATTCCAGTCAGTGGGAGTGGGTTCCTATGGACCTTTTGGCAGGATGCCGACATACAGCCAGTTCAGTCCAAGTTCATTGGTTGGGCAACAGTTTAGTGCTGTTGGTGTTGGTAGGTGGTGATTTTTTTTCTTTTTTTAATTTCCCTTTCTTTATCACAAAGGTATAGAAACTTACTACAAATTCTTACATACTTTTAGAAACATTTGGTGTTCCTTTTATAACCTTGTTTTAGGGTGTGAAGAATACATTGCCAAGCCAGGCATGGTGGCACACACCTATGATCCCAGCACTCAGGATGGTGAAGCAGGAGGATCACCTAGAGTTTAAGGCCAGGCTGAACTACATAGTGATACCCTGTCTCAAAAGCAAAAAACCACATTGTGATGCACACATACAATCCTAGCGCTCACAGGGCTGGGGATTTAGCTCAGTGGTTTTGCCGCCTGCTGCGCAAGCACAAGGACCCGAGTTCAATCCCCCGTACCAAAAAAATTAAAATTAAAAAAATAAATTTTCATATGCAGATGCTCTTCAACTTATAGTGGGCTTACATCCTAATAAATACAAGTTGGAAGTGAGTCACAGTGCATTTAATACATGTAATACCCAACATAGGTTAGTTTGTTCCTCCTTAAATATACTCAAAATAATTACATTAGTTTATAGTTGGACAAAATCATCTAACACAAAATCTATTTTATAGTAAGGTGTCAAATAATCTCTTGTACACACAGATGGGCGTTTGTAGGCATGATGTAAAAGCATGAAACGTAATATCCAAAATATACTGGCACACAGTACACTGTAGGGTATGAGTACACTCCTGTGATGAGATAGCTCACTGTGAGCTGCAGCTTGCTGCTGCTGCTGTCCAGCATCACAAGAAGGTATGGCTAGCCTAGGAAAAGAAATTCAGAGTACAGTATGTACTGAAAGAGTATGTTTTCATACTATCCTCAAGTCAAAAAATAGGTCAAGCTGTCATAAGTTGGACACCATCTTTATTGTTACTGCACTGTTAGTAGTTTTATTTGCAGTTTTTTCACTATTTTAATAACCTTTTATAGAGAACTCTAAATAGAAAAAATCAGCAACCCAACAAAATTGGGCAAGGAACTTAACAATTCACAGAAAAAGAAATAGAAATGATCCTTAAGCATATTGAAAAAGATGCTTTGATTTGCTTGTAATAAAAAATACTAGTGAAATGTATACTGAGACACCGCTTTTCCACAACAATTTGGCAAAACCCCAGAATTTTGTCAGCATTGTTTTGTTCAGTCTGAAGAAACAGGCACTGTCAATTGAAAGGAGTGATGTACCAGTTAGATTGAAAGCACTTCTTTCTAAGCTTATGCAAAAATAATTCTTTTCGGGAGGGATTGTGGAGTGGGGGGTTGATACAGGGTCTCACTGTACAGTATAGTTCAGGCAGGCCTTGAACTGTGTAGCCCAAGCTGCCCTCAAACTCGCAGTGATCTTCCTGCCTCACCCCTCAAGTACTGAGATTACAGGCATGCTCCACCAACATAGGCCCACCTATAACCTTAATTTATAGACCTTTAGGAAAAATTACGTATAGATAAATGAAGCGTCAAAGCAGTATTTTCTTATGTTACCACTGATGAGTAACACACTCAGACCTTACTGCTACAGTAAGAAAAAGGATTACTAGAAAGGGTAAATGGTACAGTGATCAACCATCTCCCCAATACCACCACCATGGTACTGGGGGTCAAATCTAGGAGCTATGCATTTTAGACAAGCACACTACCTAACAACTACAGCTATATCACAAGGCCTACCAGCCATTTGAATTAATTGTGAAGCAAATATTAAAGTAGCTTGAGCCAGGCATAGTGGTGCATGCCTATAATCCTAGCACTCAGGAGGCTGAGGCAGAAAGATCGCTGCCAGTTTGAGGCCAGCCTAGGCTACGTAGTGAGTTCAAGGCCAGCCTGACCTACATAACAAGATCCTGTCTCAAAAAAACAAAAAATAAAATAAAGGCACATGGAACCTTTTCCCCCCTCATTATTTACTTTTTCCTGTTATTTACTTAATGAAGTCAGCTGGTTGTTTACAGATAATTGAGACAGGTTTACTAGTGTCCCGTGGCATGCTAAGTCTCATAATTCTCTTAGGGCAAGATGAAGGAATGTTAGCCAAATAGATGTGCATACATTTTAGACAAGGTCAGATACATTCAGGGTGGTATGGCTGTAGATGACATACGTACATTTTAGTTCATTAACTTGTCAACCAACTGTTTGGATGATGATTCTCTTAGGTCTCCAATGTTTTGTACAGATTTTTAATCACCAAGTTTGATGAATTAGAACTCATACATGTGAATTTTATGAGACTAAGAATTGTTCAAGATCTACTTTAGCCAGGTGTGGTAGTCTAGGCCTATAATCTTGGTACAAAGCAAGCCGAGGTGGGAAGATAGTGAGTTCAAGGATAGCAAGTTCAAGCCCAGCCTGAGCAATTTAGTGGGACCCTCTCTCAAAAATTTAAAAAAGGGGGCGGGGGATTTAGCTCAGTGGTTTCGCTGCCTGCTGCGCAAGCACAAAGACCTAGGTTCGATCCCTGTTACCCAAAAAAAAATTTTAAACAGGGTTGGGGATAGGCTCAGTCCCCAGTATTGCAAAAAAGAGAGAAAAGAAAGAATAGACTAGGAAAAGGACATACCATAAAGACCAGTAACAAGAAAACTGTTAAATATGTTGATGATCGACAAAGCAGATAAAAACCAGGAGTGCTGCCAGGGATATAGCTCAGTGGCGCCGTGCTTCCCTAGCAAGCCCAAAGTTCTGAGTTCAATCACCAGTACCAAAAAAAAACACAGACAAAAATCAGGAATGCTAACAGAAGTAAAAGGAATTCTTCATAATAATTCAAGGGTCAGTTTAGACAGTCATAATAATCCTCAGTGTGTTTACTTTTGAAAAACTGCTCAACAGTTAACAATATATTTGGTTTTTTAAAGTAGAAATGTATTGGTCAATAATGTAGATCAAATCCTGGGCCCTAGAACAAGTTACATTAAATTCCAAAAGGACAGGGCTGGGGATTTAGTTCAGTGGTTTCGCTGCCTGCTGTGCAGGCGCAAGGACCTGAGTTTGATCCCCGGTACTAAAAAAAATTCCAAAAGGACTGAAATCATGCATAGTATCTTGTCAACCACAAAGAAATTAAATTTGGAATTAACAAAGGTGATTTGCAAAATCTCCAAATAATTTTAAGTAGTATAAACTTGGTAATCACTGTACATCAAAGATGAAGTTATAAAGAAAATTTAAAATTAAAAGAATTACTAATATAACAACCATAAAATACAACATCAAAAATTTGTAGGTTGGGACGGGGATTTAGCTCAATGGTTTCGCCACCTGCTGCACAAGCACAAGGACCCGAGTTCGATCCCCAGTACCAAAAAAAAAAAAATTTGTAGGTGGAACAAAAAGCTTTGAAGGATATCTTCATAATTTTAAATGTGCATAGTAGAAAATAAGATTTTTTTTTGGTACTGGGGATCAAACTCGGGACCTTGCACTTGCAAGGCAGGCGGTGGACGCCCTGAGCTAAATCCCCGGCCCAAGAGAAAATAAGATTTTTAGGGAGCCGGGGATTTAGCTCAGTGGTTTTGCCACCTGCTGCGCAAGCACAAGGACCCAAGTTCGATCCCCAGTACCAAAAAAAGAAAAGAGAGAGAGAAAATAAGATTTTTTGAAATCAGAATAGCCTAAGAAGCTAGAAAAGAAGGGAATCATCCCAAAAGTAATAAAGTTTTATTGGAACACAGCTATACCCATTATTTACATGTTTTCTATGGCTACTTTTACACTGTAAGGATAAAATGACATAGTTATTTATGGCTGGAATCATATTGCTTGTAATACTGTTTATATATTTTTATTTCATTCATTCATTTATTAGACAGGGTATTTCCAGGCTAATAGTGCCATGCCATTAATCCCAGTACCTGCCTGAGAGGCTGAGGCAGGAGTATTGTCTAGACTGAGACTAGCCTGAAATACATAGCGAGACTATGTCTCAAAAAAACAAAAAATAAAGACAAGATCTTGACCTGGGCATGGTGGCACATGCCTATAATCCCAACAGTCAGGAGGCTTTTTTTTTTTTGGTACTGGGGATCGAACTCAGGACCCTGCGCTTGCAAGGCAAGTAGTGGAACCACTGACTCAAACCCCTGGCCCTTTAAAAAGAAAAAAGTAATGTAGAATTGTGGCAAGTAGAAGGGACTTTGATGTGACCTCAGACTCAGCGAAGAGATGGGGAATATAGGAAGAGTTTGCTAACCGTTGAATGAACCAGGGCCAAGAGAGGGATGTTGTGTGGGTAAGGAAGCACATAGCATGGAAATAGGAATGAACAGTAACTGGCATTTCAGGCATGTGCTATCACTCCACCAGGCTGCTAACCTGGAATCCCGGCACTTGGCAAGCTCAGGCAGTATTGTGAGTTTAAAGCCAGTCTGGCCAATTTAGTGAGACTTATCTCAAAAAATAAAAAGGGCTGGGATAAAGAACATCCCTGGGTTTAATCCCCAGTACTGCAAAATGAAATTAAAAAGGAAAGAATGATCATCAGAGTAGCGTTGTTTCTAGGAATACTAGAGATAGAGGAATGCCTCCCCGCTGCCTCCTCACCTACCGCCACCCCCAACTCTTAAAAAGCCACAATATTCCCAAGGGTACTGTAGGAGGTTGTTGTTGGGTACTTCCTGAGCTGGCTAGCTGGAGTGCACCTCCAGGGTAGTCTCAGTGGCATCCACTGCCTAAGTTACTGTGTTGTGTTGTGTGTCCCATTTTAGAGGAATATAAATAAATAGAATTCCTTGAATTAGGAGTTGCCCAGAGATGTGTTACTTTTTTTTTTTTTTTGGTACTGGGGATCGAACTCGGGGCCTTGTGCTTGTGAGGCAGGTGCCAGAACCACTGAGCTAAATCCCCGGCCCCTGAAGAGGTGTTTCTTAAAGTCCATGTTAACTGAAGGAACTGGAATTGCCTACATGGGAAATGAGTAGGTTGCGAGGAGCATGATCCTTGTGTTGTGTTGTGCTGTGTTTTTTGAGATTGGGTCTCTGTAGTCCAAACTGACCTCAGACTCATACAAGAATGCACCACCATACTCAGCTCATAGTCATAATCTTTATATATTTTTAAAGCAGAAGTATAAACTTCTGCTGTAGGCTACACTGTTGAAAAGAAGGAAAGTGATGAGAAGTAGAGTTTGGCAGATAAGGAGAGGACCTTAGAATTGAGGTTAGTTGTTGAAACTTTTGTCTTGAAGACAGTGAAAGTCATTAGAGGGTCCTAAGCACTGTTGTAATAATGTAATTATATTTGTATTTTATAAAAAATTACTCTGACTGTTAGATTGGGTTTAGAGATTGGGGAGTAGGGACTGTTGAATAGAAAGAAAACCTACATAGATGAAATAAGTAGGACGAAGGCACAGTAAATAAAAAATATCCAGGCATGGTGGCACACACCTGTAATCTCAGCACTCAGCAGCCCAAGGCAGGACCATCCCAGACCTGAGGCCAGCCTGGACTACATGGACCCTATCTCAAAAAAAAGCAAAAACTTTTAAAACTTAATTTTTTTTTTAAGTAAATGGTCCATAAATACTATAGAAACTTAAGAGAAGATTGACATTGCCAAGTATGGCAGAGAACAGGTCTCTTTGTAGGGATTTTATTACTCATATTGCCCAACGTTTCTGTGATTGCTTTAGGCTAAATGCAGTCCCACAGTCCCATCTTCAGGGAAAGCATTAATGCTGGAGTCATTATTGTCTTGCCTCAGAAGTGGTGGCAAATTTCCTAGTATAACTGGCTATTTGTGAAGATACTTAATATTAGAATAATTTGAACTTAGTTTGATTTAAAAGGTACCGTTTCTATTACTTTGCTGTCTTATATGTGTCCTTTGTGGCATCCACATAACTACAGTACTGTGTGTTATAAAAATTGTTTGCATCCAAGGATACCACACATTAGCTACATACTGGCCTTTTTTCTCCCAGCATTGTTATACATTTCCCAAACTATTACTTGATACACTTTAATTTCCAGGATTATTCATTTATACAAGTTCTATGAGAGGGTATAAGCAGACAGTAATCAATAAATTGCTACACTGTTTCATATAATTGAAGATGAAAACATTAAAAATTTTTTTATCATTGAAAAACATCTCTTCAAGCTGGAAGCTCTTTGACATCCTTTGGAGCAGAAACGTCGAACAGCAGTAACTTACCCCAAAGTGGTGCAATTGGATCTGCCTTTACACAGGATACGAGATCTATAAAAACACAGTTATCTCAAGGTAAGCAATTTTTTTCTTTAGATATTTTATTCTAAATTTTTATAATGGATTTTATCTTTCTCTGAATATAAGAGCTTTTATAGTTTGTAAATTACATGTTTAATTTCTGGTGAATTCTTTAAAATTTTTCTTCCAATTGATGTATTATTGAATTGACTTCCACTCTTTACACCTTTTACCATTCTAAGATTGTGAAACCGAACTGGTGAGCATTCTCTAAGTTGGACTTCTGTTTGCAAAGCAGTTATATAACTTGTAAATAACAATGTATCAGACCAGTCCCAGACTTACCACTGTAAAGGAGCTATCCTAGATGAAATTCAAATATCATCTGAAAAAATAAACTGTTCCATTACATCCTCATAGAATGTATTCATTCCCAGTGTGTACCACCCACAACAGAATCAACTGGAGTGCTTCTGAAAAATATAGATCCTGAGATCTACTATGTCAGAATCCCTAGAGCCTAGGGATTTGCATTTTAATAATCTTTGTAAAGAATCCTGTTTCAAAAAAAAAAAATCTGCAGGCCAGGGATTTAGCTCAGTGGTGCCGCCGCCTTCCTCGCAAGCCTAAGGTCCCGAGTTCAATCCCCAGTACCCCCCAAAAAAATCAGTTTCAAGTTTTTAATAAGTACTCATATCTTCTTTTAACCACCACAGAGTGGGTATTGTTGGTTCATTGCTTTACATGAATATTTACTTTTTAAAATTTGTTTGGGTTTTTGTTGGGTTTTTTTGGTTGGTTGGTTGGTTGGTTGGTGTTTTTTTGAGACAGGGTCTTGCTATGTGGTTTAGGCTGGTCTTGAACTTGCTATGTAGCCCTGGCTGGTCTTGAACCTATGTCAGTTCTCCTGTCTCAGCCTCCCAAGTGCTGGGATTATAGGCATGCACCACCACACCTGGCTTTACTTTTCAGCAACTCAATGTAAAGCCATTTCAGAAAAATGCTATATTTATAGGGCATTTTTTAAAAGCTGTTGACTAAAAATCAAGCCAATACTAAACATAACCCTATATATCTCATATTTTGAAATAGTAGCTACTATTATTCATGTTGACCTAAAATATCTTAATTATTATATGTGTACATATTTTAGAGTTCTTGGACTGGGGATTTAGCTCAGTGATGCATTGCCTGCCTGGCAAGTGTAAGGTCCTGAATTCGATTCCTGGTACCAGAAAAAAACCTGAAGACTATCGTATTTTAGAATTCTTTCCTGACTGGGAAAATGCTTAATCTTTTTAAGGATTAGTTTCTTAAACTATACAATGGGACTTTCCTGGGAACTTTCAGACTTGTGCAAGAATTAGATTTTCAAAAACCATTCATACATACATACATGATGCCCACCACATAGATCATTCTCAGTACAAGTTAGCCATCTTCACTGTAGCCAACATCAAACTTAATACTGAAGCTCCAGAAAAATTCTTACTAATATAAATACAGAGATCTGCTGTTGCTGCTACTCATTCTTCTGGAATTTTCAGCTCTAACAGGTACACATGAGGAAGTAAATATGAGGCATAAATATTGGAATTACCACTATTTACTAATTTTCTGCTTGGAATCGATAATTCACTGAAAAACAGAAATAGTAAAGGACTTAAATCAGAGGTAAAATGTAAAGTGAATATACAAAATTCAATGATAATTCTAAAACCTGTCCTGTTCTATGTAATAGAAATAAAAGGCTCACAATAATGACAAATAGAAATTATGAAGTACATAAGAAATATAACAAGCTTCTATGGAGAAAAATGCAAAATTTAATAGACCTCACATATTGTAATTAGAGAAGCATATCTTGTTCTTAGATAAAAGATTCAGGATTGAAAAGACTTTACTTTTCATATTAATTAAATTTATTGTACTTTTTGTCAGAAAGATTATCTTTAAATGTGGACACAGAGCAGGACAATTTGAAAAATGTAAAGGCTTACCTGCTTGATAGTAAAATATATTTTATTATATAAGATAAAAGCAATATAATAGAAAATTTAGAGATGAATGGAACAAAATACAAAGTCAGAAACAGTTCCAAGTTTAAGTAAGAATTTAAGAGTTGGTGGGTGTAGCTCAGTAGTAGAATGTTTGCCTAGCGTGCATGAAATCCTGGGTTCCATCCCCAGTACACCCGCCCCTAAAAAAAGTAGATTGAAATGTCAAATTAGTTGGTTGTTGTGGCACATACCTGTAAACCCATCTCCTTAGGAAGCTAATGCAACTGGATTACAAATTCAGTCCCAGCCTGGGCAATTTATCAAGACTCTGGTCTCAAAATTTAAAAGGCCCAAGGGATGTAACTTAGTAGGTAGAGCATTTGGGTAACACGTGTGAGGCCCTGTGTTTCATCCCTAGTATCAGAGGAAAAAAAAGTTTAAAACAAAGTTAGAGATGTATTTACATAAGACTATTACAGAAGACATCCTAGAGGTCTGCATTAAAATTTCACTAACTAAAAATTCTGAATTTCACAAAATAAAACGTGGAATTTCTTTAGCTGTGGTAAGATTGTGAAAATAACTCAAGGGGATGTGTTTTTATAAAATAGCTTCTGGTTTTATTCTTAATACTATGTTCACATCACCTATATTTCCCCACTTATAGCAGAATTGGCATCATGATTAGTAGATTAAAATAGAAAAAATTTAGACAAATGAATTTGGTACTTGATTTGATTACCCCATCCCATGTATTTCTGTAATAGTTTTTAGTCACAAAATCTTTTCTCAAAAGACTCAATAAAGCAGTTTTAAAAACTTAAAAGATTATTTTATGTAGTGTTGTAAAATTATAGCAACAGGCTTTTAGAAAAACATGAAAAAGGTGGGCATGGGCATGGTGGCAGTTGCCTATAGCTCTAGCTACTCGGAAGGTTGCTTGAGCCCAGAAGTTCAGGGCTAGCCCTCTGGGCAACATAGACCCTATCTTTAAAAATATATATATATGTAATTATTTTCTCATAGACAAAAACTTATGTGAATCATCATAATTTCCCCCTTATAATTTTGATGGGAAAGTGACTTAGACATTATGTCTAGAAGTGATGATATGTGTTTGTAATTGCATACTTTAGATGAAGTATAAACTTAGGGAATATTACTGATTATCTCTGAAGTATCTGGGTACACAATAACCAACATGTTATCAGCAGTCACCAGATTGACAGCCATATTGTAGGGGCAAAAAAAACATGATGAAAGTACTAATGTTATATTCTTTGGCTCATACAGTGGTAAGGCTCTGACCTCACAAAAGGAAAAATGGAAGTTGTTACATGCAAACCCCATATTAACCCAACACTTGCCAAGACATCCATAGGGTGGCAAGGAATGAATATACTGTATAAGTATCTGAAGGGTTTTATTTGTTACTGGCCTTTTAGTTTTGATGTTTAATTACCCAAACTCCAGCCTAAAGCTATTTAAAAACCACCTACCTTAGTTTCTTGTGCTTTACTTTCTTGTAATAGAACTTTGTTTGGGCCAGTATTACTTAATGACCAGCCTACTAAGAATAATCAGATTAAGGGCTGGGGATTTAGCTCAGTGGTTTCACTGCCTGCTGTGCAAGCGCAAGGACCCGAGTTCAATCCCCAGTACCAAAAAACAAAAAGAATAATCAGATTTGAACTTTAGACTAATAAGTAGATTAACTCTAATTTTTGCTAAATATTTGAATCATTAGAAATAAAACTCTAGACCTTTTTTTTTTAAGGGGCTAGATTATTTTGAAATTCCCGGTTAGAATAGTTTTCTTATCTTTTGGTTACATTTTAGGTCGTTCAAGCCCTCAGTTAGACCCTTTGAGAAAAAGTCCAACCATGGAGCAAGCAGTACAGACCGCCTCGGCCCACTTACCTGCTCCAGCACCTGTTGGGAGAAGGAGCCCTATATCAAGCAGGCCTTTGCCATCCACCAGCCAAAAAGCATTAGAGAATCAAGAGCACAGGCGAGGTAGAACTTGAGCTATTTACTATTCCTTAAATGACTGATCAACATTTTCTGCTCACCTTATTAAGAGGATTTTACTTTATATGAATAATTTTAGGTTTAAACTGAATTTAATAGAATGTTCAACCTTTCAGATTTGACTTGAAGAGGTGGAGGGGGTGTGGTTTTTGGGAATTGGACAGGTTTTGTTTTGTGGGATTTTTTTCTTCCCATTTCTAACTTTACAAAAGTTTTTGGATGTGTATCTTGAGTGGATTTGTCACTTTGCATGTCTCCTTCTACAGCTGAAGTCCACAAAGTTCCAAGGCCAGAAAATGAGCAACTCAGAAATGATAGCAAGAGACAAATAGGTAAGTTACTTGAATCTGAAAGTCATATCCTTTGCTTCTCAGTAGCATTTTAAATGTGTAATACATGAGGACTAAAAAAGTGGAAGATAGGGCTACACATGTAATCCCAGCACTCTGGGAAACTGAGTCAGAAGGATATAGCAGGCTGGAACCCAGCCTGGACAACTTAGGTATGTTGTCTCAAAATAAAAAATGAAAAAGAGCTGGTGATGTAGCTCAGTGTGAAGGCTCTGGGTTCCATCCCTACTACCACAAAAACAACAAAACAAACAAAAATACTAGGTCTAGGGGTTTATCTCAGTGGTAGAATGTTTTCCTGTCATGTATGAGGCACTGGCTTCGATCCCTAGCACTGCAAAAAAAAAAAAAGCACACAAAAACTGATGACATCTGAGTAAGTTGTGTAGTTCAATTGATTAATTCTGTGGTTTTGATAGTGTGTAATAGTTAAAGGTAATGGGCTGAAAGTACTAGTGTTTTTTTTAACTTTTTTATGACTATTTTCTTTTAGGGAAGTTGTTGGAGTTTTTTGTTCATTTTGTTTTGTGTTTTGAGACAGGGTCTCGCTCTGTAATTCAGGGTAGCCTTGGACTCACTATATAGTCCAGGCTGGCCTCAAAATCATGACAGTCCTCTGACCTCAGCTTCCCAAGTGCTGAGATTATAGGTGTGCACCACCACACCTGGCAAATAAAGGTTTTTTTGGTGTTTGGCTGGGTGTCAGTGTGTGTGCGTGTTGTACTGGAGATTGAATCCAGGGCCTTTGAATTTAGCTACATTTCCACCCCTTGGTATTTTTTGAGACAGGGTCTCACTAGTCACTCAATTGCCCAGACTGGATTCAAATGTTTGATCTCCTGCTTCAGCCTCCCGGAATGTTGGAATTACAGGCGTGTGCCACCACACCATGAAGGGTTTTATAAAATACTACTTTTCTGGGAAAAATTCTGCTTGGTTGTAGAATTTTCATATATTCATGATTAATATCTGCTAGTATGACTTAATACATTTATGTTTAGAATGTGGTTCTGTGGCTTCCTGCTTATGTTTTTGTATCACTTTCTTGTTAGCACTATGAAATTGTTTTCTATGATTTCAGGAATACAATTACATGTATATTATATATTTGGGAAGTTTCTTAGCTGGATTTGGGGATGTACTTTAGTGATAGAACATGTATCTATCACATGTGAGGGCCTGGGTCCAATCCATCCTCAACAGCAGGAAAAAAAACTTTCTTCCTTAAAATTACTTAAACCCAGTCAGACGTGGTGGCACACACCCATAGTCCCAGCACTTGAGAGGCTGAGGGAGGAGGATCACCAGGTGTTCAAGGCCGAGCCTAAGATACACAGCGAGACCCTGTCTCAAACAAAAACTAAATCCACAACCTTTTTTTTCTTTGAAGTGTTAGTTTAAGAACTTTAATTTTCTTTCCTGATTGTTGATTTAATGAAGTTTTATATTTGCTTTGTTTCATAATCTAATATTTACCCAAAGCAGCCATTTTATTAATTTCAAATTTGTTTATGAAGATTATAATTTAATACTCCAAATTTTTAAAATTAATGCATGATCACTTTATTTAATGATTGGAAAATAGTTAATTTTCTCAATTTAAGAAACCTTGATATGGGCCAGGGTTTTAGCTCAGTGGCACCATATCTGCCTGGCAAAGTGCAAGGTCCTGAGTTCGATTCCCAGTGTAGGGGGGAAGCCTAGATACAGTTTATTTTTGTTTGTTTGTTTTTTCAGTACCAGGGATCAAACTCAGGACCTTGGGCTTACAAGGCAGGCATGATACCACTGAGCTAAATCCCCAGTCCCCAGTGTTTTTAAATATACATTTTTATTTCTCCTATACTTTGATTTTGTTTTCAGGGTTGCTCAGACGGGCCTATACCTTTTGAGATCTTCCTGCCTCACCCTCCTAAGTAGCTGGGACTACACTGACTACTTTTTATATATATATATATGTTTTTATATGTACTGTGGCATACAGAGCTTTTGTTTATTTATTATATTTTACTTTTTATTTGGAAAAAGAGAGCTCTTTTCTCAAAGTAATTGCCATAATTTCATCATGTAAAACTTAAAACAATAAATAAAAATATCTTTCATTGCCTTTCAAAATTCACCACCCTACCCTGTCACCAAACTTCTTTAACTAAATATTCTTTCAGATTTTTTTTCTTAAGATATTACAGACATAAACATCTATACTCAGAACTTTAGTTTGGTTTGGTTGTTTTGAGGCAGAATTTTACTACATAGTCCAGGCTGGCTATGTAGCCAGGCTAGTCTACAATTGTTGATCCCCCTGCTTCAGCCTCTCCAATGCTGGAATTACAAGCATGTACTGCCTAACTGGCCTCTTGGTCTTTTGCTGTACCTAGGGATGGAACCCAGACCTCATATCTGCTAGGCAAGTATTTTACCACTAAGAGCTATAACCCCAGCTCCAGAATTTTATTGTTTTAGGACAGATCTGTGCTTCCTGGCATACAGATAAGTCATTTTTAGTAGTAAAGTTGAATGTTGTAAACCCTGCTTATCTAAATTTAAATGTCTGGATATGCCTCTGTGGGCTTTTCTGGCTTGTTTTCTCAAACCCAGGCCATTTCCCAAACCTCAGCAAACAGTGAACATAAACCTGTCTGTTTCCTTGTAGTCGCTATGTACCCCAGGCTGCCCTTAAGCTCGCAGCAGTCCTCCTGCCTCAGCCTCCCAAGTGCTGGGTTTACAAGCGTGTGCCACCACACCCAGCTTTTGTAGTTAATTTCCATCAAATTCTATTTCATATTCTTATTTTTTCTTATCATTCCTATTATGTTGCATATTTATGTTCCAAACTTTTCATTGTTAATTATCCTATTTTTGTATTTATCATATCTCATGTGATTGACTAAAATCCTGTTACTGTTTCGTAGAGAGACTGCATAGGTATAGGAAGGCTTGAATATTGTGGAGTCAGAGAGATAGTGAAAGTGAAGTAGAAGTGTTTGGAACCAATGAGGACTGGTGCTTCTTGTCTGTTTTATGGAAATAACATCTCCAGCCTTTGAATTCGTGCTCATAAACATTCACGTGTTTTTCTTATTGTAAATCTTGTTTCCTGTTATCTTTTCCATAAAAGGCTTTAAGTTTTGAGAACCCACTATGTTTCTAGCACTTTGTAGGTTTGGGGAACATAGTAGTAAGGAGAACAAAGCCTTTGTCCATGAGGAACATATATTAATTTGTGTAAAAGCTCCAAACCTGTTTGGTTGTATGTTCTATTAATAATACATGTATGAGGGCCAGGGATTTAGCTCAGTGGCACCGTGCCTGCCTCACAACTGCGAGGTCCTGAGTTCAATCCCCGGTACTAAAAAAAAGATTAAAAAAAATAATAATAATAATACATGTATGAGTCTCGAACCCACAGATATAAATGTTTAATCTTTTTATGTGTACTAGTCTTCATATATTACATTTTAACAGTTAATTTCTCTTGTATAAAAAATATAAGTAGAATAATATTTAGAGAGACTTTAAAGCATTTTTGTTATTGGCCATTTCATATAACAACTACAATAACTTCTCCCCTAAGCCAGCTATTACATACTGAAAGCTTTTGGTATAAATTCTTTAATACATAGTTCCAGGCGCTCCTTCCACTCCAAGGAGAGGGCGTGGAGGTCATCGAGGTGGCCGGGGAAGGTTTGGTATTCGGCGAGATGGTCCAATGAAATTTGAGAAAGACTTTGACTTCGAAAGTGCAAATGCACAATTTAACAAAGAGGAGATTGACAGAGAATTTCATAATAAGCTTAAATTAAAAGGTGAGCTTTGATTTTTCTTAGAAAAATCTTGTTTATCTATGAACTAAGAATGTTTTCTAGATTACATATTTAATTTTATTTAGTACAAATCTTGACTTTTATGGTGTTTGTTTTTCATTAGAAGATAAACTTGAGAAACAAGAGAAACCTGTAAATGGTGAAGATAAGGGAGACTCGGGAGTTGATACCCAAAACAGTGAAGGAAATGCTGATGAAGAAGACCCACTTGGACCTAATTGCTATTATGACAAAACTAAATCCTTCTTTGATAATATTTCTTGTGATGATAACAGGTACTGTCTTTTAAGCTGTTCTTATGCTCTTAGAATATGAAGTATAAAACAATTATTTCATATAAATTCACAAGGTTCTTTAAACGTTTAATATTCTTTAAATATTAAGAGCTGGGCACAGTGGCACACGTCTGTAATCCCAGCATTTAGGAGGCTGAGGCAGAATTGCCGTGAGCTAGAGGCCAGCCTAGACTACATAGTGAATTCAAGGACAGTCTGAACTACCTAGCGAGACCCTGTCTCAAAAAACAAAAGAATATGTTAAAATATCTAGTGACCACAGTTAGGTTTTCAATATTTTATTTTACTAAAAAAAAAATCACCAGGTGTGGGGGTGTGGGCCTGTACTCTCGGGGGTGTGGGCCTGTACTCTCAGCACTTGAGGCTGAGGCAGAAGGATCACTGAAGAGTTTGAGGCCAGCCTGGACTATTTAGTGAGTCCAAGGTCAGCCTGAACTACATAGGAAGACCTTGTCTCAAAACAAGAACAACAAAAAATATATGTATTTTTTTTTTTTTGGTACCGGGGATCAAATCCGGGACCTTGCGCGTACAAGGCAGGCGCTGGGACCACTGAACTAAATCCCCGCCCCAATACTATATAATTTGATTAGGATTGTAATCACCTTTGGTTATTAGTATTTAAGACAGAAGCATTCATATAACATCTAAGTAAGACTTTCTCCTTTATACCTTTATACTGTATTTCATTTGAAGCCAGGACCAAAAAGGGTAACATTTCTTTGAAATTTATTGATACAATAAAACTCTGCCCTATTGTAATAAATATGGGTCCAGAAAATTGTCCATAAACTATTGTGAGGTGAATAGACTCAGCCATACAAGATAAAGAGTGCCAGAAGTTGCCCAGCTTAGTGCATATCTTTGTTCTGGCTGCAGTTTGGTGCCACCTGGTGGCAGTTGTTTGCTTCAGTTTAAATGTGGAGAGTGAAGATGATTCTGTGTCCTGAAGTTCCCTAAAGGCTAGATGGTGGCAGCAATTCACACATTTGCTGGGTTCACTGGCATCAGTTCCAGGATTGGGCCAGGAGCATAATGGAAACTCAGGGACCTACCCTCCATCTCCTAGCTTCTCTAGGACAGCGTTTTTCTGCTTGGCTTTCCCTTTTCCACTGGGGCTGAGTAGAATCAATTACAAATTGCATTATATCTGGGGTGGGGATGTAGCTCAGTGTTGCCATGCCTGTCTGGCAAGCACAGAGTTCTGAGTTCAATCCCTGGTAGGTGGAGGGGGGGGTTCATTATATCTGAATTACCATTATGTTGAGGCTTTTACTATTGTATACTTTTGTTTTATTGACTATATTTGAAAAAAATAATATTAGTCATATTTTCACATGAAGAGTAACAGACTGTTGTGGGAATATACTAAACTTGTATGCATTGAACAGATGAGGTGGTTTTTTCAGTTTTTTGTTTTTTAATTGAGTTTTCTTGGGTGGGGGCAGTATTGGTTGTTTTTGTTTTTTCCCATTTCAGTGCTCTGTGGTTGAATCCAGAGAGTGCTATGTTACATTCCCCTCTTTCTATATTCTTATTTTGAGACAGGATCTCACAGAATTACTCAGGCTGGATTTGAACTTGAAAGATCCTTCCTCCTCAGCCTCCCAAGTAGCTTGGGTGTTTATTTTTTTGTTTTGTTTTTTTGTTACTGGGGATTAAACTCAGGACCTTGCCCTTTCGAGGCGCTGTTACGCTGAGCTAAATCCCTGGCCCTTGGGTGTTTATTTTAAATTGATCTTTAGGTATTAGCCTTAATTTATGAACTGTGCTACTTACTTTTGCTGAAAAATATTCTTCTAAACAGGATATGCTAAAGGTGATGTGCTTTTATAATAGAGAACGGAGACCAACCTGGGCTGAAGAAAGGAGATTAAATGCTGAAACTTTTGGAATTCCACTTCGTCCAAACCGTGGCCGTGGTGGGTACAGAGGAGGGAGAGGAGGTCTTGGTTTTCGTGGTGGCAGAGGACGTGGTGGTAGCAGAGGTGGTGCCTTCACTACTCCTCGGGGATTTCGTGGTGGATTCAGAGGAGGTCGTGGAGGAAGAGAGTTTGCAGATTTTGAATATAGGGTAAGTCTTGTATGCTTTGGCATTGGTATTCAGTTTTATAAAACTAGAATGTGTTTATTTTGTGTGAATCATTTGGAGAGCATTAAAATAACTACTGGTTAGAATTTTCCTTGGAAAATATACCTAATTACAATGTTTCTATCATTTTTTATTTTTAGGGTTGTTTTTTAGGACTCACTATGTAGTTCAGGAAGGCCTTGAACTTGAGATGATCCTTCTGCCTCAGCCTCCCAAGTGCTGGGATTACAGCCATGCACCACCACTCCTGTCAATGTTTCTGTAATTTTAAGGATGGTAACTTCTTGGCTAAAGAATCCAAAGAAATTTTTTTTTTTTTTTTTTTAATCAGGGATCAAACTCCTTGCACTTGCGCAGCAGGTGGCGAAACCACTGACCTAAATCCCCAGCCCTCCAAAGAAATTTTTTATCTGTTCTTTGTTCTTTTAAACTTGAAGTAAGAAGTAGACGTGTGATTTGATTTTTCTTTTCATTATTGAGGATTGAACACAGAGCTTTCACATGGAGCTACATCCCTAACCCCTTTTTATTTTTATTTTGAGACAGGATCTTACTAATTTGAACTTGCCTTGAACTTGCCATCCTCCTGTCTCAGGCTCCCAAATAGTTGAGATTATAGGTGTGTGCCATTGAGCCCAGCTAGAAATGTAATGCTCTTTTTTCTCTTTGTATTATAGTGCCATAGTTTTAGATTATATAGACTGGTTAGGGAAAAAAATTCTCTCCTCCCCCAAATCTGTGAAGAGACTGAGTTAGGGTTATTTCTTTTTTTATTTCTTCTTGAAAAGAAGCGTTTGGGTTTTTTTGGTTTTGGGGTTTTTTGTTGTTTTTTTGGAGACAGTCTCACTATGCATTTCAGGCTGACCTTGAACTCACTGTGCAGCCTTGGCTGGCCTCAAACTCTCAGAGATCCTTCTGCCTCAGTTTCCTGAGTGCTGGGATTACAGCCATGGGACACCACACGAGGCCTAGGGGAGTTTTTTTTCTAGGAGGCATAGGAAGGATCACAAAAGACATACAGAAAAGGAACTATATCACCTTTATTTTATATTACAAAATTTTTATTCTTCTAACATCAGAAGAATATAGGAAGCACATATTCCCAAAATGGAAAGCAAGCCTTTACATTTTTTTTTCTTTTCTGGTACCAGGGATTGAACTCAGGATTGAGCTTGCTAGGCAGCCGCTGGCACCACTGAGCTAAATCCCCATCCCACAAGCCTTTACATTTTAAATAGTTAATATTTAGGGCCAGGCGTGGTGGGCATATGCCCATAATCCCAAGCACTTGGGAGACTGTGGCAGGAGGATCACCACGAGTTCAAGGCCAGCTTGGGCTACAAAGTGAGTTTAAGGCCAGGCCTAAACTGCATTGCAAGACCCTGTTTCCAAAAGAAAAAAACCAAACAAATAAAATTTTTAAAAATCCAAACATTTAGGAATAGAACATTAAGGATCAAAATCCCCCAGAGAGGTCTGCTAGTAACAGGAAAGTATAGCTGGAAACAGAAAAACCTGCTGTCAGGAATTTCATTGTCCAGTATTTGAAACCGCCCACCATTGGGATCTCTGTTAGTGATCAGTATTAGTGGCTTCTGGACCTGGTCCATTAGTTTTGATGCTTTTGGTATTGTGCCACGATGGCCAAGGCTTAAAAGTTAGCTTCAGATCATTAGCTTATGCTTTGCAGCCTTGATGGCCTAATACTTCTAATTTGCCATCCCAGCTCAGTGAATCTGTCTTAGAAACTAGAATGGCTTCTGCTTGTCACTGTTACTGGCCTTGCAGTTGCCATGGACCTCTTGAATATAGAATTCAGTAGCTTTTCCACAAATATTTACCTTTAACTCTGATCACCCGCCCATCTCAGTGTCTTCTTAATGTTTTTAAATACTTTTATTTAAAGCTCAATAAAATAAGCATTCCTCAACACCAACAACATGTAAACTGCTTTATGACCTACCTGCTTTTCCAGGTCAAAAGTCTAGTGTGGACTTTTGCTGGCCTTTCTTTTTTGGGGAGGGTACTGAGGCGCTACATCCCTGGCCCCGATGGACTGGCCTTTCTTTCATTCACTGTGCTGCAGATACATGGACCTTCTTGCTCTTGCTTAGTGACAAGATTGTTCCTATCTCAGGACCTGGATTTTTTTGTTTGTTTTGTTTTTTGAGACAAGCTCTTCCTGTATAGTTCAAACTGGCCTCAAACTCATGCCAATCCTCCTGCTTCAGCCTTCTGAGTGCTGGGATTACAGGCATGAGCCACCTCACCTGGAGATCTCAGGCCCTTTTTACCCATTTCTTCTGCCTAGAATATTCAGTTTGCTTTTCTTTTGAGCATTTGTGTTACTTTGTACATATTTACATGTGTTCACTTGCTCAAGTGCTCTCATTCTCCACTCTGCCCCTCCCTTTGGGGTGGGGCGGGTTTTGAGACGGCCTTAACTATGTAGCTGAGACTGGCCTTGAAGTGATGATCTTCCTGCTTCGCCTTTCCAAGTCCTGAGGTTACTGCAGGTACCACTGCGTCTGGTTTCCCCTTCCCCCTTTTGTGACCTCTTATATTCATTGTTTCTAATCAGTTTTTCAGAGTATGGACCTTGTATGTTTCTGCCCTACATTTCTGTCTTTACTTGCTTTGTGTCTGCTGACAACCTCCCATAGACCAACCTTACCATTTTCCTGCTCTTCGATCATCTAAGCTTTGCCTTCTCCTAGTGTTCTTTGTTGGCTAGTGGTATACTGCTTAAGCGATGGAGGTATGAAATGATCATGATCCATCTCTGCATCACTACATTCATTCCTTTAGATGTCCTTCCAGCTTCAATGATAACCTGCTATAGGTCTTCAAATCTACGCTCTCTGTTTACCCCACTTCATGTATACCAGTTACTGTGTAAAGACCTTAGGACAACTTCTTGTTGAAGATCACATTGAGTCCTCTTGATTTGAAAAAAGATGTGTTTAAATTAAACTTGAGTGCAGCTGAGAATTACAGTAATAGTTTCTAGTGTAATCTCATTAGAGTTACTAAGCCCATGAGACTGTCAGTTTTGACATTTATGGAAAGATAATTGCATGCACAATTTAATCTAAAATACACTTTTTAACTTCTAAAGATGGTTAAACCCTCAGAGTTGGAAAACATCTGGGCAGCCTGACCTCCTACCTGAAGCTTCTTCTGTAGTAACCCTTGTGGAGCTGGAAGTGTTCCCTTCCCTAGGCCATTTGCCCCACTCCCAAGAGTGCTCTAACTGTTAGATGTCACAGACACACACTTTGAATGGACATCTCTTTTTCTTTTTGAGACAAGGTCTTACTGTGTAGTTCAGGCAGGCCTCAAACTTGAGGCAATCCTCCTGCCTCAGCCTCCCAAGTGCTGGGATTACAGTTATGTGCCACCACACCTGGCATTTCCCCTTTATCTTTAAACTTTTGGTTAAACTACCCCTTATAAATGTACAGAATATATATACTAAGTGATATTTTTCAGGTATTTGTAAATATAGCTGCTAAGTTTTCTTTATATGACTGGACTATTATGCCCCTTTCTCTGAACATCAATCAAACCTTCACTGACTGCACTGTGTGCATGCTACATGCACTAATTCATAGCTTTCGTAAAGTCATGTCATTTTGTTTGAGTCTTGTTAAAACTTGTTATGTATATTGCAGAATTCAAATGCATTGCAGCGGTTAGCTATAAGACTCTTTATTCTCTGTATATCTGACAGATAAGTCCAAACTCTGCTTAAGTATTTTAAGGAAGACTCAGAGAACCCTGAAGCATTGTCCTGATGGTGAGAAGGCTCTCATGTTGCATTGGACTTTGTGTGAGGAAAGCACTTGGTATAGCCAGCTTCATTTCACATTACCTTTCAATTTACTTGATTAAAGCAAGTTAACTCACAGTCATCTCTTATACACTGCTTGATTCCAATTCTTTTTTTTTTTTCTTTCTGGTACTAGGAATCAAACTCAGGACCTTGCACTTGTCAGGCAGGCATGGCACCACTGAGCTAAATCCCCAGCCCTTGTTTGATTCCAATTCTAACCTCATACTTTTACCAACTATACCTAATTCTTCATATAAGCGAAGCACTGTGCTAGGGATTGGTAGTAACAAACCAATATAATTCCAGCCTTCTTGGTATTTACAGATAAGCAAGGACACAGGCACAGCTAAAACCAGGCACCCCTTTCACTTACCCTACAAAGTCTTGCCCAAAGTTTGCTCTGTCTTCATACACTGATTACCTTTCCGACCTCTGTAGTGTCTGCCTTGATAGGCACAGGTTTTGGGGGGGGGATTTCGGGGGGGCGGTTGGTAACGGGGATCGAACACAGGTCCTTGTGCTTTCGAGGCAGGCAGCAGAACCACTGAGCTAAATCCCTGGCCCAGGCACACATTTTAAATACACTTGTACCCTCCTTCCTGTATTTTTTGTTGTTGAAATTGTTCCCAGCCAGATAGGAGCTTTTTTCTACTTTTCCTTCTACCAAAACATCTATCTCAGTATAGAGCCATAGTGGGCTTGAAGTAATTGCTTATGATGTTGATTAAAAGAAATTCACCACTTCAGCCAGGATCTGTAGCTCATAGCTGTAATCTGAGCTGCTCAGGAGACTGAGGCAGAAGGATTGCAAGTGTGAGGCTAACCTGAGTAACCTAGTGAGATGCTGTGTCAAAATGAAACTTGAAAAGAGCAGGTGATGTACTCTGTGGTAAAGCTTCCCTGGGTTCTATCCCCGATAACCACAAAAAATGGAAAACACAGAGAAGAAATTCACTGTTTCAGCCTTCCACAAAACTGAAAGTGTCTCAGTGTGGCCAGCACTGGGATTGTGTGTTCCAGAGATGAATGACTCCACCAAGAGCCCTGATCTTAACAGCCTATACCTTTTAAATCATATCATCTGGCATCTTTGAATATTGGAAATAGTGGACAATCACAGTGCATTAAAGGAGATTTAATCTTGAAGATTAACTCATTTCCGAAGCGTCATCTGGTGCTTCTTTCCAGAGATGGATCATTTCAGTACCCTTCATGAAATGAATTGTCTTTGTTCTTTGTGCAGTTTGTGCCTGAGCATAAGAAAGCTTGGTTGTTTAATGAAAACATAAGTAAACATAGGATCATAGATTTCTAGAACTCTTTTAAAAATCAGCCAAACTAGAACCTCTCTCATACTCTACACATACGAGATGGTCAGGAAATTAAGGACCCTGAGAAGTCCATTGATCCAAATACAAAGCAATACTGCCAAAACTCACTGTGTTGACTTTTGGTCCAGTTTTCTTTAATTTTAAACATAAACATTTGGTCCTATGCTGCTTTTCTCTTCTTTTTGGGGGGACTAGAGGTAGAGATTAGTATTGGGATAATAAGAATGTACCCAGCTCCCATTTTATATGCTGCTGCCAAGATGCTTAAGCCATCTTGTTGGCTAAGACTGCATTTGAGTCTTATGTTTTTCAGAGAAGATCCAGAGAAATGAGGTATTTAAAATGACTCAGCATGTTACTTTCTTTCTCTCCCCCCTCCTCTCCCTTATTCTCTCTCTCTCTCTCTCTCTCTCTCTCTCTCTCTCTCCCCGTCTCTCCCTCTCTCTCCCTCTCTCTCTCCCCCTTCTCTTTTTTTTACCTTTCAGAAAACCACAGCTTTTGGACCCTAAAAGGTCTGGATTGGTCGTACTGCTTTCTGAAAGGTAAAAGGGGGTGGTGGTGACGATTGGCTTTGGTGGGCGGCAGCTAGTTCATTTATTTCTTGTACCAATTTAATACTGTGCCTTTTTTTTTTTTTTTTGGTAGAGGGGATTGAACTCTGATCCTTGCGCTTGCACAGCAGGCGGCAAAACCACTGAGCTAAATCCCCGGCCCTATGCCATATTTCTTTCAATATAACATTCCTTTTTGTTTGTTTGTTTTTTGGTACCGGGGATCAAACTCAGGACCTTGTGCTTTCAAGGCAGGCGGCGGCACCACTGAGCTAAATCCCAGGCCCCTCGCTATAATATTCTGTAAATGGTTTGGTGTTGTATAAATGGATAAACTTTATGAAGTCTACTACCTAAATGAAAGGAAATATCTTAACAGCTGAAGTGAGAATCAGCAGTAAAAATTAGGTATAGCTGTCACTCAGTATCCACGGGGAATTGGTTTCAGGATTGCTGTGGATACCAAAATCCACAGGTGGCCAGGTCCCTTATATAATAGCATAGGGTCTGCATGTAATCTGCACACATCCTCATGTATTTTATTTATTTTAGGATGCTGTGGATTGAACCCACAGCCCTACCTGTGCTAAACATGCGCTCATCCACTGAGCTACATTCCCAGTCCCCTTAAGTATTTTAAGTCAGCTCTAGATTACTTATATAAATATCTAATACAATGTACGTACTATGTCAATAGTTGTTACATGTATTGTTTCCAGGCTTTTTTTTTTTTTTTTTTTTTTGGTACAGGGATAGAACTCAGGACCTTGCGCTTGCGAGGCAGGCGCCGGAACCACTGAGCTAAATCCCCGGCCCAGTTACATGTATTGTTGAGGGGATAGTGACAAGGAAAATATTTCTACATGTTCAGTATAGATGCAACCCCCTCTGTTCCTTAGTTTCTATCTAGTTCATTCAGTCTGTGGATGCAAAGCCCAAGGATATGGAGAGCCAGCTGTATGTGGCAGCAGCTGGACTAGAGGAAAATAGAAACCCCTACAGGCCTTTAGTTTGGAATTAGTTTCATTGGAAACCAATTTTTATTTCTTTCTCACTGATTATACTTTTTTTTTAAATTTATTTATTTATTTATTTATTT
>NW_004624794.1:8939284-8958224 GCF_000247695.1 Heterocephalus glaber | reverse complement strand
TGTACCAGGGATTGAACTCAGGTCCTTGCGCTTGCGCAGCAGGTGGCGAAACCACTGAGCTAAATCCCAGGTCCTCTTCATGTATTTTTAAGGCCACTTGACTCCATTTAAATATACCCAGTCTCCTTGGTGGTTCTTGTAAATGTTGGCTGATAGGAAGCTCAGAGCTAAGGTAATTCAAAGTTGGCTTCAAGTTTCATCAGCTCCCCATGAGATCCTCATTCTTTCTCAGAACTGAATGGTGTTACACAGACTCATTTGTTGCAGTGTAGAGTGATCATGTTTCATTATTTTTTCCTTTTTCTTTAATTTTTGAAATAGTGTCTTGCTATGTAGCCCAGGCTGGCCTCAAACTCGCTATCCTCCTGCCTCAGCCTCCTGAGTGCAGGGTTTACAGGCCTGTGTACCACCACTTCCACTCGGCTTTTTGTTTTGTGGTTTTTGGGTTTTTTTCTTTTTTTGGTAACAGGGATCGAACTCAGGTCCTTGTACTTGTGAAGCAGGCACCAGAACCACTGAGCTAAATCCCTGGCCCTTGTTTTGTGTTTTGAAATACTCAGGATTGAATTCAGGGCCTTACGCATGTTAGGCAAGCACTGTATCACTGAACAACATCTACAGCCCATTTTATTTTTATCTTAAGGCAGGGTCTTACTAAATTGTCCAGGCAGGTCTCAAACTTGTGATCCTCCTGTCTCAGTTTTCAAGCAGCTAGAATTACAGGTACATAGCACACCCAGGCATTATTTTTGTTGTTCTTGTTGTTGTTTGGTTTTTGGAGACAGGATCTCACTGTGTAGCTCAGGTCAGTCTTGAACTCACTACGCAGCCCAGGCTGGCTTGAACTCAAGGCAATCCTGCCTCAGTCTCCCAAGTGCTGGTATTACAGGCATTCACCACCACACTGGGCTATTTTGTACTTTAACAGTAATGTTTTGGGGTTAGTAAAATCATTGCAGGATAAGACCCAAATTCTAATTTACAAACTTAGCCTTTCCCCATATATTTCCAGTATCGGCTGAAAAATGTTATTTGGTTCTGCCCAGCCTTGCTCTGAGTAGGAGCTGTGAGTCTTCCACAGCTGTGCAGGTTAGAGTTAAGGTTAGTCTCAGCATTACCAGGCAGTGTAAGGTTGGGGACCTGAGCTCATCTCTGCCTGTGGCGTGAGTGAGGAGAAATGTCTTCCCCTCCTCCCCCTCACACTCTGCTCTCAGACTTGTCTAGGGCACCTGTTGCTCCATCTTCCACCTGAGGCAGCCAGCTGTCTGATGAAGGGGAATCTATTGTGTGTCATCCTGCCATCCAGTACCTATGACTAACATGACCTGTTTGTCCCAGGGCTTAGTGAGAAGGAATCCAAGCACTGTGACCAGTAGCCCAGGTTCCAGCTAGTCACGTTGCCACCAGAAACCCAGCCAGCAGCAACTTTCCTACTTCCGCTTGCTAGCAGTTAAAGATTCAGTTGAGATGTGCAGACTGGCTGTAGCAGGAGCTACCATATGTAAAAATCTCCAGAGCTGCTGGTGGTAGAGCACTTGCTAGCTTGGATTAGGCTCTCGATTGAATCCCCAGGAATACAAAAGCAAACAAAAAGAACCAAAACACCTCTCATTGGAGCCATATGGCAACCTCAAATTTGGTTTGCAGGACACTGGCATCGTATCTGGATAGAATGAAGACTTGACCCCTTAAGTTTTCCTTCCCACTGTGCCCAGAGGGAAGCAATAAGTTGCAGGGTGGCAATCTGTGAGTTACTCCCAGGTATCAGGACTGTTGCCAAGGACAGCCATTCTGATGGCCACAGTGCCTTTTTTGTTAGGTCTAATAAACCCCTTTTTGTTTCAGTGACAAGAAGTTTGGGGTTATTACATTTTGATAACCAAAAGGAAAGTCCAGCCACACCCAGGAAAGGAAACAGAATTCTCCTTTCTTCAACCAGATGGACCCAAGAAGATCTCTCCTGCCTGTCAGCCTTGGCTTCTGGTGGTTTTACGAATCTGAGTGGATGCTCCTAAATTCAGTTGTTCAGAATGCCCAAAAGTGTTCAACTCTGAACTCTCCATGAGGCCACAGACTCAGCATGCTGTCCCACGACAGACATAGTACAGGCCTTCTGAACAGGGGTAGTACCTGTAGCCAGGCTCATGGATCAAAGACTTCAGCTCTGTTGCTATGGAATGGACAGATTACTCTTGGCTATCAGGATAGCCTAATCCCAAGGCCACAGCCCCTATGGCTCCATCAACACCAGAACTCTGCCTGAGTTCCCTCCCTGACTCACCTTTCCTTCTTTTACCTGCTTATAAATTCTTGATCCCCTGGCAGTCTATGGGATACGGAAAAATCTCCTTGCCCACTGTGCAGACTGGCACAGCTGATAACTGGTTGGAAATGCCACTAGGTGGTCCCTAATCCATCCAGCAGCTCACCCTCTCCTCTTCCCACCTGCATCCTTCGTCCTGCATCCTGACCCCTCTGCTTCACCCACCCTGGAGAGTGCATGGGAAGTCCCATAGCAGTTCGTTCAGCCTAAGTCTTAGTTTTTCCCACCCCCACCTCCTTTGTTACTCAGGGTTTTGCAGACAAAGAGAAATCAACAAAATGTCTTGGCTTGGGAGAAGGGGTTTGCACTCCTGGGGTCCAGCCTATCCATCAGAGATCTCCCAGGCTTCTGGCCAGCCCCAGCTCCTCAGGATGAGTAAAGGAACCTGGGACCTTAGAGGTTTGGGTGAGACAGAAGCAGATGAATTCCTGGCTGGAGCCTCTTGACCACAGCACAGCCTTTTCCAGCTGTGGGGGTGGGGCAGAGCTCGGACAACAGGATGCTCAGATAGCTATGCACAGGGGAAAGGAGACAAAGGGTAGCTTCCTCAGGGAAGCAATCTGGAGACTGGGGGAAAAGTTTCCCCTCCTGCACATAGCCCATACCACACCCCCCAACCCATTCCTGCTGCAGCGTGCCACCAAAGGTACCGGGCTGGCTTCAGCCCAGATCTCTGCATATCCAGCAGATACACCCAGTTGCTCTGTGTCCAGAATGTCTGGCCAGCCCTCTCCAGTCTCACTCCCAAATCCTGGGGACTCTGGAATGCAGCTACCCTTCCCAGCGCTCACAGATCATCTTGCAGCTTACACAGCCAGCCCAAGGGAAACCCATAAGGTAAAGTAGAAAATTTGCTCTTTTCAGACTCAATTGCATCCTTCCCCTCCCCCACCAAGAACAATTGGCTGTGAAAACTGCATCCCTGAAGGCTCTTCTCTCAGATATTCTCACTAAAACTCACATGTATAAGCCCAGCCTATAAGCACTGGCTCTCACTGCCTAGAAGAGTGCACAAGTCAACAGTAATAAACTGGGCTGCTTAAGAAAATCAGTTCTAAAATCCCTGAGGAGCCCTTGTACTGGCATGTTCTGATTCTGCAGCCTTTCTGACACTGGGAATGTGAAGACCTCATAAAAGCCAGCTGTAGCAAACCTGCTTTTTCTTCTTTCTTACTTTATTTTTTTCCTTAGTAAGGAGGGCCATCCCCTGCCAATATCAAGGGACATCTCTCAGATACTTTTCACTAAGACAGGTCTGGTCCATTCTAGGCCTTGACTCACTGAGGAGTTTATGAACCCTTCTGCTCACTTCTCACAGGCTATAATCTGGCACTAATTCTGTCTCTATCCAGATACACAGAGGGCCAGGTGAATTCAGGCAAAGAGCTGTTCCTGGCCTTGGCCTTCTAAATGGCAAACTGAGGCTCCATCCCAGATGTATAGGATGAGGCCCTAGATCACAGAGCTCTGCAGAGCTGGAGGATTGAACTCCTGTCCCTGAATATGTGAGTGTTTCAGGAGGGTCTGGCCTCTACTTCTAGACCAATGGGCCTTATCCTTTTTATGAGCACTTTGACACAAAGGAAGTAACCAATGTCTCAAATCTGTGTGGTGGGTACATAGTGATTTTCCTTTCCTTTCCATGTGTATGTGTGTTTGATGAATGAAAACAAATAATTTGAACTTGTGGAGCAGGGGTATAGTATCTGACTCACAAGGATGGACACACAAGGCAAATGTAATAGGTTCATAGTACAAAATATTTTCAGGTAAGCTTGAGAGGTCTACAGAGACCATCAAGGGGACTCTAAGATGGCAGGGTTCACACTGAACTCAAAACTGTGTGGGGCCGGGGACTTAACTCAATGGTGCTGCCACCTGCCTCAAAAATGCAAGGTCCTGAGTTCGATCCCTTGTACAAAAAAAAAAAAAAAAAAAAAAAACTTCATGTGTGGCTGAGAGTCTCTAGGCCCTCTCAGCCCTGGATTGAACCCTACAGACTGGGCTCAAATGGTGAAGTAAGCAGCAGAGGTTAAGGAGATGGGTTAGAGCCTGCCACATGGGGAAAGTGGTACTTTAAAGTTCCAACCAGAGTTAGGCTTAGTGGTGTAAGCCTGTAATCTCAGCATTCTGGGAGGCTGAGGCAAGAGGAGCTTCACAAGTTCAAGCCCAGCCTGGGCAACTTAGTGAGACTCTATCTCACAATAAAACAAGGGCCGGGGATTTAGCTCAGTGGTTCCACCGCCTGCCTCAAAAGCGCAAGGTCCCGAGTTCGGTCCCTGGTATCAAGGGGGGGGGGATAACCTATGAGATCACAATAAAACATAAAAAAGGGGGTGGTGAAAAAGTAGCTTGGTGGTAGAATGTGAACTTAGCATTCATAAGGTTCTGGGTTCAAGTTCCATCAACAAAAATAAAGTTTCAACTGGCGTTTTCCATGTGTTGTCACTGGAGGATTCTGTAGCAAGGTCCAGCAGCTCCTGGAACCTATAGTAAGAGCTCAGAGGGCCTACGTAAAGACACCAGCTCGTTCTGAGACTGCAGGAGCTACACCTGGGCCATGAAAGCCTTTCACCATCATCCCTGGCCTCTTTCCCAGCCTACATAGGCAAGATGACATGCGCACCCAGGAACACTTCCTCTAAGCCCACATTTTCACTCCACATCTCTTCTCGTATACGTAGCTTGATTTCCATAGCCCATGTCAGTAACACTCTTTGTCCCTCTCTCTGTTATTCACCCAAGCCCGATTAATTTTTGCTTTATTTTTTTCACTCTTACCTGACAGCTGCTGTAGCAAGTCACTTAGCAGGAAAGAAGGTTCTACTCTGAGATAATGGCTACCAACCTGCAATGGAGGCTCGGTACTATTGGGAAATTTTACCTCATTTCTCCTGTCCATCACCCTTCTGCTTTCAGAGCCTTTTCACTGTCCTCACACCTCTGTCCAAAAGGCTGCTAGAGTCTGTGGAAACCTATCACTGCCCATTTTAGATCCTCTCCCTCCAGTCTTTGTAGAACCTCACAAGATGAATCAGTTCATCGTTCTCTGGTATCCTCAGCTTCTTTCCACCAATATTTCCTCTCTGTGAAATTGAGACAAGTTTTAAGGTTTCCACCAGAAAAAAAAAAAAAAAAAGCCTCCTCTCAATCTATGATTTCACCTCCAGATCTCTCTCTCCTAAGCTCTAAAGCTCCATCTCCAATAGCCTCCTTAATGCTTGATTTTTGAGACAGGGTCTCACTGTGTAGTTCAGGGTAGTCCTGAATTTACTATGTAGCCCAGGCTGGCCTTGAACTCCTGGCACTCCTCTTGCCTTAGCCTCCTGAGTGCTGGGATTACAGTTACGTGCAACCACGCCTGTCAGTGTTTCCTTCTTGATCTCATTCTCACAGTATGATCATGTCCTTCTCATCTTCCACCCTCCCAAACATGTTCCTCAGGGGCTTCCAACTGTTCTGAGTCACCATTACATTGGCTCATCCCAGAGACCCAGGATTTCACCATTGACTTGCATCAATTTTATTCTAAAATTCTCCTCAAATTTGGCCAGTTTTCTCCATCCCCATTGCCACTACCTTAGTCTGTGCATGGCCTTCAAAGTGAGGTTTGCATACCTGTATCCTGGGGAGGCAATCCATTGAGATATAGGGAAAAAAATACTAGAACTTCTATATATATTGGATGGGGTTTTTTGGGGGTGAGTGTTACTGAGAATTGAACCCAGGGCCATTGCATTGAACTACATTCCCAGCCCACTCCCTCCTCCTTTGTATTTTTTATTTGGAAGGAGACTGTTGTAGTCAGGGTTTGCAAGGGAAATAGATTTAATACAGGACACATAATTTATAGGATAATTTTATAATAGTCACCCAAAAAGTCAAATGCAGAGAAGTGCAAGAGATCTAGCTGTGAAACAGAGACCCAAAGAATCCAGCTGAGGGCCTGGATCCCACAGCAATATCCCTCACAAGTCCGGCTGAAGGCCTAGAGTCCAAGGCAATGTCCTCCATGAGTCCAGCCAGAGGCCTAGAGCCCACTGCATGTCTCATGCTTGTCCGTTTTGAGGCTCTTCACTGGGAAGGCCCAAAGGCCAGTGGTGAAAGCTAGAAAGCCTGTGCTGGTGGGGTGAGGATTTGTGCCACCAGGGTGAAGGATCTGTACTGGAGCCTGGAAGTGATGCTTATGGTGAAGACCAGAGCTCTCCTGAGAACAGCAGCCATTCCCAGTGACAGCAAGGACCGGAGCTCTTTCTATGATGAGAAAACAGCCAAGTTCGTATCAGGAAAACTACCCATGGCAAGCTGGTGCAAGAAAATCAACGGCCAGCAATCTTCCCCCCCAGTTCTCTTTTTATGCCCTTGGCAACAGTCCTCAGGTGGGTCTCCACACTGACTCAGTTCAACTGGGCGTTACAAGTCCACCATTAGTTAATCCACCACAGGAAATGAGGGGCTTCTGCATTTTGGCTATTATGAACATGAATACACAAATCTACATTCACTTATTTTCCCCCTAAATTATTAAATTGCCTAGGATAGGCTCAAACTTGTGATCCTCCTGCCTCAGCTTCCCAGAATACTGGGATTATATGTATACACCATTGCACCCAGCCACTCCTCTTCCTTTCCTTCCTCTCCCTTTCTCTCCCTGCCCCTTCTCTTTTCTTTTACTCTCTTTTTACTTTCCCTTTCCTTCTCTGGTGCTGGGGATCTAACTCAGGACCTCAAGTATGCTAGGCAAAGCACTCTACCACTGAGCTACAACTCCAGCCCCACACATCCACTCTTTCCTTCCCCTCCCAGTCCTTCACACCGAAGCCAAATTAATCACTTTAAACCCCCAAGTGTGGTCAAATCAATCCCTGACTAAAATTCATTAGGTTTGTGATGCTCTCAGCTAAAATCTAATTTTCAGTGCCCTGGCCCTGGTTTGTTTGTATTTATTTATTTGTTGGCCCAGGTTTGTTAAACACAAACCAGTTGACGACAAAAACACCTGATTTTCTTCTGTTGTAATATCATCTACTCCTGCCACAGTATTTTGTTTTTGCTTTTCTTTCTTGTTTTTTTTTGCTGTTGTTGTTTTGTGGTTTTTTTGGTACCGGGGATCGAACTTGGGACCTTGCGTTTGCGAGGCAGGCCCCAGAACCACTGAGCTAAATCCCCAGCCCTGCTTTTCTTTCTTTTAGGATCTCGGCTCTTGCTAATTTCTTGGGAGAATTCCCTGATCATCTTCCTCTCCTAGGTCAAGATACTCCCTCAGTCTTCCACTTTCCCCCTCCTACCACTTGTCACAATTGGCACTATATTATCACATGGATTTGTCACAGTTGTATTCAGTTTCCACCACTAGAGAATAAACCTATGAGAGTAAGAGCTCTGTCCGGTTCTACAAAGCCTTTTAGGGCCTGGCAACCAGCACTCAATATTTCAGTCACCAATTTCAATAATAAATCCATGGACGACCTCTCACGCCCAGAGGCCAAGAAACAGTGGAGGCTCAGGGTGACCCTGGGGGCTCTGGCTGACAGGTCTCAACCCCCGCCCTGGCTGTCCCCCTGGGAGGTCCTTGGTTCCCAGAGGATGACGCTCAGGGACAACCCCGCCTCGCTGGCTAGAAGGTAGAGTCGGCTCCTGCCCGGTGATCCGTCCTGGGGTTGAGGGGGCGGAGCAGGCCTGGGAACGTCACTTCCGGTGTACACAGCCGGTCCGGGCGTTGCGCTGGGGGCCAGGGCGCGTCGCAGGTGAGGAGCGGGCGTGAGCTGGGGCTGCGGGCGCAGGCTGGCCAGGTCAGGCGGTGGGTGGTGGATAGTGGGCTTGTGGGCTGCGCTCCGGGCTGGCGGCGGGGTGGACTGGCTGGGTGCTGCTCCGCTTAGGGCCGCAGGGCGCGAGGCCGTGGGCTCCCGCCCCTTGCCCGCCTGCTGTGGAGGACGCCCGGCTCTGCGAGCACTGGGCGGGCGGACGGAAGCCCGGAGGGGCTTCCTGACGCTTTCCCAGGACTGAGGACTCAGCGAGGACCCCGCGGACGCGGGAGGCTAGGGGCGGGATGGTTTGGTGCGGGTCTTGAGAGAGAAGGGACTGTCCCTTGTGCCGCCGGGACTCGGGAGATCGGGCCGGCGCGGGGACCGGTCCCGGAAGCTCGCGGAGTAGTCTACGAAGAACCATGAGCCTATGGGCGGCGGGCGGCCGGGGTCTGCCGGGACTGGTGGGGGACGCGGCCCTCACGCCGCCCCGCGGCTGCCGGGCGGGCTGCGCGCACCTTCCCGGTCGCGCCGGGCGGCGGAGGAACATGATTTTCCAGCCCTGCTGAGCCTGTTGGCGCAGTGGGTCCAGGGGAGGGTCCGCGGGGGTCCGCGAGCGCCGGGGCTGAGAATGAAAGACCCACACCAGTGGGGCGATCGCAGGGTCAGGGGTGTGTCGTCTTGCTCCGCGCGATCCGAGAAAAGCCTGCCTGGTTGAGATGATAAGGATTTTGTTTATATTTCGTATAAAATTTGCCAGGAAAACACTAAGCATGAAGAGGCCCCCAGTTTGAAAATAGCTCCTACCTGCCCCTTGTTCCCATTATAAAAACCAGTTCTTTCTCTTTCTTGTAAAACCATCAAGACGGTAGAAAAAAAATGACAATCATTCACCAACGTACCACAGTGAGAACCACTGCTAACATTTTGGTGATAGCAGTAAATACAGATGTATGTTGTCATTTTTATGGACTTCATAGTATACCATCGTATCTCATAATTTAACCAAGCCCTGATTATGAACATTTAAGTTGTTTTCAGTTTGTCATAAGATAAACAGTTCTGCAAAAAGAATTTGTCTGATAATTAGGATTCATTTACAAATGGGGTCAAAGGTAATGTTCATTTTTTTTAAAGTTTTTTTTCCCTTGTTGATATATTTGGAAAATTCTTCTCTGTCCCAGTGTTGCAAAAAATTCCAGCCATGTTTGTTTCTCATCATTTCATGGGGTTTTTTTACTTTTATCTATTTCATCTACTTAAAATTTATTCTTGGTTTGAGATCTAAAACATTTCCCAAGTGACTAGTGAAATGCACTGATTTTATTAAACTAGCTCAAACTTTTTCATCTTATTTTAGACCTAAAGTTCTAAGTATGAGCTTGTAAAGGATGACTTACACATTTGACACTTAGATTTTGTATATGCTATGTGTTTCATGTGCCTTAAAAAATTAGTATTTTCTTTTCATGGTATCTTTTTTTTCTTTTTAATCATTTCCCTTGACAAGCCCAGGGAATGTTTTTTGTTTGAGATTTTTTTTAGTATATATGCTGCCAAGGGAGCACTGTTTGAGATTTTTAAAAATATGTATATTTTAAAGCAAAAAGCTTAGTTTATTGCTGTTGCATTTGCTTTCTTGCTGACAAGATAACAAACTCCATATGAAGAGTTCAGGTTTGTTGTGGCAACTTTTCAGTCTGGCATTTGAGATTCTAATCTTCCTCTATTTTTGCACATGAATACGTAGGTTAGCATTGGAGACCAAGATAGAAAAGTTCTCAGATTCCCTTGGCAAGCCTAGGTTTTTTCAATCTAAAATTATCACTGGATTTTTGGAAGATGGCATGCTTTAAGCATCCTTTAAAAAAAAAAAAAGCACATGATTCTGTAAAAATTTTACTGAATGCTTATTTTATTGAAAACCCGAAGCCTAATAACCGAAAGAGCTATAAACCCAGCAGATCTTCCAAATCTCAGAAAATAGTTGAGCTAGCAGACAGGAGCATCACATGGGCTGGGATCTGCTCTCTCCCTTTCCCTGTGACTTTGTCCTTGGTGGAAAATGATGACCTTCCGAGGTGGACAAAGAATGTTGGTTTGAATGTGGAATTGGTTTGTTTTGGAGTTACAGAAAAGCAGATTGCCATTGTCTCTTGGCCTAAGCTCACAGAGAGCCTGTATTATCAGAAGTTGGGCCTCAAATGTACCCTTATCGCTACTGAAAGTGCCCTCTTGAGGGTTGAGGGTCCCCTAATTGATTGATAGATGCAGTGTCCATAGCTTTCTTATTTCCTTTGCAAATGTTTGACCGTTCTTACTGTCATGGACGAATCTTGTTCTTGACTGGTTTCTTGGAGCTGTTATGGTTATTTTCTTAACTTTGTGACTGTGCTTGTTTTTTAAATTTTGAGACAGGGTCTTGATAAGTTGCCCAGTCTGTCCTTGAACTCACTGTATAGCCCAGGCTGGCCTGGAACTCATGGTCCTGGTGCCTCAGCCTCTTTGTTACTGGGATCACAAGAGTGCACCACCATGCCCGGCTTGTGACTGTGTTTCATTTGTCTTTGTTGCTTTACTTGTTTTTAATTTTCTGGGAAGCCTGGAAACATTTTGAGGCAAAGTTTAATGCTTTTTAACCCCTCCCCTTAATATTTGCTTCCCACAGATCTAGTATGTGATTCTGAGTAAAGGACCGTCTCTCTCTCACCCCTACCTCCACTTACTGACTCCCAACTCAGACTTTTTTGCAAGTCATTTCTTTATTTTCCTCTCACCCTGTTCGTGTTTCTGACACCATACTTCACCATTTGTATTCTACACCTTGATTTAGCCTTTGAATCTTTTTTTTCCCCCAGTACTAGGAATTGAACCTAGGACTTTGAGCCCTTCTTTTTTTATATATTTTATTTTGAGAGAGAGAGTCTTGCTAAGTCTCTTAAATTGTCCAGGCTGGGCTTGAACTTATGATCCCCTTGCCTCATCCTCCCGGAGTGCTGGGGTTACAGGCGTGTGCCATCATGTCCAGCTTGTACTTTTTTTCTAAGGGACTTCATATACAGTCTGGTCTCATTCTGAATGAGAAAGATAAGACCCAGTGAATTTAGTCATGAATTTAGTTAGCTGACTTTTGTGAAGTACTTACAGTATTACTTTACTAGAAGATCAGAATATAAAGCTGAAAGGCACAGCCTGAGAAGAAAGTAAAAAAAGCAACTGCCATAAAGTATCACAAGTACCTAAAAGAGGAGACACCAGGAAAGTTGTGCCAGACTTCAGGAATCTTGTCTGTCTTATTCTCTGGTTTTATCTTCAGGCCTAGAATACAGTGTTCTGGAAACAATTAAGTATTTGTTGAATGAATGAATGATCACCTAGGAATAAAATAGAGATAATACAGATCAGCTATCTATTAGAAAAGATACAAGCCAAGAGACATTTTGTAAATGTAGTTTGAAGCGTTTCAGGGAAAACTTTAAATTCAACCAAACTGACCCAGCTGTAACCCCAGGAAGGCATGATTGGAATGTGTTTGTAGCCAGAAAGAATAAACTTAATTTTGTATCCTCCAAAGAAAGATTTGTGTTTCTGGGAGAAGGTTGAGATGATGTCTGTGGAAATTGGAGTGGTGGGTTCGGAAGTGAGGAGTTAAGTGGTATATCTGACCAGAGGAGCTGTGTGAACTCCTCTGTGAGGCCTCTGCTTTACCCCCAATACCCACGAAGGTCTTTCCTTTCCTTAGCTTCCATCCTCTTCTTAGAACATGGTTGTACATGGAAATCTTTTGGCAAAGAGAGAATGCGAATGGTTGAGCGCTGCCTGTGTGAGTCAGACTCTATAGTCTTGAGGTGTTGGATGATCTCAGTCTTCTCATCTGTAGAATGGGAATACTGTAGCACCTTTTTCTTGGTATTGCCTTGAAGACTTTGAGCATGCTGCCTGGGACCTGGTAAATGCCAACAAGTATTACCTCTTTTTTTTTTTCCCATGCTGGTGATGGAATTTAGGCCCTCACACAACCTAATCAAGGGTTGTACCACTGAGCTACATCCCCAGCTCCTGTGTTAGCTCTTTTGGTATTATAAGCTTACTACCTGGCTGCCTTGAGCTTATATAACTTAAATTAGTTCTACACTTGATCTTAGCCAAAAGGCCGAGAAGCAATAGCCTAAATTAGTTCTGAAACCACTTATTTGCTCCTGGGTTTACTGACAAAGCTGTTAACCAGTGGGAAGTATGACAGATAGGCGTTTCCCAAAGTGCTCCTGCAGGAATCCAGCTTGCATGACTTGGGGAAGTCAGGGAATACTTCCTGAAGAAGGCTGTTGTTGAACTAAGTATTGAGGAAAAATTTAATGAAGATAGCTCCACAGAAAGGGGAGAGTACACTTAAAGAGGACCATGACGTGTACAGAGATGAAAGGTGAGCAAGCATGAGTTATATAATTAATAACATTATCTAACTTACTAGGCACTAACCACGCTTTTGGTACTGTTAACCCCTTAGGTGCACTGTGCTAACCAGGTTTGGTGCTGTTTTGTGTATATTACTTTGTTTAGTTCTCATCACAACCCTAAGATACAGGTATGTTCTGTTACAGAAGTGACATGTTGAATGTCAACCTGGTAGGTCTTTCTTCATCTTGATCCAGCCTGCGCACACTGCTGTAAGGCTAAACCTCAGTGTCTTTTGTACATTTAAAAGCTTTTCTTTGGAGCAGGGTATTGTTGAGACAAGGTCTCTGCATAATTTATGCTGGCCTTGAACTCACTATGTTGTCTGAACTGGGCTTGAGCTTGTGATCTTCCTGCCTCAGCCTCCCAAGTGCTGGTATTACAGATGTGGCCTATCATGTCCAGCATTTAAAATCTTCTGTGATCCTATTGCTGGTAAGGTACAAGACCCACCAAGATCTTCTCACTTCATGAAACAATCTTGGGTTAAGATGTAAAAATACATACATGATAGAATTTTAATAAAAACAGCCTAGGAGCTGAGAGAAGTGTCATGTGCTTATACTCCCCGTACTCTTGAGGGGTTGAAACAGGAGAATTACAAGTCAGAGCCCAGCCTGAGCAATTTAGAGACTTAGCAAGAACCTGTTTTAAAATAAAAAGGACTGGGACTATAGCTTAAGGGAGTTCAGTCCCCAGTACTGCAAAAACAAAAACAAAAACAAAAACAAAACAAAACAAAAAACAAAAGCATAAGTGCAGATAAGGGTCAAATTCAGTGATTTCTGTAAGGTGCGAAACAATGTGCATAGGTTGCCATTTGTGTTATAAAAAAAAGAAGAAGAAATATATAAGCCAAGTGTGGTGATCCCAGCACTTTGGGAGGCTAAGGCAGGAGGATCCCAATTTCAAGCCTCACGTGGGGAACTTAGTGACTTAGTGAGACTCTGTCTCAAAATAAAAAAAAAAAAAAAAGGGCTGAGGATGTAGTTTAGTGGTAGAGCACCCTTGGGTCCAACCCCCAGTACCACATAAATACACACACACAAAAAAAGAAAAAAGGAAAAAAATATATATAGATAAACATGAAGTGGATTTCTAAGTGCAGAAAAATGTTTCTGGAATGATAGAAAAGAAGCAGTGGTTGTCTTTGGGATGAGGCTCCAGAAAACCAAGCTGTTAGACTGACTTCACCTTTTCTTGCTTACTGTGTCATATGGTATGAAGTTTTTCACTATGCATATTGCTTTCAATTTAAAAATTAATAAATTTTAAAATAAATATCTGTCATGTATCACACCTCTAAGTTCAAAACTTCTCTTTATCCAAGTTTATTCTATTTGAAAATGAAGGAGGTAATACAATAATGGCTATCTTCTGGGAGTACAGTGAGGTTTTAATGAGTTATTAGTTGTGGAGCCCTTAGGACAGTTCTTGACCAGAATGTGTTCTTGTACCATACACTGTAGTATGACAGTGTGTGCAGTATATGTCTCTGGCACTCGCAGTTCATCAGAGAGACACGTGTACAAAGCTCTTGACAGGCAGTAGCAGCAGAGGCTACAGGAGCTCAGGAAAGGCTCTGGGAACTTAAGTGCCCCAGCCAACCTGGTTGCATCTTAACAGTGGATCTTAAATAATGAGTGACTGTGAGGAACAAGACACAGAGGGTCTTGTTCCAAGGGTGATGTGTCTCAGCCTGAGGCAGAGGAAGCAGAAACAGGAAAAAGCTTTGAGGGGGCCTGTTGTTGGGATATGTCCTGTGATGGCATGTCATTATCATATGGCAGTAGTTTTTTCAGCATGTGTAGGATGATGATGTGATTTATGAATGCTGGCATCTTAGATGGGATGAAATGCCCGTAAGGTATCCTGTGTAATTTACATAATGAACCCCCTGATAGAACATGTGTAGTTGTTCCCAGGGTGATGCTGCAGGCTGTTCTGCCAGTGTTTTTGTTTTGTTTTGTTTTTTTACCACAGTAGAGATTGAGCCCAGAGCCTTCACATGAGCTGCATCTCTAGCCTTTTTTTTTTTTTTTTTTTTTTTGAGATAGGGTCTCACTAAATTGCCTAGGCTGAGCTTGAGCTAGTGATCCTTCTGCTGTGCTAAGATCATAGGTATGCACTACCGCCCCTGGCTCAGTGGGTGTTCTTGATGTAAACCTCTACTTTACTATGAGTCTTTCTGAGATTCATTCCTAGATATAGTGTTGCTTTCTTTTTCTTTATAATTTTTGACTGTGTTCTTTGTGTCTGGGCTGCTGGCAGATAGGTACTTTTTCAACTTGACAGTTGCAAAGACCCATAATGGGAAGGAGTTTGAACATGGCATTACACCTGGGTATTTATTACCTGAAAATGAATTTTCTTATAAAAAATGATTTAGGGGTTAGATACTAGTGAGACGGTAATGATGGCCAGGGAACCTGGGAATACCTGACTCTCCCCCTGAGGCAGATGTATACCCATGGGAACCCAGGATCATGTGGGAACCCAGGTGGGGGAAAGGTGGCTTGGTTCCCAGACTTGGGTGCTTCGGGCTGTGGTGACCTAGACAGGGAGAGGCAAAAGTGGGCCCTTTCATCAGCTCACAAGGACCTGTGCTCTCTCTAGGTCTCAAAGTGGGAGAGAATGCAGTACATCCGTGTACTTACATAGCATTTGCCTGTACTTTGTAGTTCAAGGAGGTTGATCTCCCTTCTCAGCTCTGTCCACCTTGTTTTTCTCCTTTTTCTAAAGGAGGAGAGAGTGGAGGGCAGGGAAATGGGAAGAGCCATGAGCTTCTTTCCCTCTGAAGCACATAGGGCATCACTTTAGTTTGTTGCCAGGTCTTTGGGAGTTGGGGACAGAGCTGCAGGAAGGTAAGTTGTTTCCTGAAAGTTGTAACTGTGCTGTATGGGGAGGTGGGTTTTTGTGACTAGCAGGTGACCAGAATGAAGAATTGCAGTGGAAGATAAAGTGCTACCCTCTGACTAATCCATGGCCTCTTTTAGAGGGGTAGCTTCCATTTATTGAGACTCAGGATGTGCCAAATGCTATGCTTTATGGACTTAATCCTCACCGTAGTACTAAAGAAAGCAAAACACAGGCCGGGGATTTAGCTCAGTGGTTTTGCCGCCTGCTGCTCAAGCGCAAGGACCCAAGTTCGATCCTCGGTACCAAAAAAAAAAAAAAAAGAAGAAGAAAGAAAGCAAAACACAAGAATTCAGTTGGCTTGATTAAGGACATAGAGTTACTTAGTAAGTCCCATTCACTCAGCTGATACTGAGAGCAGGAATTTACATCTATTCACCCCAATTCCTAGACTGTACCAATAACTATTGTACTCTGGCAGTGCCTGGTTTCCATTGAAGTTTCTTTGTATAGGAGCATCTTATCTAAAAAGTAAGGACCTAAGCATTTTCTCCCTTTTTTCCCCCATTACACTGTACTGCACCACAGCATCCTCATTGTGTAGAACAGTGCTGTACACATAGTAGGACCTCAGTAAATGTGTGAATGTGTGAAGGCTCTAGGTTTGAATAAGTGGCAGGGCTGGAAGCTAGACTGGATGTAAACCACTGTGGGCCTGCACTCTGAGGCAGGCTTCCCTGCCTAGGGGTTGGATATTGAGGAGGCCCATAAAGTTACCACATTTCTAAATGTCTGACCTGCTGAAATATGTGTGGGGAAGAATGGCTTCCCTACCTATAACTCTGGCTTGCTGGATTTTTGATGGGAGGGCTTGCTGGGTGTGCAAAATTGAAGTCATTTCCCCCTCTCTCACACAAAAAAGGAAAAATTAATAAACACAGTATTTTGATATTTTTTTAAAAATTGGAATCACCATTCCCAGCTTGGAGGAGGGAGCTGCTGTAATTGTCCATAATTAAAATTGGTGCCTGGGCCTGGGAGTTAGTTAGCTCAGTAGTTCCGGCGCCTGCCTCAAAAAGCAAAGCGCAAGGTCCCAAGTTTGATCCCCGGTACCAAAAAAAAAAATTGATGCCTTAGTTTTTTAGAAATGATCTTGAATCTGAAATTTAAACTTACATAATACCTCTCCATAGTAAGTAAAATAATTTCCAAATTACAGTTTGATTAGCCCATTTGTATATAAGTTTCTGGATAAATACTTATTTTTCCCTTTTGAGATGAATTTTGGATAGGTTCCACAGTGCAAAGTTAAGAACGAATAGCAGGCCAGGGATTTACCTCAGTGGTTCCACCGCGTGCCTCGAAAGCACAAGGCCCTAAGCTCAATCCCCAGTACCAAAAAGAAAAGAAAAAAAAAAATGAATACCAGTACAGAACTTTTAAGTTTTCTTAAATAACTTTTTTTTTTTTTTTTGGTACTGGGGATCGAACTTGGGAACTTGCGCTTGCGAGGCAGGCGCCGGAACCACTGAGCTAAATCCCCGGCCCTTTAAATAACTTTTCTAATGGATAGAGTTAGTTTTTAACTAGTCCAAGTTTGTTTTATACATTTTCAGCTTATTCTGGGTGTAATATTGTGAAATACAGTACTTTACTTGGTCTTCTCTGTTTCCTGGCATAGAAATCCTAAAATCCTTGTAACCTGCAAGGTAATAAAATGTCTTTTAGGGCCGGGGATTTAGCTCAGTGGTTCTGCCGCCTGCCTCACAAGCGCAAGGTCCTGAGTTCGATCCCGAGCACACACACACCCTCAGTGTCTTTTTTATGCTAATGAGCTAACTGATGACCGGCGCCCTTAGCTTCAAGATGGGGCTGGTCACCTGAAAAACCAAGCCAGGATTAGTAAGTTAGGGCTGTCAGCTCCAGCCCTGCAGCCTCTGGGAAGGGGAGAGAGACTGACCGTTCAGTTGATCACTAGTGGCCAGTGATTTAGTCAGGCAGTCTTTGTAATGAAGCCTCCATAGAAACCCAGCAGGACAGGGTTCAGAGAGCATCTATGTAGCTGAACTCATAGAGGTTCTTGGAGACTAACTAGCATAGAGGGGGCTTGGAAGCTCTGCACTCCTTCCCACCTGCTTTGTGCCATATCTCTCCATCTGTATCTTTTGTAATGTCTTCTACAAAAAACTGGTAAATGTAAATTGTTTTCTTATTTCTGTGAGCCACTCTAGCAAATTAATCAAATCAAGGAAGGGTTTCTGAGCACCTTGATTTATAATTAATCATCCGTCAGAAGCACAGATAAAAACAACTTGGAGGGCTGGGGATTTAGTTCAGTGGCTCTGTGCCTGCCTCGCAAGCGCAAGGTCCCGAGTTCAATCCCCAGTACAAAAAAAAAAAAAAAAAAGACTAACCTGGAGTTTCAGTTGGCATGAGAAGTGGGATACAGTCTTGTGGGACTGAACTTTGCACCTTTGGGATCTGACGGTATTTCTAGGTAGATAATGTCAGAATTGAACTTGAAGGCAGTCAACTGATGGCTGCTGAAGAATCTGCAGGCTTGCTTCTTGCTTGATTTGTTGGGAAAATTTCCCACACATCTGGAGTTAGAGTGCATTGTTTAAGAGTATAGGAGAAACTGAGTTTCTTGTTTCCGTATACTCAGATTAGATTTTTTTCTCTCTTTTTTTGAAACAGGGTCATGCTTTGTAGTGCAATAAAGGAGGGGGGACTAGGCTTTAATCTTCTTTCCTCACCCACACACATACACAAAAAAACCCAGTTTAAACAAAGTTAAGCCTATCCTTTATCTATATGACTATTTAACACATTTGTGTGTGTGGTTTTTTTTGTTTTGTTTTGTTTTTTTGAGAGAGGGTCTCATTATGTAGTTCATGCTGGCCTCAAACTTGTGGCGATCCTCCTATCTCAGCCTCCCAAGTGCTGGGATTACAGGCAAGTGCCACCACACCCAACATTGGCTTTTTTTTAAGCCTATGTTATTTTGAAAATGAATTTCAGCTCCGTTAACTTTGTGGTTAGAAAAGTTTTTCTTCTGTGTAAATGATCAGTTATTTGTAGATTATCAAATATAAAAGCTCCTCAGAACCACTAATGATAACTTTCTTTGGTTTTGTAAAAGAATGCCATATTTTGTGGCAATAAATTGTTACAGAGCAAATGTCATTTCCAGAAACAGTCAAGTGTCAGCACGTACAGGTAGTTTGTCATCTCCCCCATTAAACTAGTATTTCCTTGAAAACAGGTGCCATGTCTGTCCAGTTCACCATAGCCTCCAGGTGCTTAGAGGGGTCATACATAGCTTACAGGGCTGACCCATTTCAGTGGGTGGAGACGCATCTTTTCTTTCCTTCTTCCTTTGTTCTTTTCTATTTTGCTCAGAATGAACCTAGGGCCCAGTTAATGCTAGGTAAGTACCCTACCTCTGAGCTACATGCCTAGCCAGCATCTTTTAACTATGATTAGAATCTACCATTATTTATATATATATATATATATATATATATATATATTTTTTTTTTTTTTTTTTTTTTTTTTTTTT
>NW_004624794.1:8844512-8936878 GCF_000247695.1 Heterocephalus glaber | reverse complement strand
ACATAGTAGTCCTTTGTCTAAAGGTACAGCTGCTAAAAATTTTTTCCCATATTGTAGGTTGTCTCTTAGCTCTGTTGGTGGTTTCTTTTGCAGTGCAGAAGCTTTTTAATAAGATGAGATCCCAGTTGTTGATTTCTTGATAACAGCCATTCTTTCTGGGGTGAGATGGAATCTCAGCATTGTTTTAAGTTGCATCTCTCCAGTAACCAGTGATGTTGAACATTTTCTTATGTATTGATTTGCCATTTCTAATTCTGAGAAGTGTCTGTTCATTTCAGATGCCCGTTTTTTAATTGGGTCTTTAAATCTGGAGGGGGGCTGACTTTTTTCAGTTCTTTTTTTGTTTTGGTTTGGGTTTTTTTTGGTACCGGGGATCGAACTAAGGACCTTGCGCTTGTGAGGCAGGCAACAGCACCACTGAGCTAAATCCCCGGCTTTCAGTTCTTTATATGTTCTAAATATTAGTCCTTTGTCTGAGGAACCACTGGCTAAAATTTTTTCCCACTCTGTGGGCCATCTTTTCACTCCATTGGTGATTTCTTTTGCTGTGCAAAAACTTTTTAGTAAGATGAGGTCCCAGTTGTTGATTCTTTGTAGTATTTCCCATGGGTTCAGGGGTTTATTTATGAGGTCTTTGCCTACATAATGGTTACATTTTTTGTGGGGAATTTGTATACTTACATAACACACTTAACTCTTTCTTTGTCCCCTTCCTTTCCCATCCTTCCTTGATCCCTCCAACTCTTGATCCCCTTCTCATTTGAAAAAGGTCTATTTCCATTTTTTAATTCTTTTTTGAATCCCTTTTCCCTTTCTTCTCTTCCCCACTCCATCTCTTGTTCCCCTTCCCAATGAAAAAGATCTCCCTATTTCCTATTATCTATTCTTTATTTTGCTCTTTATTTGTAGTTTGGGTTCTCATATAAGAGAAATTATGTGATATTTAAACTTGTGTGATTTATTTCTCTTACCATTATGGTCTCAAGATGGATTCATTTACCTACAAATGCCTCAAGTTTATCTTCCTTTATGGAAGAATAATACTCCATTGTGTGTAAATGCTACATTTTCTTTTATCTATTCATCTGTTGAAGGCCAGGTAGGATATTTCCAAGACTTAGCTATTATAAATTGTGCTGCTATAGGGCTGGGGATTTAGCTCAGTGGTTCCGCTGCCTGCCTTACAAGCACAAGGACCTGAGTTTGATCCCTAGTACCAAAAAAAAAAAAAGAATAAATTGTGCTGCTATAAACATGAGTATCCGGGCCAGGGATGTAGCTCAGTGGCACCATGCTTGCCTGGCAAGCACAAGGTTCTGAGTTAGAGCCTCAGTACCACCAAAAAAAAAATGAGTTTGCATGTATCACTGTAGTATTATGACTTTAACTCTTTTGGGACGATTCCTAGAAGGGGGCTAGCTGGATTGAATAAAATTCTATTTTTAGTTTTTTTAAGCCTTGTTGTACTGATCTCATAGTACTTGTACTAGTTTACATTCCCACTGATAATGTAGAAAGGTTCCTTTTTCCCCCTTGCAGCCTCACCAGCATTCGTTGTTATTTGATTTCTTGGTGATGGCCCTCTCTTCTGGAGTAAGATGATATCTCAGTGTTGTTCTAATTTGCATTTCTCTAACTGCCAACAATGTTGACCATCTTTTCATGCATTTATTGGCCATCTGTACTTCTGACAAATTCTATTCATTTTGGTTGCCCATTTTTTTGATTGGGTCTTTTATTTTGGGAGGGGTCTTACTGTCTGAGGAATAGTTGCAAAATTAATTTCCCATTTTGCAGGTTGTCTCCTTTGATGTGCAGAAGCTTTTTAATTTGATATAATCCCATTTGTTGATTTTTAGTATTTTTTTAAAAATAAATACAGGGATCAAGATACTCAGTATTATTTCTTTTGCCATTGAGGTTCTGTTCTGAAAGTCCTTGCCTATGCCTGTGCCTTCAAAAATTTTACCTTTTTTTTTTGATACTAGGGATCGAACTCATAACTTCGTGCTTGCAAGGCAGGTGTGGTACCACTGAGCTAAATCCCTGGCCCTGAGTTTTGCCTATTTTATCTTCTAGCAGATAAAGTGTTTCTGGTTTAACATTTAGAACTTTGATCCATTTTGATTTTAGTTTAGTACATAGACATGTGGACCTAGACTTTATCTTCTGCATGTGAATATCCAATTTTCCTACCACCATTTATTTGGTTTGGTTTTGAGACAGTGTCTTACTGCATAGCTCAGGCTAGCCTTGAACTTGTAGTGATCCTCCTGCTTCAGCTTCCTCCTGGAATTACAGGCTTGCTCCCCCATGCCCAGTGTTAGCACCGTTTATTAAATAGGCTGTCTTTCCTCCCATGTATGTTTTTGGCCCCTTTGTAGAAAATCAAATAGTTGAATGTGTCTGGGGCTGTTTCTCCTTCATCTGTTCTGTTCTGTTGATCACATTTCTAGTTGAATGTGTCTGGGGCTGTTTCTCCTTCATCTGTTCTGTTCTGTTGATCACATTTCTAGTTGAATGTGTCTGGGGCTGTTTCTCCTTCATCTGTTCTGTTCTATTGATCACATTTCTGTTTTCGTACCAGTACCGTAGATTCTATTATTGGGTAGAATTTTTTTCTTCTTTTTTTGGTACCGGGGATCAAACTCAGGTCCTTGTGCTTGTGAGGCAGGCAGCAGAACCACTGAGCTAAATCCTTGGCCCTGAGTAGAATTTTTATTTGGATTTTTTTTTTTCTGCTTGAGTTTTTATAATTCAGTATAGAATAACATGGGATGTAGATTTTGTCAACTGATCAGTTATTTAATAATTCTTTGTTTTAATGATCATTAAAGTGGTTTTAGGTGTTTACACAAGTGCACATTAGGCAAGTGCTCTATCACTGAGCTACATCCTTAGCCCCTTATTTTATTTTGAGTAAGAGTCTTGTGAAGTTGCCCAGGCTGGGTTCCAACTTGCAGTCTTCTGGCATTAGCCTCACAAGTATCTTGGATGACAGGCATGTGCCATTATACCCAGCCTTAACAACAGTTTTAATGGCCACTTCTTGGTGGTGGTGGCAGTGTTAATGTTAGCCTTTCTAAAACTTTTTTTTTTTTTGTACCAGAGATCGAACTCGGGTCCTTGCACTTGTGCAGCAGGCAGCAAAACCACTGAGCTAAATCCCTGGGCCTCTAAAACTTTTTTTATTGACATTTTTTATGCTGATAGGACTAATATTTCAGGAGTTTTTGTATGTCTGTTTTGTTTTGTTGAGACAGGGTCTCACTTTGTAGTGCAAGCTGGCCTTGAACTCACTATGTAGCCCAGCCTGGCCTCAAACTTTTGGCAATTCTGCTGCCTCAGCCTCCCAAGTGCTGAGATTATAGGCATGTGCCGCCATACCCCGCATGAGTCTTTAATATGCTTTAAGCATTAATTCCTTGGAAGCTATTTCTGTGTAATAGACTGATATCCAGCTTTGTCCAGTTTTTCTTTTAGGGCAGTCTCCCAGATGCAGAAATAGTCTGAGCTTGGTGGACCCAGAAGAGTCACTTCCTTTCCTCCAGGCTTGGCTCTCCTTGCCTGCTTTTCCGTTTTAATGTTTTAATGACACCCTCCCTGCTCAGTGATTTGTGTTCAGGAAGCTAGGCAGTGATTACTTTTGTTTCTGCCTTGTGAACTTCCTCCTTTACTTCCTATTTTTACCATAGTTGCACAGGAAACGAGGTGGTTCCTGGCAGGCTGCTGCTAAGCACTGATTTTAAGTGGCAGAGGATAAGGCCTAACAGACTGAGCCATGTACAACATTTTCCACCTTTGTCTTTTCGCTACCTTCTTCCTCTAGGAGTCATAGGAACATTTCATGATTGGTTTAAAATGATATCATATCCTCCTCAGCTTAGTGTGGTGGTTACTGTTCAGTTGGAGGTCAGAACCTTTGCAAGGCAGCTAGAGGCTTTTGTTCAGCAGTAACGGTACAGGTGGATGTTGTGCCCCTGTGGCCCAGCTGGAGTCATGGGTGAACAGCTTTGTCAAGAGCAAAGGGTAGGTTGAAGAGACGAGATTTGCTGCAGGTACGTCTGGGAAGGCAAGTTCTGGGTACTTTCTAACAAGGAATCATGACTGGCAGGCTTGAAGTGCACTGAGGAGCCCTGTGTGCTCTGAGATCTCTAACAGGGACTTCAGCTCTCAGAACTCATGGTATTTGTTTTCTGCACCACTTAGTATTCATCTTTTTCCAGCTCTTACTGTCTAATAAACTTGGGGGGGAATTTTGTAGCATCTTGCCAGAAAGAATATTGTAACTTTTTTTTTTTTCGGTACCGGGGATTGAAATCAGGATCTTGTGCTTGTGAGACAGGCGGCGGAACCACTGAGCTATATCCCCGGCCCTACTGTAACTTTTTATACATAGGTAACAGAACCGGAAGGTGCTCAAAACTTGTTAATCAGTTTCTCAGTATCGGCACTATAGACATTCTGGGTTAGAGAATTCATTCTGTGGGTGCATTTCTGGCCTTTACCCACTAGATGCCGCTAGCATTTCCCCAGTTGTGACAACCAAAATGTCTCCTGACATTGCCAAGTATAGGGAAACAAAATTATACTGTTCCCCAACTGTTGAAAACCACTGTGTTAGGATTGAATGCTGAATTATTAATTTTGTAAAATGGAATAAAGAAGACTGGTTTCCTAAGATTGGAGCCATTTGTTTCTATTCCAGTATCTGACATTCTCATACGTGGTTTGCTCCTTGAATTTTGCTATTCTTTATCAGCCAGAGTTCACGTATACTTTCTGTGTCCTTGTGTGGAAAGAAATGGAGCCTGAACAGCTGGAAGCCTGGCTTCTGGTCCTCATAGAAGCCATTTCTCTCAGTTTCTGTGCATAGGGTTGAGTTTGCAGCTCAGTGGTAGAGCATGTGCCAGCTAAGTGTGAGGTCTTGGGTTCTATAAGCCACCTCCCCCACACCCCTGAAATGTGTATATGTAAGTATGTTCTCTTCAGCTTCTTTGCCTTCATATTGCTTGCTCTGTAAGGCTAGTTCCTTGGAAACTGAACTGTGCAGGTGTAAACGAGGGAGTGAGAGGGATTGGAGAGTATATCCCCAATTGTTAGTTATAGTAGCTAACATTTATGGAGTAGTTGCTGTAGACCACCACTGTAATGAACAGGTCTGGGAGAATAGAAAGGCAAGGGAATAGGACAGTAACTACAGCAGGAAGAGCAGGGAATGGAAGAGTAACGTGGCAAAATTTGCAGGACCTGAGGAGATGTCTTGTGATGTAGTCCCAGGAGAGGGGTGGAGTCTTGATTAGTGAGTTGAATTTGGGACTTATCACCAATTAATACAGAGTATGATCTTCTAAAGATCATTTTCATTGTTCCTTCTCATCTTCTTGCTAATTCCAGGAAGCCCATATCTTTAGGGTATCTCCAAAGAGTAATAAACTGAATATAGTGGTCTAGATACATGTGCTTGACAGAGGTGGAATAGAGCAGTAATGGAGAATTTAGCCTCTGGCACCAGACTACCAGGCCCCAAACCCAGCTGTCTTAGTGACTGCTCCCTTAGCCAGGTGGTACTCTTCAGATGCCTCAGCTAGTGTACAGGGTTATTGTGAGGATTATAGTAGACATGTAAAGTACATGGGACATTACCTGGCAGTTAGTACACATTTGTTTAATTTCTGCTGTGTTTTTTTTGGTACCGGGGATTGAACTCAGGTCCTTGCGCTTGCTCAGCAGGTGGAGAAACCACTAAACCCAATCCCTGGCCCCTATTTATACTGTTTTTATTTTAGGGTTCTAGTTGTATTTCAAACTCCAAGTGTGATGCTTGACACATTGTAGACACTTAAGGAATGGTCTGTTTTGTTTAGGAATACTTGGCCATGGCATGTCATCAATAACTCTCCCCCACCCCATAGCAGAACTTTATTTCCAGCACCTCACTACTGCCTTTGTGGATGGCAGTAGTGAGCTGATTGAATGCTGTACAGAAATAGCCACTAAATAAATACCAAGAATGGGGTAATCCTTCATTGAGTGTTGAATGTTTACAATGTGCTTAGCACTCTTGAATATTTTGAGTGAGCTCAGTAATCGGGTCAGAGAGGTAGCAAGGAAACACTGAGGAACTGGCAGTTTTGATACAATGTGTTACAGTAGAGCAAAGTTAGTGCCAAGACAGCTAAAAACAGGCTGTTCTGGTAGCGCACAGAAGGGCCTCTAGCTTATTCTTTGTCATACTGGCTTCTCAATGGAATTGATTTCTAAGTTAGTCATCCAGGAGATATAAATGTAAGCAAGAGAGCTTTCCAGATGAAGAGAATGGACAGGTGGTGAGAGGGAAGATGACACATGCAAGAAGTGGGTGATGTTGGGGAAATGGAGGACGGGTGTGAGAAGGTTGGGAAGAGTAGCGGAAGCCATTGAAGATCTTAATCAGGAGAATGGCATGATCAGATTGGCTCATAGAACAGTCTCACAGCAAGCAGAAGACAGCAGGCATTTGGAAAACCACTCAGGAGGTGCCTATGTAATTCAGACGAGGTACAGATGATTCAAGCTTTGGTATGGCAGTGAGGATAGGAGAGAGACTGGAGCACTATTAAGATGGAGCTGGGTGCAGTGGCACACAACTTTAATCCCAGCACTTTAGGGGACTGAGGCTAGAGGACTGCAAGTTTGAGTCAAGCCTGGGCAATTTAGTGAGACCCTGTCTCAAAAGAAGAAAAGTACAAGACTAAATGATTAGTTGGATGTGAAGGAGAGTGAGGAGGGGAGGCTAACTCACAGATTTCTGCGTGCTCAAGGAGGTGGATGGTGATGTCATTCCTCAAGACAGGGAAGGAGCACTGAAAGACCTGGAGAGTCTTGGTTTGGGGCATTTGATTTGGGGACCTGACCAGTAGACAGCTGCATGTCTGGGGCCTGGAGCGCAGGAGGGGGATCTGGGCTAGAGAGATGGATGTGGGAATCTTCCTAGGGACGCTGTGTTGATCTTAGAAACAGGGTTGGAGCAGGACAGAGCTCCGAGGAACTATAGCATTTAAGGAAAAGTGGCTTAAGGCAACTAAGAATGGCCAGAGTGGTGGGAGGAGAGCTAGAGAACTAGCATCTTTTTATCTTAAACACTAACGAAAGTGCTTCACTTTTAAAGTGGTAACAGATAAGGGGACCCAAAAGAGTAGAGTTCTTGGGAGGCACAGAACAAGGGACTGAATCTTTTGGACATTTTTCTCTTGTCTGGATGGACATTTTAAATCTGTGAAATTTGAGAATAAAATTCTTCAAAGCATTTTTCCATAGTGCATTTCTAAATATGGTTTGTATCAGTCTGAATTAAATACATAGAGATGGTTGAGCTTTGAACTTCGTAGACAATAACTTCACTAATCTGCCTAAAGAATTTCCTGTAGTGTCTCCACATTATCAAGGGTAGGTATTTGGGTTTACATTGTTGTGGGTTGAAAAAAAAGAACATTTTTTTGTGGGGTTTTTTCCCTCTTAAGGAGTTGTTTGTGGAGTGGTTCATCTTTGTATATTTTTATTTATTTATTTTTTTTGGTTTTTTTGGTACTGGGATCCAACTGGTGACCTTGCACTTACAAGGCAGGTGGCAGAACCACTGAGCTAAATCCCCAGCCCTGTATATTTTTATTAACAGCTTTATTTAAATATTCACATACCATGCATTTTACTTTTTATAGTGTTTAATTCAGTGGTTTTTAGATTACTCACAGTGATACAATCATTAACCACAATCAATTTCAGAACATTTTCATCACTCCAGAAAAACAAAAAACCCTAGCCATCAGCAGTCACTCCTTATGCTCCCCCTTCACCATCAGTCTACTTCATCTTTTGATGAATTTGTCTAATCTGACTTTTTTTTCAGTTACCATAATGATTTCAATATTCATCCATGTTACAGCATGCATCAGGACTTCTGCCCTATTTAAGTCTGAGTAATATTCTAATGCCTGGTTATACCACATTTTGTTTATCCATTTGCCAGTTGATAAGACAGTGTTTCCAGTTTAGGGCTGTTGTGAATAATGCTCTGAACATTCACTGTGCAGATTTTTGTGTAGATGTGTTTTTGCTTTCTCCTTGGACATGTGCATAGGAATGGAATTGCTTGACTATGTGGTAATTCTGTTTATTCATTTAAGGAATTGCCAGGCTGTTTTCCCAAGTGTTTGAACCATTTTACATTCCTTTGAGCAGTTTATGAGAATTCTAGTTTCTCCACCTTCTTGCCAGTACTTGATGTTGTCTGTCTCTTTGATTATAGCCATCCTAGGTTGTGAAGTGATATCTCATTGTGATTTTGATTTGCATTTTCCTGATAGGTAATGATTTTGACTATACTTTCATGGTGGTTTTTGGCATGTTGTCTTTGGAGGGTTCATCTGTATTTGATCAATTTTGGCAAGGTCAATTAAATTTTAAAACTAGGGAGTATAAACAACAGAAATATAAGCTTTGTGTTGTGTCCCATGCCTGTAATCCCAGCACCCTGGGAGGCTGAGGCAGGAGGATTGAAAGTTTGAGCCCAGCCTGGGCAATTAAGCAGCTTAGAGAAAATAAAAACAAATAAATAAAAAGGATTGGGAATGTAGCTTAGTGTGAAGGCCCTGGGTTCAGTCCCTAGTACCGAAAAGAAAAGAAAAGAAAGAAGGGAAGAAAGAACAGAAGTATATATTTGACTACAGAAATGAAGGGGAACCTCTCTGTGTGTGTGTGTGTGTGTGTGTGTGTGACTATATATATATATTTGTATGTAAAATAGATGTGAAAGACAGATTTTAATAAAGGATAGGCTTCCCAGAGAAGCCTCCATCCACTCTCCATCCACATCAAGCCTTATCTTGAGAGGATGTTGCTTAATGATACTGTTATTTGGCTGTGAGTTTGGAAGTGAAGATGATGATCTCTGCCTTCCCCATGTTACCTTTTTTTTCCCCAGTGCTGGGGATTGAACCCAGGGTTTCATGCATGCTAGGCAGATACTCTGCTCTGAGCTACAGCCCCACTCTCAAGTCACATATATTAAGGCCACAGGTATTGTCAGGTCCATCACCTTTCAGGTGGAGAGGTATCTTGCCACATGAGCAAGTTTCTTGGGTTTGCAAGATAATACAACTAGACAACAATCAATGCCTCATTGATGTCAGATTTCCAAAGAGTGCCAGCACACTTGGTGGCCCTGGGGGAGGCAGCAGTCAACAAGGTGGTGCTCTCCTTAGGAGTTTATATGCCAGTTGTTAAGGTACTGTGTACATAAGCAAATGAAGTGGTCCGATAACTTGGAGTTGTCCTTAAAACAAGAAAGTATTGGGTGTGGATTTAGCTCAATGGTTTCACCGCCTGCTGTGCAAGCACAAGGACCCGAGTTTGATCCCCAGTACCAAAAAAAAAAAAAAAAGACAGTATTGTAGGAATGAGGAGACCCTAGTTTTCAGACAGGTTGACTGGAGAAGGCTTCTCTGAGGGAGCGACACTTTTTTCAAGAGCTAAAAGGCAGTGGGGAGGAGCACCATGAGTGCTAGAATAGGAAGGAGGCCACCACTTTCCAGATAGTGGCACCAGCATATGGAAGAGCTTGGTGTGCTGGCAGAACTGGGAGACGAACTGTGTGGCTGAGAGGAATGCGTGAGGGTCAGGAAGCACGGCGTGTAGAGAAGGGAGCGGGGCTGTGAGGTCATGCGAAGAGTTTGATTTTACTCTGCCAGGGGACCCACTGGGTATAATTTCTTTGTAAATTACATGCAGAAAAGAGATTAAAAGGTTTATAGAAAGGAATAAAAATGAAACTGGAAGACAAAGCTAGTAAAATTGCTCAGAGAAGCCTATTAAAATCATAACTCACCTAGGCTATAATATCAGTTGTTAGAACTGTTTTTGAACTATAAGATTGAAAAGAACTACAGAGAAGTCTTGAAATTTTGAGTTTATCTTTCACATTTCCTTTAAATTGAGAGCTAGGTAGGGAGACTTGATTGGATTTCTTTTCGGGGCGGGTACTAGGGATCGAATTCGGGACCTTGCGCTTTCAAGGCAAGTGCCAGAACCACTGAGCTAAATCCCTGCCCCTTAATTAGATTTTGATTCAATATTTTAGACAAAAATACTTCATGCATGGTACTGTGTACTTTGTATTTCGTCACAATAGGTGTATAATTATATGTCCAGCTCCCAATTTTTAATGGTGTTAGAATTAATCAGTGACTTCAAATATTACAAAGCCTTATTCTTTCATCATAAATTTCCTCATCAAATCTTCGCCTAATTGTTTAAACATTGATAGATAATCATTGGCTAGACCCACTATTTCATTAGGATGCAAGATAGTGATTTTCTTAGCATTTCATCCTGTCTTTTTTGTGTCATAGTTAAGAATTCAGGAGGCTGAGGCAGGAGGATCATTGCAAGTTTGAGGCCCCCCTGGGCTACACAGCGAGTTCAAGGACAGCCTGAACTCCCTAGCAAGAAAAAACAACAAAAAGAAATCATTGCCAAGTTCAAACTCTTTATATAAAATATATAATAAATTTCACTCCCAGTTATTCTTTGATGCTTAAATTATTCCACTATTGGCCACTAATAAAGGTCACTCTTCTGGTTAACTGTGGGCCCTTTTGGCAAGTGCCTGGTAATGTTAGGCAGGCTCCCTGTTTTCTGACCTGACAAGTCCTGGGTTTATCTTGTTTCTGGCTACAAGTCTAGAATCAGGCATTTCCTTCACACGTTCACAACAGGGCCATAATTCATATGTCTAGCTGCTGGACGGCTCTGAACCCCCAGTGGGACATGGATGGCTGTCCCCTTAGGTGGCTCAGACAGTCCCACTGCGGGTGCAAGCTGGTGGGAAATAGCATAAGGGGCACTAACTGTAACTGGATTGAGAACTCTTATTTTTTCAGTCGAGCTAAGAAATACCCTTTACAAAGATAAAGACAGGTCACTGGGTACAGTGGTCCACACCTGTAATCCTAGCACTTAGGGAAGCTGAGGCAGGATGATTTCAAGTTCTAGTCCCATCTGGGCAACTTAGGCATGTCTCAAAACAAAAAAATAAGGTGAAAAAGGACTAGGGATATAGCTTGGTAGTAGAGCACCCCAGGGTTCAAAACCCAGTACCACAAAATCAGTCATTCAATTGTGATTTCAGATTGATATTTTATTTTATTTTATTTTATTTTATCTTTTTGGTACTGGGGATCGAACTCAGGTCCTTGCACTTGCGCAGCAGGCGATGAAACCACTGAGCTAAATCCCCGGCCCTGATATTTTATTTTGAGATAGAGTCTGGATAAATTATCCAGACTGGACTCAGGCTTTCAATCCTCTTGCCTCAGCCTCCCAAAGTTTTGGGATTATAGATGTGCACCACCACGTATGACACTATACCTGCCTCAGACTGATATTTTCAATTCAAATGAAGGATTAAAGGACTTTTCTTTCTTTCTTTCTTTCTTTCTTTCTTTCTTTCTTTTTTTTTTTTTGTTTTGGGGATTGAACTCAGGACCTTGCACTTTCGAGGCAGGTAGCAGAACCATTGAGCTAAATCCCCAGCCCTTAGGACTTTTATTTCTTTGATTTTATGTATTTGTCTTTCCTCATTAGTTAAATCACCAGAGTGATACAGTTAAAAAAGTTTTAAACTTGAAACAATTATTCTGTATGTGGTTATCCTATTAATTTGATAAATAGTTCAGATTCATTTGTCTTTTTATTTTTAGGGATGGTTTTTCTTTTTTATGTATTTTTAATTATATAGATTCTGTGGTCCTATAAAGATAAAACTAAGAAGTGATACAGATAGATAAAAGTCTGACTTGCCTACTAACCTTTGTTTTATCTATACTTATACATAAACAATTGTTATTGGTTTTAGGGATATTCTTCCACTGCTGTCTTTTTCTTCTTTTTTCTCAGGTTTGTTTGCTTGTTTTGAGACATGGTCTCCTTATGCAGTTCAGGCTGTCTTTGAACTCATTGTATAGCCCAGGCTGGCCTCAGACTTGCAGCAGTCTTCCTGCCTCAGCCTCCCAAGTGCTGGGATTACAGGTGTGTGCCCCCCCCCCCCTTTTTGTACTGGGGATTGAACTCAAGGCCCCGGCACTGAGCTATGTCTTCAGTTCTTTTAAAATTTGAGATAGGGGCCTGGGGATGTATCTCAGTGGTGCCGCCGCCTGTCTCACAAGCGCAAGGTCCTGAGTTCAATCCCCGGTACAAAAAAAAAGACTTTCAAATAATATTTGAGAAAGGGTTTAAATTGCTAAATTGCCCTAGATTGGCTCAAATTTGCAATCCTCTGCCTCAGCCTCCCAGAGTACTAGGCTTACAGGTGTGCACTATTATTCCTTGCTTTGCTTTTGTTTTAAGGATGCTGTCTTTTGAAATATCAGTCAGAATCTTTTTAGTTGTTTTTCTAGGAACTAGAATATGTATTTCTTGCTGGATGTGGTGGTGCATCCTATAATCCCAGCTGAGGCCAGCCTGGGCTACACAGTGAGTTCAACTCCAACCTGGACTACATGGTGAGACCCTGTCTCAAAAAACCAAAAAGAAGAAGGAAAGAAAGAGAGAAAAAATATTTCTTCCGAGGTCTGAGCAACCTTTTATCTTTCTTTGATTTTTATTTATTTATTTTTTAACCTCTTGGTTTCCTCTTCATTACCTGGTAATCCTTAAAATGAAGAACTGGGTTCTTTGTGTAGCTCATTTGCAGGAAGTTCTGTTTTTCTAGCAGTCCTCAATTTAGGGAGCTGGCTGATGCAGTGATCAGGAGCAGGAAGTACAGATGAGCTCAAGGTGATTAGCCCATTTCCCACTCTTGATTTCTGTACCTGCTGACTGAAAGCTGGGTGTTTGCCCAGCTCCTGCAGGAAAATGGGCTCTGCCTTTCTGTCCTCCTCTGGCTCTGCATAATCTAGCAAATGGCCAACTCTGCTCTGGTCTGTTTGGGGTTTTTTTGGTACTGGCGATCGAACTCGGGTCCTTGCGTTTGGGCAGCAGGCAGCGAAACCACTGAGCTAAATCCCCAATCTCTGGCCTGTCTTGAAACACAATTTCCTGTGCCTTCTCTCCATCTTCTAGAAAATGGCCTGCATTTAAAGACTGGCCCTCAGACCTTCCATTAGGATGTGATTCCCTCATGAACATTTTTAGCTGTCAGTGGGATTTGGGGAGAATGGAGAGGTAGGTGTGTGTGCCTCTTTAGCCATTGTCTTGAAATAAAGCTCCTTTATGCCATACTCTCTCTGACAATGACAACTGTACTGCTTGCCACTGTTTTCTGTTGGCTAAATGGTTCAGTGGCTTTAAATTATTCTTTGGCTGAAGTGATAGAAATCAGTGTTAGAACACTTATCTACTATGAGTGAGACCTCTATGAGTTTGATCTTTAGCACTGCAGAAAATAAATCATAGCTGTCACCTTTAGTTCAATGGGAAAATTTAATTAATTCATGCAGGGATTAAATTTCTCTTTGTAGTTCATTTAAGTACAAGTTAGACATATGAAGCATGTGATACCTCCTGTCCTAGGTGAGTAGATTTCTGTTTGTTTCAGGGTTTCAATAACTTAAGATCTTTCTTGTTTGTCGGCAAGTTTTTTCCAAGCAGAGATAACAAAGCCTGCTTTCACTTGTTTTGTGGAGACAATAATGACATTATCAAACATGCCAGACATTTTTCTGTATGTTGTATATGTATAAGCTCATTTAACTCTCTAAAAGTGGCAACTGTGATCCCTGTGCTACAAATGAAACTGAGGCAGAGAGAAGGATCACATAGCTGCTAAGTGGCAGAGCAAGGATCTTACCCAGTTAGTCAGATGGCCATGGCCGTTCTTTTACTTCAGACCTTTCTTTTGTTTTTGTTTTGTTTTTTGGTACCGGGGATCAAACTTGGATCCTTGTGCTTTCCAGGCAGGCGATGGAACCACTGAGCTAAATCCCCCGCCCTCAGTCCTTTCTTTCTAAAGGAAAGTGCTTCGGATATTTTCTCTGGATGACTGACCACTTTTTTCTTTTTTTTAAAGCTTTTTTGAGATAGGGTCTTGTTTTTTGTTACCCCAGTACCAGGGATTGAACTCAGGACTTTGAGCATGCCAGTCAGACACAGTGCCACTGAGCTAAATCCCCAGTCCTGTGACAGGGTCTTGTTATGTAGTTCAGATGGGTCGAAAACTTACTGTTAGCCCCAGCTGGCCTCAGACTTGCGGCAATCCTCTGCCTCAGCCTCTGTAGAGTGATGAGATTACAGAAGTGTACCACCACACCTAGCTGACCTCTTTTCTCCCCTTCCCTCCCCTTTTCAGATCTTACCAATTAAGAGTATGAGAAAACCACATCTCTGCCCTCAATACTGGGGATGGAATCCAGGGCCTTTTCACTGAGCTACACCCCTAGGCCTCTTTTGAGACAGGGTCTCACTAAATTGCCTAGGGTGGGCTAAAATTTACAATCCCGTCTCAGCCTACCAGGATGTTGGGTTTACAGACATGTACCACCACGCTTGGCAAGAAAATGTTACAGTGAATTTTTGTCTATTTCAAGCATGGTTTTTATTGTTTGAAATAGAAATTGCCAATGACTGATTGCAGCAATGTTTTGAATGATGTAGTTGGGTCTGAGTTCATTTTTAATCTACTGAGAACTTTTGAAAATTGTGGCATTGAAAATACATGGCTTAAACTACTAAAATTTTATTTTCTGTGTGCTTGAGAATTTTAAGTAGCTTTAAAACTTCTGAATACTTAAATCTTACAAGTTTTGGTTACGCTAACTCTTGTGGTATTTATTTCCATGCAGCATGAATAGTGGATTCATAAATCATGACTTTTCCCAGTGAAAATTCTTTTAAGAAAATATAGAAAAGAAATGTCCTTAAATGGATTGAAGATGTTTTAGCCTGTCATATGGATAAATATGGGGAGAAAGTATTTGAAAAACATTCAGACAGCACTGGAGAGTACTTTACCTAAAAAAAATAAAAAGAGTATATCTAGGTGCTCATGTGTATATGTGTGGAGCATTTAAAAAATCTTATTTCAGAAATATTCAATCATATACATTAGAGAAATGACACAGTGAACTTCATGTACTTATCACCCAGCTTCCAGCAGTATTTTTTTTTTTGGTATTAAGGATCGAACTCAGGACCTTGCACTTGTGCAGCGGGCGGTGAAACCACTGAGCTAAATCCCCGGCCTCCAACAGTATTTTGTGAGAGAATATTATGATCACTGTCATGAAGAGCACTCCTATCTGTAACCACCTTCTCTGCATATTGTTTCTTGGCAGAATCTCATTTGAAAGTGATAAAATTTGAGTAGTATTTCAGTTCAGCATTTCCTTGAATTCAACCCTATATGAAAGATCAACACAGGAATACCAGGTCTGTTAAGACAAGTAAGTTTTCATCTTTATAGTAGCTCATTACACCTTGCTCTACTATACTTCCATAGAAAATAGCAGTAATAGAAATTAAGCAGTAAATGAAAGTTAATTTAATTTAAAGAGCTTATTTTTCCTCTGCCTAGAAAAGAACCTTAGGGTTGACTACGGCGGTTCTTCTCTAGGCATTGAAGGCATCTTGTTAAAAACAATTACAAGGGCCGGGGATTTAGCTCAGTGGTTCCGCCGCCTGCCCCACAAGTGCAAGGACCCGAGTTCGATCCCCAGTATCAAAAAAACCCAAACAATTACGATATATCTGGAACTTTTCATTGAATTGTTCAACCAGCCCTATGTTGGACAGAATTTGGTCTTTTTGTTCTGTCTCTCTCTCTCTGTCCCTCTCTGTCTGTCTGTCTGTCTGTCTCTCTCTCTGTCTCATTTTCCTACTGATGGGAGATGAACCTGGGGCTTTGCACCACTGAGCCCCCACTCCTGGACTGAGAGATGCCTTTCTGGATTCTTGACTGAACACAATATTGTTGAGACTACAGTATTGCATTGAGTAGTATTTATATAGTCAGCATCTTCAGGTATTCTCATCCTTGTGCCTTTCAGCATGTTTTCAAATGATTAGTTTGGCTCTCAAAATTATAGCATGCATCATAGTCATATGGGGAACTTATAAAAATGTATTCTTTGGTCCTGTGTGTACAAATTGATTCAGTAGATTTGGGTTGTATGCCAAGAATCAGCATTTGAATAGGAAGAATAGTATCCTGGTTTTTTGTTTTGTTTTTTTATGATGCTGAGAAGTGAACTCAGGGCTTCATGCAAGCTACAGTGCATCCCAGCACCCTCTTTTTTTCTGTATTTTTTAGTTTGAGATGATCTCATTAAATTGTCCAGGCTAGGCTCAAATTTGTGATCCTCCTGCCTCAACCTCTCAAAGTGCTGGGATTATAGGTATGTACCACTATACCTTGTTTATCTTGAACCTAGTGTTAGGGAAGTCAAGCCATTGTTGCTTTTTGCTGGCTTTTTTCTTTTCATTTTAGGGATTTTTTTTCTAATTTTTTTTTTATGAGTACATTTTTGCAGTACATAATGATTACCTTTTTTTTTTTTTTTTTTGGTACTGGGGATCAAACTCGGGTCCTTGTGGTTGCACAGGTGGCAAAACCACTGAGCTAAATCCCCAACCCCTCAATTGTTTTTTTAAACTCCTTCCCCTGCCCCCTTCCATCTCTTGGTCTCCTTCCCATTTATAAAAGATCTATCTTCCTATTTCCTGTCATATGTCTTTTATTTTGCTTTTTATGTTTTGAATTTCTTGAATAAGAGAAACCGTGCGATATTTAAGCTCCTGTGTCTTATTTCACTTAACATGGTCTCAGGGTGCATCCATTTTTCTAGAGTTGACTCAAGCTTATCCTTCTTTATGGCAGAGTAGTACTCCATTGTGTATAAATACATTTTCTTTTTCCATTATCTGTTGATGGACATATAAATCACTTCTAAGATTTTGCTCTTATGAATTGTGCTGCTATAAACATAAGTACATATGTATGTACCACTGTAATATGATTTCTTTAACTCTTTCAGGAAGATACCTAGTAGCTGGGTCAAATGGAATTCATAGTGTTAGTTTTTTGAGGCACCTCCATACTGATTTCCATAGTGGTTGTACTAGTTTGCATTCTCACCAACAGTATAGAAGGCTTCACTGTTTTTTTCTCCTGCAGCCTTACTGGCATTTATTATTTGATTTCTTGATGATGGCCATTTTTTCTAAGGTATGATGGAATCTCAGTGTTGTTTTAATTTGCATTTCTCTAATGGCCAGAAATATTGAGTATTTTATCATGTATTTATTGGCCATTTGTACTTCTTTGAAGTTTAGAAGCTTTTTAATTTGATATGATCCCATTTGTTGATTCTTTTTTTTTTTTGGTACCGGGGATCGAACTCGGGTCCTTGCACTTGCGCAGCAGGCAGCGAAACCACTGAGCTAAATCCCCAGCCCCATTTATTGATTCTTTATCATTTTGTTTTTTTGGAGTTTTTTTGTTTTTTGTTTTTACTACCAGGAATTGAACTCAGGTCCTTGCACTTGCATAGCAGGCGGCGAAACCACTGAGCTAAAAGACCCGGCCCCGTTGATTCTTGATGTTATTTATTTCTTTTGCAATTGGGGTTCTGTTCAGAATGTGCTTGCCTGTGCCTATGTCTTCAAGAGTTTTTATCTACTTTATCTTCCAGCAGATTAAGTGTTTCTGTTTTAACATTTAGATTTTTGATCCACTTTGATTTTAGTTTAGTACATGGTGAGACATGTGGGTCCAGACTCAAATCTTCTGCATGTGGATAGCCAGTTTTCCCAGAAGCATTTATTAAAGAGGCTATCTTTCCTCCAGTGTTATGTTTTTGGCCCCTTTGTCAAGGATCAGATAGCTGAATGTGCATAGGGTTGTACATGTTCTGTTCCTTTGATCCCCATGTCTATTTTTGTGCCAGTACCATGTGGTTTTTTGGGGGAGGGTGTTTTTTTTTGTACTGGGGATCGAACTCTGGTCCTTGCACTTGCGAGACAGGCGGTGGAACCACTGAGCTAAATCTCCGGCCCAAGTTGGGGTTTTTAAGGCATCATTTCTTTAAACATTTTTTTTCCCTGAGATTCTAGTACAGTTTATAGATACTGGTCCTGGTATACTTGATAGTGTCCCACAGGTCTTTTTTGGGGGAGGGGGTTTGAAACAGGATCTTTCTGTGCAGTTCAGCCTGGCCCTGAACTTACTGTGTAGTCCCAGCTGGCCTCGAACTCACAGTGATATTCCTGCCTCAGCCTCTTGAGTGCTGGAATTACAGATGTGTGCCACCACACCTGGTTTGCCACAGGTCTTTATTTAGGTTCTGTTCTTTTTTTCTTCATTCTATTTTTCTTTCGTTTATTCAGTTGTCTTGCCTTCACGTTTACTGATTCTTGCTCAAATATTGAGCCACTTAATATATTTTATGTTATTTACTGTGTTTTTTTGAACTCTAGAATTTGTTTGGTTCTTTTTATTTATTTAGTTAGTTATTTAGTTAGTTAGTTAGTTTTTGGTACCGGGGATCGAACTCAGGTCCTTGTGCTTGAGCAGCAGGCAGCAAAACCACTGAGCTAAATCCCCCGCCCCCTGTTTGGTTCTTTTTAAAAGTAATGGCTTTTTTTTATTAAAGTTATAAATTTGCTAAGACATTGTTCTCATACTTTTCTTAAATTCACTTTTTTTTGTAGTGCTTGGGATCAAGCCCCAGGGTGTTGCACATTAGACAAGCATGGTATCACTGAAGAACATCCCCAGAGCATTTTGATTTATTTATTTATTTGGGGGGTGTATGCATGGGGGGCTCAGGACTGAATCCAGAGCCTTTTTTGTCTCCAGCTGTTTTTTGGGGGACAAGGTAGACTGGAATTTGTAATCCTCCTGCCTCAGCTTCTCAGAGTGCTGGAATTATAGGAATGTGCCTCTATGCCTGGCTCCCATTTGATTCTTCTATTAGTGTTTTGAGCATATTTTTAAATGACTGATATAAAGTCTTTGTCAGGTAAATCTAATACCTGGGATTCCTCAGGAACAATTTCTACTGTTTAGTTTTTTCCCTTGTATATGAGTTCGTATTCTCTTATTTCATTCTCTTCTTACGTGTCTTGTAATTTTTATTAAAAACTGGAATTTTAAATGATATAGTATGGCAACTCCGGAAATTAGATTCTCTCCATTCCTCTGGTGAGCTCCAAGTCAGGTCACATATAGAGACTTACATAATTGGGGTCTTGTGAGGAACTACCAGATAGGCCAAATAGAAATATTCTGGGTGGCCGGGAATTTAGCTCAGTAGTTCAGCCGCCTGCCTTGCAAGCTCAAGGACCCAAGGTCAATCCCCAGTACCAAAAAAACAAATATTCTGGGAATGATGCTGAATGAACTGGAGCTCAGTTCTGGTTCCTCTAGTGGCTGCCAACCTCCTGGTTTTCACTGAGGATACAGGTGTTTGTTTTTAATGCTGCACTGGAATTGGAGAGCTAGTAATGGGTCTCTAGGTCAAATGAAAATGCTATGGAACTCATTGTTCTTACCAAGATTCAGCTGTTTTTCTTACATATGCACTCTCCAGTTTGTTGCAAGCCTGTTAATTTCCAGAATACTGAAAAAGTTGGCTCTATGTACTAGTTTTCTCATTGTTTTTATGGAGGAGAAACTGGGAGGAGGGATCTTACCTCTTCCATTTTTGCTGACATCACATCTCTCCCCTTTTTATTTTTTATTTTTACTATTTTTTTTAGTTTGTTTTAATGAATTGATTGCTCTCTCTTACCAAGTGAGATTATAGTTTAGAAGGTTTTATAGGATTATAGGTTTTATAGGGGGGTTTTTTGTTGGGTTTTTTTGGTACCGGGGATTGAATAGGTTTTATAGGTTTTAAAGCTTGCCAAAGCCTTTCACCTACAGTTTGTCTTTATTGGTAATATAGACATATAGAGTAGTGCAGTTCTTTCTTCTTGGAATGAAAGTTTCCTTACCCAAGCCTTCCTCCTTTGTATGCTAGTTAACTCTTTGTTTCTTCGTTTAGTTTTTTTTTTTTTTCTGAAGAATAACACATAGGAAAAGTGCACAGGTTATAATACCAACATGATGAATTATTTCCATATAAATAAACCCAAGTAATCATTACCCTAATTAGTAAGTGATTACTGTAGATCCCCCCCAGTAACCAGTGGATCATTTTTCAGATGTAGCATATCAGACCTTTGTCTCTTCTAGGCATTTTTGGAGGCCACTAGTGTAATCCTCACATGCCATAAAATTTACCAAAGAAATTTCAGTAATTTTAATATATTAACAAAGTTGAACAAACATTACCACTATCTTATTCCAGAATATTTTCATCACCCTCAAAGAAATCTTATATTCATTAGCAGCCACTCTCCATTGCTTTCCTCCCCCAGCTCCTGGCCACCACAAAGCTGCTTTCTGTCTCTATGACTATGCTTTATCTGGATGTTTTATGTCAATGAGATCATAGAACATATAGTCTCTGTCTCTCTTTTTTTTCCTCCCCAGTACTGAGGATCAAACCAAGGGTCTCACACATGCTAGGCAAGCACTCTACCACTGAGTTACATCTCCAGACTTTTTTATGTTGAGACCGAGTCTTGCTGAGTTGCCTAGGATGGCTTCAAAGTTGGAATACTTGTGCTTCAGCCTCCTGAGTAGTTAGGCTTACATGTGTGCATACCACACTGTTCTGCTTAACACATGACCTCTTATGTTTGACTTGCCTTAATATTTTCAAGACTCATTCAAGTTCTAGCATTTATTGTATTTCATTTTCTTTTTTTGTCTGAATAATATTTCACTAGTGTACCACATTTTGTTTATTCACTTATCAGGTGATGAACACTTAAGTTGTTTCTACATTTTGGCTATATAAAAAATGCTGGTAGGAAGGAACTGGTGCATCATAGAACAAAGAGTGCTTCTCAAGGCTGCTAAGAGAGGATAGCCAGCCAATTTGAGGCAAAGGTTTTACTTCACTGGCCAGAGTTTCTGTGTGAATAGCCTGTCTTCCTTTATTCCTGTTGAGTGCTGCTTCTGTGCATTAAAATTGATTATGATAGAGCACTTGGGCAAAGATACATACAATTGGCTCATTCTCATGAATTTGAAAAAGGAAATTTGAGAACAAGCTTATTGTAAATAGCCATTTGATACTTGTTTCCTGAAAGCTTATGAGATTTTGTTTGAGATAGGATCTCACTGTTGCTCAGACTGTCCTTGAATTTCTGAATTTAGGCTATCCTTCCAGCTCAGCCTTTCAAGGTGCTGGGATTACAGGCACATGACACTACACTTGGCCTTTACTTTTTTTTGTATCAAACTGGACCTTGTGCTTGCCAGGCAGGCATGGCACCCCTGAGCTACATCCCTAGCCCTGGGCTTTTACTTTTTTAAAAGTTTGTTTGTTTATTTTTGTGGTGCTTGGGACTGAATCCAGGACCTTCACAGTAAGCTACATTCCACCCTTTCCCCCATCCTCACCTTTTTTTTGAGACAAGGTCTTACTAAGTAGTCCAGGCTGCCCTTGAACTCAGTATGTAGCCTAGGCTGGCCTCAATCTTGTGGCAACTCTCCGCCTCAGCCTCCCGAGTGCTGGTATTACAGCTGTGTACCACCATGCCCAGCTTTTTTTTGAGATAGGGTCTCACTAAGTTGCCTGGGCTGGGCTTGAACTTGACATCTTCCTGCTTCAGCCTCCCAGAATGCTTATAGATGTGTGCCACTGCTCAACTGAGATGTTTTAGGGGGACAGGGTCTCACTATGTAGCCCAGGCTGGCCTCATACTCATAACAATCCTGCCTCTACCTCCTGAGTGCTGGGACTATAGGCCTGTGCCACCACGCTGGGATAGCCTTTTTTTTCACTTTCTTACACGTACAGTAGTGTCATAAATAGTAACTGTTTAGTGAATTTTCTTGTTTGTGTCCTCAGTCTTGTCTCTTGCTCTTAGAACCTATCTAATTTCCTGTGATACTTACACAATCATAGAATTACAGAGGAGTTGTGATAGACTCAATAAGTGATAAAGCATGATTTGCTGTATGTGTAATTTTTTTTTTTACTGTAAGGAAAATAGAAAGAAAACCTGGTTGTCAATTGGTGTATCTGGGCAGGAGGAGTTGCTCAGTTGTCTCAGAAAACAAAACAGGGCTGGGGATATAGCTCAGTATGAAGGTCCTGAGTTCAATTCCTAGTAATGCCTCACTCCCCTGTGTGTGTGTGTGTGTGTGTGTGTGTGTGTGTGTGTGTGTGAGTGTGTCTCCGAACTATTATGTTTGGGAGAACAAATCAAGCAAACATTAATTCTGATTTTAGTTCTGTAAGAAGACTTGCACTGTTCCTCTCTTGTAGGTATTGGAAACTATAACCAGCAATGTCCAGGTATTGCTATTTGAGCCTACCCAGAACCAAGGGTTTCATAGATGCTAGCCCAGCATGTAAAAACCAGCACACTCTGCCAGGCTTCCACTCTGAACATCCAGAGGGGAAATTCAGTTTTCACCTGTTAGCCTCAGCTTTGGAGTGATTAGTGTGGAATCAGATTTCTTTTGTTGCATTATTTTTGTACTACAACTTGAAGAATTTTCTTTCTTTTTTTTTTTTTGGTACCGGGGATGGAACTCGGGTCCTTCCGCTTGCACAGCAGGTGGTGAAACCACTGAGCCAAATCCCCGGCCCCTGAAGAATTTTCTAACACTCATCATTTTATAGTTCAACTCTGTTGTCTTACTTCTGTAAAGTTATAGTATGATTTCTTATTTTATTCATTTGTAGCCCACCTATGTGTATGACACCACTGCAGAAGTTAATATTCTAGAATTACTTATTGTCCTATAGCCTTCCTGACTTTTTACTCTTTTTTTCCCCCCTTACAGGAAACGACTTAGAGGCCTTATGAATACATCCGTGCATTCTTGCTTCAGACTTTACAATTGAAGGCCAACCCAGTCTGGAAGCAACTCTTGTTACTGTTATAAGGAAACCGCTACCTCAGCAAACAAAAGGAAAGGAAGACTTGTAATAACGAATGCCATTTTTAAAGAAAACTTGTTTTCAGAAAACAGTACAGGAAATTTGGAAATTTTTAGCCTTGAGGAGAAGCTTTACAGGCAAATGATTTGACAGGCAGGCTCTGTCAAAATAATGCAGAGATTTGATCTCCCTTCTTAAGGACTTTGTGCGGAATAACCCTGTATTGCTTTTTAAGTTGCTGTTGATCAGCTTGTGGGTTTTTGAGTTCTAACTTTTTTGATGTATTAAAGATACATCCTATTACCTTTTTAAAAGTTATTTTTCTGCCATTGTAAATACAAGTATCAAAATATTCTTGCAGAGCAATTATAAGTAAACATTTTTGTCAACAAGCATATCTTTTTATTAAGAGAGTGGAATGCTAAATAATTATACAGCATTTTGGACACACTTTCATTTTTTGTGAGAGGTTCTGCCTACACTGAAAATATTAATTATATAAACCTATTCTTTTTCTCACCTCTACATTTGATCTCATGGTCACCTGCCTCATGGAAATGCCTTTTTTAAAACTTAAATTTGCAGAACTCCACTATTTTTATACCTAGCTAGAGTTTTGGAAGAAAAGAATTAGAACTCTGACCTGCTCACAGTCCCTGGGACAGATCCCCCGCATGTATTGCTGTAGTGCCCAGGACAGTAAAATGGACTACAAGCGGCGCTTCCTGCTTGGCGGGTCCAAGCAGAAGGTGCAGCAGCACCAGCAGTACCCGATGCCTGAGCTGGGCCGAGCACTGAGTGCTCCCCTGGCATCTACCGCCACCTCTGCCCCACTGGGCAGTCTGACTGCTGCAGGCAGCTGCCACCATGCCATGCCCCACTCCACTCCCATCGCCGACATCCAACAGGGCATCTCTAAGTACCTGGACGCTCTCAACGTCTTCTGCCGTGCCAGTACTTTCCTCACAGATCTTTTCAGCACTGTGTTCAGGAACTCTCACTACTCGAAGGCGGCCATGCAGCTCAAAGATGTGCAGGAGCATGTCATGGAAACAGCCAGTCGGCTGACCTCAGCCATAAAGCCTGAGATTGCCAAGATGCTGATGGAACTTAGTGCTGGGGCAGCAAACTTTACAGACCAGAAGGAATTCAGTCTCCAAGACATTGAGGTAGGGTACCTTCTATGTCATACTTAGGTAGAAAAATGTATTCCAGAGATGAGTGAAGATACTGTTTTAGTTTTTCTTAGATCCCTGTGATGAAAACCTTTGTCCTCTTTACACTGATATTCTTTCCTTTTAAGAAATTTACGCTTGGGCCAGGGATTTGGCTCAGTGGTGGTGCTGCTGCCTGCCTTGCAAGCGCAAGGTCCCGAGTTCAATCCCTGGTACCAAAAAAACAAGAAAGAAATTTATGCTTAAGGTGGGCGTAGTGGCACACCCTTGTAATCCTACCACTTGTGGGGCTGAAGCAGGAGGGTTCTGTGAGTTTGAGGCTAGCCTGAACTACATAGTGAAACCCAGTCTCAAAAAAAAGAAGAGAGAAATTTGTGCTTGCCAAGTTTTGAATTGTTTTCCTTTCAAACTAAGGAAGTTAAAAGATTATTAAACAGGAGTGGTGGAGTAGCTCAATGTAGACCATGTGTTTAGTATGCACAAGGCCTTGGGTTCAAACCCCAGCACCAAAAAAGAAAAAGAAATATTAATCGGTTTGTATTTTTTTTTTCCTTAAAATCTTCAACTTGGCAACTAATTTCCAAATAACATACTGTTAAAAAGTACTTAGAATTTTAAATGTGATTATGAGTTTTGTGAATTTTCATTATGCTCTATAGGAAATTGGTTTGTAAAAAGTTTCACACACTGGGTATGGTGGTACACGTCTGTAGTCCCAACATGCAGGAGAATCACATGAGTTCGAAGCCAGCCTGAGCTGCGTAGTGAGTTCAAGGCCAGCCTGAACTAGTGTGCATAGTGAGACCTTGTCTTAAAAAAAACACAAGGGCCTGAGATTTAGCTCAGTGGTGCCGCCTCTTGCCTCACAAGCACAAGGACCCGAGTTCGATCCCCAGTACCAAAACAAACCCCAACCAAAAAAAAAAAAAAAAACAAGTTCCACATGTGCTTATAGGATAAATTAGTTCTCCAATTCATACTCAGATGAATTTGATTCATACTACATTTCTTGGGGATCTTTGATAGTTAAAATGAAATCCTCTCCGTCTTTCAGACCTCTAGATTAGAATGTAAAATTAGAATATAAGTTTCATTCAGAATATCGATGACCGTTTTTCTTGACTTCATTTACAAAGTGACTTACTAAACTTTGATTTGTTACATTAGCTTAACTGGTTTATTTTAAAAATTATTTTCACCAGCTCCAAGGGTTAATCTGAGATTGGTTTTTCCATATGTGCTTATATATCTACTTTAAGCTCCTATACTCTGGTTTCTCTTCAGATCGTATAAAGGCTCCCAGGTATCAGCTGCTAGACAGGAGAATGTCCCTTTCTCCATTCTGAGGCTGAAGTCACAGTCTTTTGAGGCAAATCTGATAACTGAGGTAGCTGAATAAGCTAACTGACACTGCTTTGAGGCCCTTATTGTTTTTGTTTTGTTGTTATCATCATTGTTCTTTGTGGTGCTGGTATTGAATCCAGGGCCTAGAGCCAAATGCTATGATGCTGAGCTCTACCCCCACCCTTGGTCTGAGTTAAAAAAAAAAAAAAGCACTAGAATATTAAATAATATGGCTAACTTTTATTATGTTTAAAAGTGATTTTGAAGACATTTCCAAGAAGGACTTAGTTTTTTGTTTGCTTGTTTTTGCCATACTAGGGATCAAACCCAGAGCTTTCACATTGAACTATATCTCCAGCCCTTTCTTTTTTTGTTTGTTTTAATTCAAAGTCTCATTGAGTCACCAAGTTGCCCAGGTGAGACTTGAACTTGTCCTCTTCCTGCTTCAGCTTCCCAGAGACCTGGGATTATAGGCAAGGACTGCCATGCATAGTTAGAATAATTATTTTTTCTGTTTTATGGGGAGGGGACTGTTTCGGTACCAGAAATCGAACTCAGGACCTTGCACTTGCAAGGCAGGCACAGCACCACTGAGCTAAATCCCCAGCTCCCAAAACCAGTTTTATTTTATGGACTGGTCTGTTCCGCAGAATGGATTTGGTCAATGGGTGTAGCTTGCTGCATCTACTGGTATAAATGTATGATAACTTGCTTATGTCATTCTACTTTGGATCTCTTTAATGAAGTATATTGTAATTTCTACCACTGAGCTACATTTCCAGGCCAAATTCTGATTCTTTCTCTAACCACATCTTATATCCAGAGAAATTATTAGTTTGAGGTTTTTAAAATGGTTTATAGTAATTTCTAAAATTTTTTTTAATAGCAAAACATTTATTGGTACATTTTTATTTATTTATTTATTTTTGGTACTGGGGATTGAACTCAGGTCCTTGTGCTTGCACAGCAGGTGGTGAAACCACTGAACTAAATCCCCAGCTCTTATTGGTACGTTTTAGGGATATATAATGATAACACTCATCATAGAGAATTTGTACCTGTACATGGTTTATTTCTAAAGTTATACACATAAACCATGCCTATAATTCAAAAAGAAATTCAAATAATGATTTTTGTTTGTTTGAAACATGGTCTCACTATGTAACCCAGGCTGGCCTTGAACTCGCAGTGATCCTCCTGCCTCAACCTCCCAAGTGTTGGGTTTACAGGCGTGTGCCACCATACTCAGCAAACAGTGAAATTTAAAATTTATGTTTTTCTCTTCCATCTCATTCTTTTCCCCAAAGTGACCATGGTTAACTGGTTGATGTGTGCCATTCTGTTAGTCTCTATTTGTGAACAAATACATATTTGTGTATATCAACTACACAACTTTGACTTTTGTTTTCTCTTTTTTTGGTACTGGGGATCGAACTCGGGTCCTTGCACTTGACTTTTGTTTTCTATAGAGATCCATGGTGTTCCCCACTGTGCCTAGTTACCACTTAACAGAGATACGGCAAGAGAGCAGTGAGGAAGAACTCTAACTTCTTTTGGGAAGTGTGGAACAGTATTGCAGCTATCACCCCATCATGAGAGCACACTCACCTTTATTTAGGATTTCAGGCAAGAGCTGTTTGAAAAACAAGGTCAGAGCTTTTCATGTTAACCAGAACATTATTGAGCTCTTCAGGTCCTGCCTCCACAGCTTAGAGGAGATAGAGCTGGCCATGCATTGCTTTTTGCTCCCTCCAGCCCTAGAGAGCAAGTGCCCTTGTTCTCCAGGTCAGGATGATTAGAGAAGATGAACCAACCATAGGGCACAGAGCCTTAGTAAGCCACTGGGTATGGTAGCATCCCCTTGTCTGTCCTTTTTTTCCTTTAACCAGCAGGGACCTCTTTAGCTGAGAGGGGAAAATGCTTCTTATTGTTGTAGTTTGGAATTTTGACTTGGCTTTCCCCCACTGAAATGCAGGTGATGATAGTTGGAATAGTACCATGGTTTTTGTACATAATTGACTAAACAGGCTTTTTCCAAACCTAGTCTGGAAACTAAGTGTTATTGAGAGGTTTTAGAATCTTGGATCTATTCTAAGTTTCAAATATTTTTTGTCTTATAAAAGTCAATTCTAAATATGACTGCCAAGTATAGGACCACAGACTTAACATTTTGCTTTTTCCCTTGAGCAGTTATTTGTTGTTTTTGAAATTTATGTACTGTCAGGGGATTTAGCTATAGGCCAACGAGGGTCTCTCTTCTTAGAATGTTCATCAACTCAGATGAAATAGCTAGGCTTTTGGATTTTTTTCCCTGTTTTGTTTTGTTCTAGAATTTTATATGCAAAGCCTGGAGAAGAGAAGCTCTTTAGTATTCATATCTGTGGAAAGAGCCTAATATTCCTGAACTTGACTGCCTAGACAAGGCCTTTTGCTATTGTTTGGATGTGCTTTGTCCCCAACAAAGTTCCTGCTGAAATTTGATTTCCAGTGTGACCATTTTGAGAGATAGTGGGACCTTTAAGAGGTGATGAGGTCAGTAAGAGGATTACTGTGTTTCTTGTGTGAGTTCTTGCACTAGTGGGCCTAGTTACCTCAAAAGTGGGCTGTTGTAAAGTGGGGGCACTCCTCATCTTTTGTCTCTTTTGCACCTAACTGCTTGTTGTTTTTTAAACAATAATATTGAATTTAATTTTTTTGATGTGAGTCTGTTGCATCATGTTTATAAACAGAGCATTATATTATTACAGTATTAGTGAAGTTGGAGCATCACTTTGAGACCAGTAAAAACTTAAAGAGGAACTAGATATGTTGAGTGTAATCATCATGAGATTTTTTTTAAACTAAAGGTATCGGGCCAGGGATTTAGTTCAGTAGTTCTGCCGCCTGCCTCTCAAGCACAAGGTCCCAAGTTCGAACCCCGTTACCAAAAAAACCAACCCCCCCCCCAAAAAAAACCCCAAAAGGTATTACATATTTTCAGGCTGGAAACAAAAAGGACTTTGAAGCATCCTATGGGTTTTAATTTCTAAAACACCAAATATCAGTCTCCATAACCCAGATTAGCTAGAACCTTTGTATCCTTTTTTTAAATTAAAGTACAAAAGGTCCTTGAGGCCAAAAAGTGAGGTAACCTTTGTGGGTTGTGGCCAACCATGACTGGACCATTTCACACTCTAACCTCTTACATGGATCCAGACTGTATTGGGCGCCAGGGAAGTAGTGCAGATGCATTCCCCAGAGTGTCTTAGGAATCACTTGACTATGCTTCTGAGTTCCCTGACTATATCATGCAAGGAGTTTACTCTTTCCCCAGAGACATTTTCTCTTTTTGAGCAGTGGCAAGGGACTGTCCCTCTTAGAGGTCTGACACAGGTATTAACACTTAAGCAGGTCTCAATTTTCAAGGAGTGCTGAGCAGTGAGGTAGACATTCATTTGACGCTTCACTTCATGGCTGGCTAGTTCCAGCCAGTGTCCAAGATGAGCATTACAGTGGGGAGCGAGCGCGTGATGGGAAGAAGCTGCTCCCAACTTCTTGGCCTGACTCCAAGGCCTGTAGATGCCAGGCATAGTCAGGGTGAGGGTGTTTCTGGCCAGGACTCTGCCCTCTGACCTCACCTCCTTCAGCTCCCAGCTGCCACAGGGCTGCAGTTCAGGGCCTGTGCATCTTGTCTGCTTGATCTTCCACTTGATGCCATGCTATTATTGATTTTCCATCCATCAAAACTGTTAGCCAAAATAAACAACTTTCCTTTATGAATTATCCATATTTGAATATTATAGCACCAGAAAACAAAGACACCTCTACTCAGGAACTTAGCTCAGGACTGTGTGAGAGGAAAATCCTAAATTTAATATTAAGAATATTCAAATGCTGGGCTTTTTTTTTTTTTTTTTTGGTTCCAGGGATTGAACTTGGGACCTTGCGCCTGCAAGGCAGGCGGTAGAACTACTGAGCTAAATCATTGGCCCTGCTTGGCTATTCTGAACCTAGGACAAAGTATGATTCCTCTCCCTCCTGCCCTAATGCATTTTTCTAATGCTCCCTAGGTGATTTTGGCTTTTAAAGCCAGGTGTGGGATTTCCTCTTGGTTGACAGTTAGTGCCCCAGGAGCTGCAATTACTGTATGCTGTGCCACTCTGCTCTGGGACAGACAGTGTGTGTCCTGTCCAGTCTGTACTCATTTGTAACTTCGCTCTTTACTCTGCGTGGTTCACAATAGCATTGCACAGAAATGAGTTGTGGCCATAGTGTCTTACTAGTTGACTAGTGCCTGTGACACTGGAACATCAGCCCAAGAATTGAGATACAAGGCGTGGAATCAGAAGATCTGGGTTTAGAAGATGATTCTGAAGACAGGCATGGTGGTACACACCTGTAATCCCAGCACTCAGGAGGCTGAGGCAGGAGGATCACTACAAGTTTGAGGCCAGCCTGGGCTATGTAGTGAATTCCAGACCAGCCCTGGGGTAAAGAGTGAGATCCTATCTCAAAAAAAACGAAAAGAAGGGCCAGGGATTTAGCTCAGTGTTTTTGTCGCCTGCTGCACAAGCGCAAGGACCCGATTTCGATCCCCAGTACCAAAAAAAAAAAAAACGAAAAGAAAAAAAAGATGATTTTGTTTCTTAGTGCCTACATGGCCTTGAACAAATCTTTTAACATCTTTGAGCCTCAGTTTGCTCATCTATAAAATGGAATTACTACCTGCCTTCCAGAGTTCTTGTGGAGATCAGAAGTGATTATTGTATATAAAGCACTATGACCCAGTTAATTGTCACCATCATCATTATCATTGTTTCAAATACAACTTAGAAGTCACTGTTAGCCCTTCTGTGAAGTGTAGAGGACAAATATGTGCAAAAGCTACATTAGAGAGGAGTGTACAGTAAGTTGTTCTAACTGAAACACTTTTAGGTGAAAAGAGTTATTACTCCCAGAACATTTGCCCCTGCTCAGCTAGCTCCTACCTGTTTCCAGAGGTAGGCACCTTCCTTTTCCCTTTGTATTATCTTTTCTGTTGGGTAGTTTAAGACAGCAGCAATATTATTTATCTGATATCACAACTGCCAGGACCTTTTCAAGCATAAATTCTTGAGTTTCTTCTATCATTAGTAATCCCTGTTCTGTTTGCTTTGCATCTAGAATGGGGAATGGGCAAGGACATGGAAGGAGAGGGTGTCCATTGAGTATACTTGCTGTGATTTCCATTGCTGTAACAATACTTGAGGTAATCATCTTAAAACATGGAAAGGTTCACACCCCTCCCCCATCAAACTCAGGACCTTGCGTTTGCCAGGCAGTCGTGGCAGCACTGAGCTAGATCCCCAGCCCAAAAAAGGTTCATTTTTGACGTATGGTTTTGGAGGTAGACCCATTCCTTTTGGGCCTGTGGGAGGTTGGCACATCATTGTAAGAGCACTCCGTGGGAAGCCTGTTCAACTCATGACAGCCAGGAAGGAAAGAGAGAGGAAGAAGGACTGGGGTCCCAGTATTCCTTTCAAGGGGACTCCTCCAGTGACCTAATTTCTACCAGGCCTCACTTCCTCAGGGTTCCTCCACCTCCCAAATGTGCTGTGGGTTGGGGACCAAGCCTTTAACACATAGACCTTTGGGGTGGTGGGACTTTCCAAACCATAGCACTTTTCATAACAAGGAACCATTGGATAAGCCAATTGACAGACAAGATTTTTCCTTCTCTAGAAAATTTATAGTTTATATTGAAAATGAACTTATATTTTGTCTAAAATGAAAGATAGGATCTCATCAAGTGTTTTAGTGAAATTGTTTTGTATAGTCTCAAATTGTCAGTCCAGCCACTACTCTGCCACTAAGCTACACCCTGACACTGTACACACTCTAAGCTAGCCTTGACATTAATTTTTGCTGCCATGAATCTGCTGTTATCTAAATTGTCTTCATGTTAGTCATTAGAAGATGTTATAATTAATTAAGCATTTGGCATTTGGGTAACTCTAAATTTGCATTGTGAACAACAAACAAGATTCCATGTCTGCCTAGCCCATTCTATGTGGATAAAAGCCACCAGTGCCAGAGGGCATCTGCCACTGTGGAGGGGCTTCGCCCTTTCACCTTGATCTGCCAAGACATGGGTGTGCAACTAACTCATTATTTTAAAAATTGCTAAATAAAAACAGGAAAGTAAGGAATTATGCAGATTTCCTGCTTTTCTAATATGCTCTGTTTTTGTGTATCCAAATAACCCTAATGGGTGAGGGAGTGGTCTGTATTAGAAGAATCTCAACATTCTTCTGTGTATAAAGGTTAATATAACTAGAAAAATAATTTTACCACTGTGATGAATTCAATGACTGGAACTGTAGCCAACAGTGGAAGATAAAACCATCTGGTAAAAAGTTTCTGGGGAATCATTTTGCCTTCTCCACACCAGGCTCATTGATCAATCTGTCACCAAAACTGAGACAGATGACCAGGGGTCCTGATGTGATACAGTAAGAACCACACAGCATAACAATAATATAGTTTTGTACTTCTTCCTCTTCCTCTCCTAAAAAGGAGGAAGGACTGAAATAACCTAATCAGGCTTCTAGAATGAATTTCCAATCCACAGAAAATATGAGGTATAGTGGAATAAGTTACACAACACCACAGAAAACAATCCAACAAATTCAGATTGTGGCATATTCTGTTAGTTGACTTGATTTTTTTTTTCAATGAGTCAGTTGCATGAAAAATAATTACATATAAGGTACTGTTTTAAATTAAAAGAGATTGAAGAGGCCAGCACAATGGCACATGCCTATAAGACCGTCTCAAAAAAAAAAAAAGAAAGATTTAAAAGATATATCAAATAAACCGGATATGATTAGAAATGCCTGTAACCCCAGCACTCTAGGAGGCTGAGGATCACCAGGTCAAGCCAAGCTTGGGCAATTTAATGACCTAGTAAGACCCTGCCTCAAAACTAAAAAATTTAAAAAGAGCTTGTGATGTAGTTCAATACAAAGGCCCTGGGTTCAATTCCCAGTACTGTACTGCAAAAATAAATAAAAATACCTTTTTGAAGTTGAAATTCAAACCAAAGGTAAAAAGACAAAGGATTGGGGAAGAGGAGAAGAATAGATGAAAGAAGCATGGCATAGTAATTGACATGGAAGATTTTTGATGTGTGTATGGGGGTTGCTATGCTTTGCTTTTGTATATGTTTAAGCATTTGCCAAGTTTGAATAAGAGAGAGAAACATGAATACATACATGATAGGAATGATGAATCAGAGGACCATTTCTTGGAAGAGTTTGTATGTGTGAAGAGGTCTTTTGCCAGATGGAAATATTACAGAGTAATAAGAAAACTCAAGGTGTAGAAATGAGAGAAAAGTAGATGCTTTTTAGAAAAATGAAGAGAATAAAAATGAATCAAGGCTGCTGGGCTGGTGGGCGTGTCTGTAATTCCAGCACTCGGGAGGCTGAGGCAGGATGATCACTGCAAGTTTGAGGCCAGCCTGGACTACATGGTGAGATCCTGTCTCACAAGAGAGAATCAAGAGAAATGGGGACAGAGTAAAGACCCTCTAAGGGCAGGACCCCAGCAGGAGGTGAGACTCAAGGAAAGAATGTTGTGTTCCTGCTTTTGCCGACTGGTGAGTGAGTGGCAGTGTTGCTTTGTTTTAGGAGAATATAATTTAAAGTTGCAGAGTTAGCCAGATGCAGTGGCACACATCTGTAATCTCGTCTACTCAGGAGGCTGAGACAGGAGGATTACAAGTTTGAGGCCAGCTTGGGCAATTTATCAAGACCTTTTCTCAGAATGAAATTTTAAAAGGCTGGGAATGTACCTGAGGATTCCTGGGTTTAATCCCCAGTACTGAAAAAAAAAACAAACTATTAAATTGCAGAGGTGCTAAAAAGCCTTGAATGAATGCAAGGGAAAAATTAGACTTGGTGAGCAAGTGAAAAGGAAACAGAAATAGAAGAGTTTATAGATTATAAGTTGAGGTGGAACTAGCTTGTTTATATGTGTGTGTGTTTGCTGCTAGGGGGTTGAACTCAGGACTTTCACACTAAACTATATCCCATGCCTTTTTTATTTTGAGACAGGGCCTCACTAAGTCACTTAAATTGCCCAGACTGGGCTCAAACTTGCAGCCTTCCTGTCTCAGCCTTCCCAGATGTTAGCATTACACAGGTGTAATGACCTGCTTGACCTGCTAGGGAAGCACTTTGCCACTAAGCTATATCTTGAATTAATTGTTATGGCTGCTGGTCAGCTGTGAGATTTTGTAGGACTGATTAATGGCCTCTTCCCTAGCTGCCTTTCTCTTTTACAAATCTAGAATCTGATCACCCATAAAACAACATTTCCCTGAAGTCCTGGCATGCACTTAGAATGTAGCTCAATAGTAGAGCACTTGAGTTGCATGCCCAAGGCCTGGCTTCAATCCCCAGCAGCCACAAAAGAAAAGTTCTGGGTGCGGCTAGGGATTTAGCTCAGTGGCGCTGCACCTACTCACAAGCACAAGGTCCTGAGTGCAATCCCAGGCACCACACACACACACAAAAATGTTCTGGTACCAGCACACACAAGTTAAATGTCCTATGTGTCCAGTTCCTTTCAACTGCCTCAGGCCAGTGCTGTCTGTGTGCTGTGTGCTTGTTGGTAGAGCTCATCCCTCCATGGACAGGGCTTTCTGCTCTTCAAGCTAATCATAAAATGTCCAGAGCCTGGAGAATAGAAATATCCAAATGCAAAAGCATCCCTGAGAGCCCTTGCTCATTCTAACTGGTCCCCGCCCAGTAGGGTCGGGCCACCTGGCCTGCTTTGCTCTTTACCTGGCTGTACCTTCCTCAGTAAGATACAGATGAGGTGGCTGCCAGTGAGCAAAGATGAGTGAGGACAATCAAAACTGCTCCAGGCCCTGACAGATGAGACAGACAAATAAATAGAAAGTGGCATCAGGTGTGAAGAGTGCTGTGCTGCAGTTGAAAAATAGCCTCAAGCCTGACAGTTGTTTTGTGCAGCTTTTCAGCTATTTCTCTGACCTGACTCACTGTGAAGCCACTAGCCCTCATAGGAGGACCTCCATTCTAACCTGGGAAAAACTGGTGGCAGGGCCAGGGCCAGGGTCAGGGCCAAGAGCCTTGGAGCCTCAGTGAGAGAGGAGATGCTGATACCTCCCAGTGCCCCGTCCTTATCTGATTTTGTTTTTTGGACATATTGTATTGATGCATTTTCAGGGATGAGGTTTGAGGATTACACCTCTCTGTCTCCCATATAGCTGGCAGTGGTCATTTGATTTCAAGATCTGGTCCATGAAAATGTAATTTCAAGTCTTCTTAAAGAGAAAAGAGCGCTCCCTTCCCTTCCCCCAAGTTTGTACTACGCAGAAAGCAGGCGGAATGGCTGAAGGTCACCTTGCCTGAGAACACAGACATAGAAATTGAGCTTCTTATGATGCCCTAGAATCTCCATTCCAGCTTGGACTTTGTCTCTGGACTTGTTTTACCTTAGGAAAAAATAAACCCTGTATTGTTTTGGCCTTTTTTATTATGTGTAGATAAACTTAACCCTCATTGAATGATAGCAAGAAGACTAGTTAGCGTCCATTACAGTAACCAACAAAGAGATGATAGTAACTTGGAATGGAATGGTTGCAGAGGAGACAACTTAAAGCAGTTAGACATTTTTTTATTGTGGTCAAATATACATAACATAAAATTTCCCATTTTAACTATAAGTATACAGTTCGGTAATACCAGGCATGGTGGTGCACACCTGTCCTTCCTAGCTACTCAGGAGGCTGAGGCAAGAGAATCACAAGTTCAAGGCCAGCCTGAGCAACTTGGTAAGACCTTGCCTCAAAATACGAAAACAGTCTGGGGATTTAGTTCATTGGTGCCACCACCTGCTTCGAAAGCTCAAGGTCCCAAGTTCGATCCCCAGTACCAAAAATAAAAATAGTAACAATAAGAAAACAAAAAGCACTAAGAATACAGCTCAGCCTGGGTTCAATCCACAGTACTGGGGGGAAAAAATTCACAATGGCTGTGCAACCTTTGACCACCATCCATCTCTAGGACTTCTTTTTTAATCTTTCCAAACTAAAACTCTGCACCTATTAAATATTCTCATTGGGGTTTTTTTGTTTGTTTTTTTATTTGGTACCGAGGATCAAACTCAGGACCTTGCGCTTTCAAGGTAGGCGACAGAACCACTGAGCTAAATCCCCAGCCCCTTGCACCTATTAAATAATAACTGTTGGTTCCCTTTTGTCCCTGGCCCTTGGCAACCACCATTCTACCTCTGTTGTTATGGGTATTTTTGTTTTTTGTTTTTTTGGTACCGGGGATTGAACTCGGGTCCTTGTGCTTTCAGGGCAGGTGGCGGAACCACTGAGCTAAATTCCTGGCCCCCTCTGTTGTTATGAACTTGACTATTCTACGAGCCCTCTATAAGTAGAATCATAGAATATTTGTCCTTTTTGTGACTGGCTTATTTCACTTAGCATACTGCCTTTAAGGCTCATCCATAGTGTAGTTATGTGAGAATGTCCTTCCTTTTGTTGGTGGTTTTGGGTGGGGGTCTAAGATGGCTCCAGAGTTTCTGCCCTACCACCAGGTCACACATACACACAAACACACACACACACACACACACACACACACACACACACACACACACAGAGCAGTGCTTTCTGTTGGAGTGAGGAGTGGTGAGGCTGGAAATGTATGTCTAGGATATCTGTTAGACACTGAAAGGGTGATTTCAGTTAGATACTTGGATATACACATTTCTTTCTTTCTTTGCGTAGTATTGGGGTGTGAACCCAGGACTTTCACACTTAGCTACATCTTCAGCCCTTCCTTTATTTTTTACTTTGAGACAGTCATTAAGGTTGCTCAGGCTGGGGCCGGGGATTCAGCTCAGTGGTTCTGCCGCCTGCCTCGCAAGTACAAGGACCCAGGTTCAATCCCCAGTACCACAAAAAAAAAGCAAACAAACAAGTTGCTCAAGCTGTGTTTGAATGTGAGGTCTTCCTGCCTCAGCCTCCCAGAGTGCTGGGAGTATAATGTGCTATCCCCCCCACCCCCATTTCTGTTTTTCAAAACAAGGTCTCCCTATGTGCCCTAGGCCGGCCTCAAACTCCCAATCTTTCCGCCTCCGCCTCTTGAGTGCTGGAATTACAGAGTGAACTGAGGGCATCATGGATGCTAGGCAAGTACTGTATCACAGAGCTACACCCCTAGCCATCTATGTTAGACTTCCCACCCCCCCACCCCTACCCCCCCGGAAACAAGGTCTCACAATGTAGTTCAGGCTGTCTTTGAACTCAAAGTGTAGCCCAGGCTGGCCTCAAACTCACAGTGATCCTCCTGCCTCAGCCTCCTGAGTGCTGGGATTACAGGTACACGCCACTAGCCCCGCTTTTGTAGACTTTTACATGTTGGTTTCAGTAAACCTCTTTTTTACATTTTTATACTGTAGTATAATCTGCATAAGCATTTTCTATAGTATAGGTATGGTCTACTGTATTCTGTTTCTCTGCAGACACGTTTAAGTCTTTGTATCACATTCTGGTCTGTTGGTTAAATCATTATGTAATGACTCTGGAATTATAAGGACAAAAGAGGCCTCATTAAGAACAAGGTTGAGGATATTTGGAACCAAATGTAATATGTAAGGTATAAATATTGAAGACAAAAAAATGATTGAATGGCTTTGGAATTTCCAATAAAGACAGCCAGTTGAGATCTACTTCTTTTCACTCTTTTTTTTAACTTTTTAACTGAACAGAAATAAATGTATATATGATGAGTTTATTTCTTTACTTGGTATGGTTACGAGAATAAGAAAGATGAGCTGTTGAATGAAGTTAGTCAGAACAATGTATTTAGTGTGAAATTACTTATGCTAATATGAAAAATCATAAAATGTTTTTGGGAAGTGAAATAGACTTGGGCATCCATAATTTCAGTCACATATAGGTATTAGGGCTGAATCAGGCCCTAAGCCTTGAAGAGGAATAACTAAAACTGAATGTTGAAATATTCTGTGAAGGTGGATTTGACAGGTGGGTTGATTTTCAACAACTATGGTGATACAGACAGGGTAGTCTTTTGGTGATTAAAATAGGGTTACCTGAAATTAAAATGTTTTACAATCTGAATAAAATAGAAAAGTCACCAAGAAGAAAAAGGATTCTAGTTATATCCATGTGGACAACATCTGTGGCAACAGATGTGATGCCTATACAGTGGACTGAGAAGGTCAAGATGTGCTCTTTTGTACCATCAAGGATTCCTGGAAAATAGGGTTCTATTCCAGTGGAGCGCTGACAGTTGCCTGTAATTCAGAGCTGCTTCTCTGGTATCCATCCTCTATTACGTCTACCCCTGGATCTTGTTCTAGGAAGACAGGGCAACCTGGTGGTTAGAAACATCACTTTTTGGAATCACACAGACCTGGTATCATCAGATCCTCACTTATTACCTGCTTGACATCTTCCTACCCTCCCTCTCTCCTCCTCTCCTATTCTTCCTCCTTTCTCACTCTCTTTCCCCTCCTCCTCCCCCCTTCTCTTCCCTCTCTTCTCCCCCCCCCCTTTTTTTTGGTAATACTGGGGATCAAACCGAGGGGTACTCTGCCACTGAGCTTTTGTTTGTTTGTTTTGTTTTCTTTTGTTTTGTTTTGTTTTTTGGTACTGGGGATCGAACTCGGGTCCTTGCGCTTTTGAGGCAGGCAGAGGAACCATTGAGCTAAATCCCCGGCCCTGCCACTGAGCTTTTTATACCTCTAGTCCATTTTATTTTTGTAGGGTGGGGGGACTAGAATTTCACTGAATTGCCCAAGCTGGCCTTGGACCTGTGATCCTCCTGCCTCAACCTCTCAGTCTCAAGTAGCTGAGATTACAGGTGTACGCCACTGCACCTAGCTTTATCTCTTTAAACCTCAATGTTGTCATCTATAAAATGGATGAAATGCTCACACCTCACAGGGTCACTTTACCATGTGTAATGTGTTTGGTATGGCTTAAACACTCAATAAATGGTAGCTGTTGATAGTTTCAGTATTACTTTAAACTTAAATGACTGTCCTTGACTATTCTACTCGTCCATTCCCCAGCCTACCATATCTGTCCTGTAACCCTACAGAACCCCATAGTTCAGGAAACTTTCTCCATGTGAAGGAAAAAATAGCTGTCTGTGGCCCTGAGCTTATCATACTCTTCCTAAATTTATGTCAGGAAGATCCCCAAGGACTCATCTCTGGTTCAAGAGTGGGAAGGTCTGTCACAGGAGGAGAGCCAGGCTAAGGAATAAGACAGAGAAAGAGTGGGCAGAGACAAGCTGAAGGTAGAGATCTATTGTCTCAGGAAGGTTATGTTTATACATCTGTTATTTTGCGTAAAATTTTAGAGTAGATAGTCATTAAAACAGCTGTTTCTAAGGCTCAGGATGACTATTGGTTTGATTGGTTTTTAATGAATTATTTACAACATATATTTTGTCATAATCATAATCTGGGTTGAGAAGGAGAGAGATTATACATTGTGGGTAGGAAGAGGGAGGTACCCGGTAGCTAAGCTCTTATTATTATTCCTTATTTACAGAGAAGAAACTTAGACTAAATGACTCATCTAAGGTCAAATGTGTAGTAAATAGTAGAGACAGCACACCAAAAACACCTATTAAAACTGTCTGGCATGTCTTCCCCTGCTTGTTCCTTTAGCAGCATTCTCCCCTTTCCACCATTCCACCCCTGTGCAGTGAAGAGGACCTGCGCCAACCCCATCCTTCCTCAGAAATGGATGTGTGACCCAGGGCAACATTATCAGATGAATGTCCTGTTCTGGGCCCTGCCTCAGGCCTTCAGAGCTGTTTCTCAGAATTTTTACTTTCAGTAAAGGGAATGTAGCTCTTTTCCCTTGGTCAATATCATCAGACAGCCTTTTGCTTACCTACCTGCCCTGTGATGTTCATTCTCCAGCAACGCCTGACCTCATATACTTATTTACAGATTTGTAACCCTCATGAGTTTAGGAACTTGCTCATTCTCTGTCTTGTAGAATCCTAGACTTTTTGTGCTTTGTACATATTAGACATTCACATAGTAATATGTTTATTGCAAGAATGAATGCCTCACTTTTATTGGTCAGAAGCTGTGAGAATGTGTATAGCATCTTCACTTTCTCCTCCTCCTCCCCCTTTGCCGTCATTTGCCAAGATTCATGGGGGAGGGGGAGGAAGAAAGCGTCCATCCCTGTGGAGCCGGCCTTGCTCCTCCTCCCTGGTCTGCATGTCTGGAGCTTCAGGACCCCTCAGCCTGTGTCATTTAAGATTGAGCTTCTGTCCTGTGCCTGATCCCAGTGCTACTAGCCCTGAACTACATCCAGTTGTTATAGAGCAGAGACAGTCTGTTAGGAACTAGATTGCACAGGGCCGTTGACAACCTATTAGGAACAAGGATGCACAGCAGGTGAGCAGTGGTTAAGTGACCTATAATCCTAGCTACTCAGGAGGCTGAGATAGAAAGATCACAAGTTCCAGGCCAATTTAGGGCAACTTAATGAGACCTTATTTCAAAATAAGATTGAAAGAGCTAGGATGTATGTAACTCAGCACTCCCTGGGTTAAACTCTCAGTCATGGACAGGCGGGGGTGGGGTGGGGGATGAAAACAGTTCTGAACATTTACCAGCCACAGCCCTTTTAAGTTTTCTCCTACTAGTTGGATGAATTGCTAATTTAATAAATAACCTTTTTATGAGTAATCTCTGTAAGCCAATGAAAATAAATAAAATACCTTCCACACAAAAAATCCAAATATTATGGAATGTGATAAAAGAATTACAGAAAGTTTTTGTTGGTATTGTCAAATTTGGTGTGGGCAAGACTATTGTAAGAGATTAGGAAAAAATGTCAGTAATCTAGAACATTTCTGCTCAGAATTGCTTTGCAAATAGCAACTACAGTATTGCTCTAAAGAAAGAGAAATAGGAAATCATAGAGAATTCATTATAGCTGTGGTTAAGGCAAGAAAGAAAACAGGGAGCAGCAAATGTCAGAGAACAGCTGATCCCAGAAGGTTGCCAGAGAAATGTACTTTCATGTCTTAAAATGTTTATAGTGTATAATATTTTTGTATGTATTATATAGTTTTTTTTAAAAAATGAGTTTCCAGCCTTGTATAGGAGTGTATGTCTGTAATCTCAGCTACTCTAGAGGGTGAGGAAGGAGGGTCACATGTTCCAAGTCAGCCTGGCCAATTTAGCAAGACCCTGTCTTAGTAAAAAGGTCTGGGGTAGCCAGGGATTTAGCTCAGTGGCACTGCAGCTGCCTCACAAGTGCAAGGTCCTGAGTTTGATCCCCAGTACCAATAAAAAAAAAGGTCTGGGGTATAGCTTAGTGATAAAGTGCTCCTGGGTTCAATCCCCAGGACTGGAGAGAAAAAAAAAAATTCCTGCTTGGACTATAAACCAACCAACTACTAACGCGTATCAGGTTAATGGGTTTCTACGTACTGATGAATAGGGTTGCCTAATATGTTTTGATGACCCTGAGAAGACTGGTCTGTCAGCTTTGTTTCATAAGGCTGGAATAAAACATACAACTATGTTAATAACTGTATTAACACTGAGTAACCAGTATCTTTTGGATTCCAATTCCAGTGGGATGTTTTCTTTTTTGTTTGTTGATTTTTTTTTGGTTCCAGGGATCGAACTCGGGACCTTGCGCTTTCAAGGCAGGTGCCGGAACCACTGAGCTAAATCCTTGGCCCTGGGATGTTTTCTTATAACCCAAACTAACCTTGTTTCAGATTTTTAATCACATGGCTTTTTCTTCACCTTTCGAACACTGGGTGAACATAGTTGGGATTGTGGATTGCTCTGGTCAGCAGGAGCTGCAAGACAGTCAGGGGTGGTAAGCCAGAGTCCAGGTGAGGGAGTGGAGAAAGGAGCAAGGATGCTTCGTGTGAAGTTGGAATGCCCATCTGAACGTGAAGGTTTGCTGCGTGGTTGAAATGTGACTTCTAGGCACCAGGGCACCTAGGTTCAAATATGAGAACAAAGCCAGATCCTTCTAAAGTGTGAGGACTTAAATTGTTGATAGTTGAGAATTCGTTGTGCTAATTGATCAGCAACCTGAACCTAAAACCCCGGCTCTCTTGTTTTCACAGGTATTAGGGCGATGCTTCTTGACAGTGGTGCAAGTCCATTTCCAGTTTTTGACTCACGCATTACAGAAAGTCCAGCCGGTGGCTCATTCTTGCTTTGCTGAGGTGGTTGTACCAGAGAAAAAGAACAGCAGCGGTGGTGGCGGCTTATCTGGCATGGGCCACACGCCTGAACTAGAGGAAGCTGTGCGTTCCTGGCGGGGGGCTGCTGAGGTAACTGGCTTCGGGGACATTGGGCCCTGTGTTCAAATGGGAGAGGTTCCAGGGGGCTTTTGCCTATTGGTTCTCAAAAGAGCCATTTTCTTTAGAAATGTAAGTTTTAAACTCTGTCATTAGCCTGCTCATTCATATAACAGTGACTGGCCTTCTGAATGCCCATTTTATGCCAGGCACTGAGCTGACAGCCTTTACTCACAGGATTACAAAAACAAGGTGAAGGGGCAGTGGTGGAGATATACAGGAGCCAGAGGAAGAGTTCTGCTCCCAAGTGGGAGTGGTGCAGGAAAGCTTCTGGGAAGAGAGGGGCAGGGAGAAGGCTGGCGCCTAAGTCGGGAAAGACAGGGTGGAGCAGGCTGGAGAGAGCCAGTGCTTAGCCAGGCAGCTAGGTAGGCTAGCAGGAGTGTTTGGCAGACAGATAGAATGCCAGGCCCCAAAGCCACAGCCATGCTAGAGTTAAAGCCCAGTGGACATAGGAGATTTTGTGTTTTTTGATAGCCAAATCACTCACTTTAGATGTGCTTGGCATCATTTTTTAAAAAAAGATTCTTAGTTTATCTAACTTTGCCTAGGTCCTCATTCGTCAGTTGCTTTACATGTGATTTGAGCACTTCTCCATTATTGCTTTATTTGACTCTAAGAAGTCTTTAAGCCAGGTATTTAGCTCAGTGGTTCCACCGCCTGCCTCGAAAGTGCAAGGTCCCGAGTTTGATCACCGGTACCAAAAAAAAAGAAGTCTTTAATCTTTTGAAAGAGTGGCTGTTTCCCAGCACAACAGATGAATTAGTGGGTATTCTTGTCTCCTGGTGACCTAATTTCTCACACAACCTCCTGACTGAGGGGACCTGCCACAATGATGAGTGACAGGCTCTCCCTGAGCTCCATGGATGGAGAAGTCCAGCATAGGATTCTTTTTCCAGTCACTGTTATGACATTCTGTAGTTCTTTTCTACAACCAGAAGAATTTAAACTTGAATATAAGCAAATCAAAAGCAGCTCTTTTAAAAAGTCTCTTTTAAGGAGACCTTTCCTGTAATCAGTGAAAACACATTTCTTGTAGACACAATACTGTTTCCAGTATGAGAAGGAATAAATAGGGTCGGGGATGGGCCGAGGATGTAGCTCAGTGGCACTGTGCCTGCCTGGCAAGCACAAGTTCCTGAGTTTGATCCCCGGTACCAAAAAAAAAAAAAAAATAGGGTCGGGGATGTAGCTCAGTGGTGCCACACCTGCCTGGCATGCACAATGTCCTGAGTTCGATCCCGTGTACTGGGTGAGTGGGTGGAGGGGGAATAAACCTTCCAAAATGAGATTTTTACTAGGACTTACTATTCCATTTCAGAGTAGAAGGTAATTTATAGTTAAGGAATAGTGTGTTGAATTATGCAATGTCTAATTTGAACCACTCCAAATTAAATTAGCAGTATATTTCATTTCATGAGATTTAAGAAATCGCCTTTAATCAAATTGTCAAAACATAATTTTTCACATTTTTATACTATATCATCTCAGGGCCGGGGATTTAGCTCAGTGGTGCTGTGCCTGCCTCTCAAGTGCAAGGTCCCCCAGAAGAAGAGAAAGAGAGAGGGAGGGAGGGAGGGAGGGAGAGGGAGAGAGAGAGAAAGAGGGAATATAGTATTTACTTTAGTTTATTTCTTTTTTTGGCCCAAAAAACCCTATATAAATGGCTTCATTCAGTTTGTGGAAATCTGGCTTCCCCTCCTGCACAAGAATATGCCTCGTCAAGGTCACTGGTGCCTGCCTTCTATATTTTCAGATCCAGGGAGCCCTTTAACTCCAGTCAGCAGCTCACAATATTTACAAGGGGAAAATGCAGTACTTTATTTTTGTGGTATCTAAGAACCAGGCATTTCTTCTTCTTTTTCCTTTTTTTCCCTCCTAGTACTAGAGATTGAACCCAGAGCCTTTGCACTGTTACCTCCCCAAATCACCTACTCCCCCTTTTCTTAAATTTTGAGACAAGACCTTGCTAAGTTGCCCAGGGGTAAGATCAGGCTGTCTTGAACGTGCAGGTCGTCTTGGTGTATAGCCCAGGCTGTGCAGGAAATCCTGAACTCAAGCAGTCATCCCTTCAGCCCCTCTGAGTTACTGGGACAACCCATTCCTACCACCATCCCCAGCTCAAGAACCATGCTTTCTTGTTTACCCCCTTTTGTCTTGCACTGGCCTTTCTTCATCATCGCTCCTAGCCTCTCCTCAGCTTCTGAATGTGTGTTTCTCAAGGCTCATTTCTCTTCTCTTCTCTTTAGGGGATGTCCTTAGGGGACTTAGACCACTCTGTCATGGGGGATGCTTCAGTATATGTGACCAGCCACTTCTGGTGGGCTCTGGACCTCCCGAATTTGGCTGTTGCCCACCTTAGCTGTCTCAATTTTAGCTTTTCCCCTCATATCTGTTTCTCTCCAGATCTACCCCTTACTAGTAAGTAGAGCCATCCTATACTGGGTCATTGATTCAAGAACTGAGATTTATCCATCAGTCTTTCTGTCAAGTCTACATTAGTTCAATCCTTAAGAAAGTCCTGCAGGTCCCAACTCCAAATACTTACAGATCTCTTCCCCTTTCCATGTCCACTGTCACTGTCCTAGTTCAGGGGACTGATACTTCTCTGGACTCTTCTCCCCTCCCTGTTGTGCAATTCTTTGTTTTAAAATCGGATGATGTTGCCTCTCATTTCCTTAGGGTAAAGTGGGGACCCCTCCCCAGGACCTGCATTGTCTTGCCGTGTTTGTGGCCCCTCTTCCTGTTGCTTACCTGGGCTCTAGTTCTCTGGATATGTCTCTTTCTTCTCCTAGGCTCCTTGGCCTGTGTTAGGACCTTTTTGCTGATGCTGACACACCCCACCCCTCCCCTCCCCTCCCCACCCCTCCCCACCAACAAGGTAATGCTGTATCAGGTTTGTTTTCTCTTCAAAATGGTTAATTTAGGCTTTCAAAATTTCAGACTGCCCACTTCTTATTATGGACAATCCAGAACTTCTCATTTATATCTAGTGTTTAGATGTCTTTGTGCTTTGTTTTAGCTGTAGGGTTGTTGTTGTTGTTTTAATTTTGCTAGTAACTATAGCATCCACATATGTATTTACCAGTCATTATTTATGTTGTAGGCGACATCTAGACTAAGAGAAAGAGGCTGTGATGGCTGCCTGGCAGGAATTGAAGTTCAACAGCTCTTCTGCTCTCAAAGTGCAGCAATTCCTGAGCACCAGTTAAAAGAACTGAATATAAAAATCGACACTGCTTTGCAAGTAAGTTTTTCAAAATTGGCTGTCAATGTCCAAATAATACAGATGAAGGAAGGAATTAAAGTTGGGATGTTGAACCAGCTTAAGAATTTTAATAAGTGGGGCCGGGGATTTAGCTCAGTGGTTTCACTGCCTGCTGCACAAGCGCAAGGACCCAAGTTCGATCCCCGGTACCAAAAAAAAGATTTTTAATAAGTTTAGAAATTTTAAATTTCTATTTTCATCCTATTTTATCATATTCAGATCTGCTATATAATCTTAGTTCTTGAAAATAATTTCTTTGCAGGCATATAAGATAGCTCTGGAAAGTTTAGGCCACTGTGAATATGCGATGAAAGCTGGCTTCCACCTGAATCCAAAGGCAATTGAAGCAAGTTTGCAGGTATACTTTTCCATCTGGTGGCTCTTGGGAGTTTTGGGAGATGTGTGCATGAGGTAGCATGAACTAAATGTTTTGACAGTTGAGCTGTGGGTCACATCATCTCCCATCCGATTGTTTTCCAGGGCTGCTGCAGCGAGGCGGAAGCCCAGCAGACTGGGCGGAGGCAGACACCCCCGCAGCCCATGCAGTGTGAGCTTCCCACGGTCCCTGTGCAGATAGGATCGCACTTCCTGAAGGGTGTCTCCTTTAACGAGTCCGCCGCCGACAATCTGAAACTTAAGACGGTAGCTTTCCATGGAGTTCTAGCAACCAAGCATGAGCTTTGAAAAAGAGTTCTGAAGGGGAATTTAAGGGCTGGTGAAGAATGTAGTTTTAAAAAAAGCAAAATAAAGCTGGGCACAGTGGTGTGTGCCAGTAATACCAGCTACTTGGGAGGCTAAAACTGCAAAGTTGCAAGTTCAGATACAGATGGGTAGTTTGAGAATACCCTGCCTCAAAATTTTAAAAAGACAAGGCTGGGGGTGTAGCTCAGTGGTAGAGCACCCTTGAGCTTAATCCCCAGTACCCCACCACTACTACCACTACCACACACGCACACACACACACACACACACACACACACACACACATACACATACAAAATGGGGGTCACAGAAGAATACTCTGGCCTTCCTCAGTAATGTCTGAAAGCAGACCCTTTGGTAACTTTTTCCCTTTTTGTGCTGCTGAAGTGTGAACCCAGAGCTTCACACATGCTAGGCAAGTGCTTTACCACTGAGCTACTCGTCCAGCCCTGTGGTGACTTTTTAAATGAGACAGATCCTAAGCAAGTTTTATTCATATTTTTATTCAAATGTTTAACCTAAAAAGTTTTTAAATACATTAAATACATTTTATTTCTGAAGCCTCCGTACCTGATCACTTCCAAAATGAAGTTAAGGTTTTAATTGGTATTTACTTTTTTTTTGGTACTGGGGATTGAACTCAGGACCTTGTGCTTACAAGGCAGGCACAGCACCACTGAGCTAAATCCCCGGCACTGGTATTTACTTTTAACAGGTAATTTTGATTCCTTATTTGTAGACATTAAAAATTTTCAAATTAAAAAAAAAGTTCAAATTCCTCAACCAATTTGCTGCCTTTTGTCCTGGTATGCATAATCACATGTATAGCCAGCTGTGGTGGTACAGTTGTATTAATCCCAGCTACTCAGGAGACTGAGGCAGGAGGATTGCAAATTCAAGGTCAACCTGGGCCACTTAACAAAAAACTGTCTCAGAAAAAAAAAGGCTGGGATGTAGCTCAATGGTAGAGTGCTTACCTACCACACATGAGGCCCTGGGCTTAATATCCTCTACTGGAAAAAGAAATGGAAACTCTTAAAAAATAAATTCTAAACAAAAGAAAGACTGGGAATATTTATGTTGCTCAGTGCTAGAGCACTTGCCTGGCATGTGTGAGGCCCTGGCTCCAATCTCCAGTACTTAAAAACAAAAAGGAAGAAAAAAAGAGAAATAGGAAAAAAAAAGTAAAAGCCTGTAACATCAGCACTCTGGGAGGCTGAGGTAGGAGGATCACAAGTTCAAGCCCAGTCTTTAGCAATTTAGTGAGACCCTGTCTCAAAATAAAAAGGGTTGGGGATGTAGCTCATGGCAGAGGCTCTTGATTCAGTCTCTAGTACTATAAAACAAAAGGAAAATCACATGTGTACATTAATACATGTCTTTCAACATGAGCAGTTTATACTATAGGATTGGGAAAAATCTCGATACTCTCTTAAGAAATTCAAATGACAGGGCCGGGGATTTAGCTCAGTGGTTTCACCGCCTGCTGCACAAGCCCAAAGACCCGAGTTCGATCCCTGGTACCAAAAAAAAAAAAAGGAAATTCAAATGATTTGGATATACAGGATTTGGGTATACTTAATATGCTTTTCTCTTGAGGATGATTGTGTTAATACATTCCTATAAATTATTTAGAGTCTGGCATGGCTTTGTCTTGAGGTGCGAACTCTCTTCTTGTCAATCCATAGCATACAATGTTACAACTGATCAAGGAGGCAGGCTGCTATAATGGAATCACACCCAGGGATGATTTTCCTGTGACTGAAGTATTGAACCAAGTATGCCCATCTACATGGCGGGGTGCCTGCAAGACTGCTGTGCAGCTGCTGTTTGGCCAGGCTGGACTGGTGAGTGAGCAAGCGTGTGTGTGTGTGTGTGTGTGTGTGTGTGTGTTTAATGGATGAGAGAATAGAGACATTTCAAGCATATGAGGGTGCAGTACAGGCATATGTGTGAAAACATTGAATGACTTTCAAAATTCATTAGTGTTAAAGTGAGTTAAGGAAGAGTGTCATTAAAGTTTTTCTAGCTGAGCATGGTGAAACACACGTATAATCCCTGCACTTTGAGAGACTGAGGCAGGAGGATCACAAGTTTGAGCCCACCTGGAATAACTTAGCTACCGGGGACCCCTGAAACATTACTGGAGACTTCTGCAGTAGGCTTCAGTCTCCTGCCCAGTATATGACACAGGCCTGAGGAAAAGAAACCTAAAGACAGAATTAAGAGAGACAGAAAGTGGGGCATCAGGATGACCAATGCCAGTGGAACCAGCAAAGGCACTGGCCAGTCCAAACCACTGATTTTTTTTTTTTTTCCTTTGTGCCGGGATCAAACTCAGGACCTTGCACTTTCAAGGCAGGCAGAGCACCACTGACCTAAATCCCCACCCCTAAGCCACTGATTTTTACTGTTAGTCAGTTGGGGTTAAGGCGAGCTACATGCGAGAGCAGAACTACATGGAAAGATGTGCAGTTGTGCGGTATCTATGGAAATTAATGTAAGCAAGGCTCATAAAAGACAAGACAAAGTATTCTCGAATTAGGAACAGAATAGACAAAATATATAGTTGTAATTAGAACATTGTCCTTCTAGTAAGAAGGCTTTAGTTGTGGGAACAGAATTTGGGTGCAAGTTACTCTGACCTTGGCACCTAGGCTTCAGCTGGACTCATTTCTTTTTTTTTTTTTTTTAAGTCTTAATTGCACTCATATTTATTTATTTATTTAGGGTACCGGGGATCAAACTTGGGTCCTTGTGCTTGCGCAGCAGGTGGCGAAACCACTGAGCTAAATCCCCAGCCCTGGACTCACTTCTTATACACAAGTCATGTGTATAACATGGGTTAACTCTTCACAGCCTGCACTGCTTACAGCCTGCTTTGGGGCATAATCAATATTGCAGTCTCCCGCACTTACCAAGACCTGTCTCAAAATAAAATTTTTTTTAAAGATTGGATATAGCTCAGTGTGAAAGCCCTGGGTTCAATCCCTAGTATGGGGGTGGGGGGTTTCTTTTACAGATTGATAATATGTATTTGTAGAAAACCTAGTTGCAAAATGCTGTACACATTCCTCATTTAGGGGAAGCATTACAGTAGTGACCGTTTGACAGGGCCCCTTGACCTGGCCTGACTACTCTGCAGCTACAGTGGATGTCTTTCTGCTGTTCAGATATACCAAGCTTGTGCCTGTCTCAGGGCTTTGCAGTTGAGCCTCCTTTTGCCTAGAGACTCATCTCTGATCTTCATATGGGTTGCCCCTCTCATTTTCCTACTGTCAGCCCCAGCATCCCCTCCTCTAGGAGACCTCTTCTGAGCACACTGGTATAGGTTGTACCCCATCCAGTCACTTTATGTCCCAGTTCTCTGCTTATCTCCTTTTGGAAATAAAATGGCATCAACTCAAAAATAGTGGTTTAGTCTTCTTACATTTCAGAGAAGAAGAAAAAAATTTGCCAGTCTGGTGTGGCATCAGATGAACATCTAAAATAACCATTTAGCTTTTTGTTTGACATCATTGACCCATCAAATCTTATTCATTTAGCCAGGCACACCCATAATCCCATTGAGGCAAGGAGGATTTCAAGTTCAAGCCCAGCCTTGGCAACTTAGTGAGGCCCTGTCTCAAAATTTTTTTAAAAAACGGGGTTGGGGGAAGGTGGGCTGAGAATGTAGCAGTACTGTGTTCATTCCCCAGTCCTACAAATAACAAAAAACCATATGCACTTGATTCTACTTTCTAGTAAATGACTATATTTTCAAAAAAAAGTATCATTTCAGTCAGATTAAAGGAAGCTAATCTAAAGATTTGTAAATTAGGGCCAGGGATTTAGCTCAGTGGTTCCAGCGCCTGCCTCGCAAGCGCAAGGTCACAAGTTCGATCCCCAGTACCCCCCAAAAAAGATTTGTAAATTAGAGAATTCTTTTCAGTCTGATTTTTCCTTCACTCATGAAAACAACTGTTGGTGCCAGGCATGGTGGAGTGTTGCCTGCAATCTTAGGACTTGGGAGGCTGAGGCAGGATGGGTGAGAGTTCAAGGCTAGTCTGGGGTATATAGTAAGACCCTGTCTCAAAAAACCAAGAGAGGCCGGGGATTTAGCTCAGTGGTTCCACTGCCTGCCTTGCAAGTGCAAGGTCCCGAGTTCCATTCCCGGTACTAAAAAAAAAAGAGAGAGAGATTGATTATTGGGAGGATGATTGACTTTGTCTTTGTTTCAATCAGGTGAGAGTGCAGGTGGCCCAGCTCAGGGCAATGCTGTCTTGTTGGCCAGATAAGGACTTGTCCACAGAAATGAGCTGTTTCCTTTAGGATCTGTTCCTCAGTATAGGAACACCCAACAAAAGGAGTAAACTGGAGATGCCTTCTGAACTGTATAAGAACCCATTGCCTTTAGAAGGGTGATCATATTCCCAAAGACCACTGAGCTGAAACTGGGAGAACCATGGCCCTAAATTCTCCTGAAAGGAATGTGCATATGAGGCAGGACATACAGGCTGTTTTGAGAAAACACTATAAGTTAAAAAAAACTGTCCCATCTTATTCAGAGACCAGAAACAAGTTCTTAGTTCCCTGCCCGCTGATTGCAGGGCACCTTTGTGTCTGACTAACAGAGAACCTTTAGATTATGGTTCTGGGGCTGGGAGGAGAAAGGAAACACCTCTGTCTGATCCAACAAAGGCTATTCCTTAGACAGGAAATCTTTTCTGAAGGACCATCTGTGGGAACTCTGTTTATAGCAATGTAAATCAGCTGGTTTAGGGGCTGAATTTGGAGTCGTGATAAGCACCTGTGTGTGGCTTAACTCCTTCTGAAATACAGATTTTGTTTTTGTTTTTGTTTTTTGAGACAGGTCTCGCTTTGTAGTTCAGCCTGTCCTTGAACTCATTATGTAGCCCAGGCTGGCCTCAAACTCACACCAGTCCTCTTGCCCCTGCCTCAAATGTTGGGATTACAGGTATCCACCACCATGCCTGGCTGAGAGTAAAATAATCTTTTAAAAAGTTTTATCCAACTTCTGGCTTGTATCCAGTCATTACAAATGGGCTTTTCTGAAGCTTTAATTAAACTTTTAATGACATTTTTATTTCTTTCAAATACAGAGAATTAAAAACTAATAAGAAAAGAAAGAATTATTCCTGATTAACATTCATAGTGTGGAAAAGTGCTAGAGGTGCTTGGAAAGTTCAAAAAACTCCCACACACAGAAACTGGTTTTGGTTTAATGAAGTGTTTCTGTATTCGTTAGCTGCTATTGTCTACCTGGGGCCCTAACTGGCCTTGGCATAACTGCACTGCCAGGGAAATAGTTCTGGCCGGAGTCACTCAGCACTGACAGGCTTATGTATCGGATAAGCTGCTGATCCATTTTCCTTTCTGAAAGCTGGTGGTTTTTATTTCTCTCCTAGGTGGTGGTTGACACAGCACAGATTGAAAATAAAGAAGCCTACGCCCCCCAAATCAGTTTAGAAGGCTCCAGAATCGTGGTTCAAGTCCCATCCACATGGTAACTTGACTTTTACATTACCAGAAGCCTAAACTAATTGACGTTTGCACACCTTTGAAATTATTACTTTGTTTTGAATAGACCCTGTGCTAATTGACACAACAGATATTGCTACAAGTGCAGGTATATGGGCATTAGTGGTATGTTAGTGGCATCTGTTGTGATTATTAGTCTAGGACAGTGATGGCAAACCTTTTAGAGCTTTCAGTGATAACAAACAGCCCATTGCGGCATGTGCCCCATAGGTTCATCTAGGATAAGGAAGCCAAGATGCGTGAAAGATAGCCACACTGCCATAAGGTAAATAAAATGTCAATACTCTTGGACCATAATGAGCAGCATTATCTTTTCTTTGTTACTGAGTCCACAGCTTCTAAACTTAATACAGTATGTCATTTCTCTTTGTGTATAATTTTCCCCAACTCATCTGTTACTTCTCGAAAGCTTAGTAGAAAACACAGAATTCCTTCTCCTCTGTCTGCCCCAGCCACAAGCCTGATGCTCTTGAATTCATGTCATCACATACCCAGTATCACTGCACATCTGGGAACAAACACAACCCTTTTCAGTTTTTTAATTATGTGTGTAACACTTACAAAAGTTTTTTTTTTTCTGGTACCAGGAATTGAACTCAGGACCTTCCGCTTGTCAGGCAGGTGTGGAACCATTGATCTACATCCCCGGCCCTATTTTTTTTTTAAATAAATTTTATCCCATTCCCCCCCCCCCAAGCCCCCTCCCTCTTATTCTTTTCCCTTTTTTGGTACCAGGGATTGAACATGGGACCTTGCACTTGCAAGACATCTTATTCTTAATTTATTACTATTTTTTTAAAAGTTCCTATGCCAGGTATAGTCGCACACACTTGTAATCCCAGCTACTGGGGAGGCTGAAGCAGGAGGATGGTAAGTAAGTTCAGGCTAGCCAAGGCAATTTAGCAAGACCCTGTCTCAAAATAAAAAATAAGGCTGGTAAATTGATGGACCTTGAGACCATACTCTTGTGTTTTTTGTTTTTTGGTTTTTTGGTACTGGGGATCGAACTCAGGTCCTTCTGCTTGTGAGGCAGGCGCCAGAACCACTGAGCTAAATCCCCAGCCCAAGACCATACTCTTAAGTGAAATAAATACTGCATTGTTTCTCTGGTTTGAGAAACTGTAGAAATAAAGACTGAGATGTATAATGGATGTTGGGAAATGGGAAGAAAGTGTTCAAGTGGGAAGGGGAACAAGGTAGGGGGGAGGGAGAAAGGAAGGGATAAAAAAAAGTAAAAATAGGGGGGCTGGAGATTTAGCTCAGTGGCACCACCCCCTGCCTGGAAAGCTCAAGGTCCCGAGTTCAATCCGTGGTACCAAAAAAAAAGTAAAAATAGAAGGGAAAAAATGGAAACAAAGGGGAGGGGGCTTGACGGGGGGAATGGGATAAAATAAAATAAAATTTATTAATAAGTTTTAAAAGGCTGGGAGTGATGAAGGTTCACATCTATAATCCCAGCATTCTGGGTGGTTGAGGCAGGAAGATTACAAATTCAAGCCTAGCCAGGGTAACTTAGCAACTTGAGAAGACCCTGCTTCAGAATTTGAAAACGGAAGCTGGGTTTGGTGGTGCACACCTATAATCCCAGGACTCCGGGAGGCTGAGGCAGGAGGATCACCTCCAAGTTTGAGGCCAGCCTGGACTACATAGTGAGTTTAAGGCCAGCCTGAACTACATAGACCCTATCTCAACCAAAAACAACAACAACAACAAAAAAGAATTTGAAAAAGGAAGGGTGAGGTTGGGGGTATAGCTTAGTGCAAAGGGCATAGGTTCATCTCCAATACTGCAAAAAAATAAATAAATAATTTTTTTAAATTAAAAGGGCTGAGGATATAGTTCATTGTCAAAGCCCTGGATTCCATCCCTGGCACCAAATAAGTAAGAGCCAAGAATGTTTGCATGCATTGTAATCCCTACACTTGAGAGGGTCGAAGAAGAGGATTATGAGTTCAAAGCCAGCTTGGACTACATAGCAAGACTCTGTCTCAAAAAACCAAAAAAGGGATTGGGGATTTAGCTCAGTGGTTCCACCGCCTGCCTCACAAATGCAAGGTCCCGAGTTTGATCCCCGGTACCAAAAAAAAAAAAAAATGAGGGGTGTTTTTAAAAAAGTGCTGGGGAGTATAACTCAGTTGTAGAGTGCTTATGGGTTCAGTCTCCAGAACTGAAGGGCAAAAAAGAAAAACTTCCTACAAGTCAGTAAGAAAACAGCCAAGGAATATGACCAGGTAGAAGGAAGGCATGATGGTTACCATGCAGTGACACACATCTGTGACTCAGCTACTCAGGAAGCCGAGGAGGGAGTATTGAGAGTTCAAGGCCAGCCTGAACAACATAGATCTTGTCTCAAAAAATGAACATCTGGGCATGGTGACAAATACCTATAATCCTAGCACTGAGTCTCAGGCAAGAGGATGAGTCCAAACTGGGAACTTAGCAATTTATTGAGATCGTGTCTCAAATTAAAAACGGCTGGGTATGTAGCTCAGTGGCGCCATGCCTGTCTGGCAAATGCAAGGTACTTTGAGTTTGATCCCCAGTAAGTAAATAAATAAATAAATAAAATTGATTTATTAATTAAAAGGGCTGGGGACATAGCTCATTGTGGGGCCCCTAAATAACGGTGACTAAAAAGAGACAGAAAGAAAACACAAAATTCTTGTGATCAACAAATATTTGAAGAAAATATGTAACCTTTCCTAGGGCCGGGGATTTAGCTCAGTGGTTTTGCTGCCTGCCTTGAAAGCACAAGGTCCTGAGTTCAATCCCCAGTACCAAAAAAACAAAAAAAATAATGTCTATGAAGAGAATATGTAACCTTTCCTAATGATGAAAGGAAAACAAAGTTTAAAAACCACATGATGCCATTTAGCTGAAAATGTTAAATATTGCCAGGGATTTAGCTCAGTGGCACCAAACCTGCCTCATAAGCACAAAGTCCTGAGTTCAATCTGCGAAAAGAAAAAAAATGAAAATGTGAAATATTTTAGAATAACAATGCTAAATAATTGACAGTACTGGTTTAGGCTACAGTCCAAGCTCATAGAGGCAAACGTTGTTGAACAGAGAATAAATCACACAGCCTTTTTAGAGGAATAGTTTATTATATCAGAAACCTAAAATAAGGATATGATCTCAGCAGTCATACAATTCTACCTCTAAGAATTTGTTCTAGTATACATGCAAATTTACCTATACAGTGTGTCATCAGAGTTTTATTAATAGCAAATAGCTAATGTCTTACAATGTATGTCTAATTTTTGCTTGGGCTGGGGATTTTGCTCAGTAGTTTCGCTGCCTGCTGCGCAAGTGCAAGGACCCAAGTTCAATCCCTGGTACCAAAAAAAATTTTTTGCTATTATACTCTGGATGCGTATTTAAATCGTTTAAATAGGAAAAAGTAATAAGGAACAAAGACACTATTATTGGTCCTTGTGTGGACTGAAGCGGTGGTTGGGTAATGCATACATGTTTGTTTTCAGAACAGTACTGGGAATTGAACTCATAGCCTTCACACCAAGCTACATCCACAGCCCTTTTTTATTTTGTATTTTGAGACAAGGTCTCACTGAATTTCTGAGTTACCTAGGTGCGCTTGAACTTGTGATCCTTCTGCCTCAGCTTCCCAGTGCTAGGATTATAGGTGTACACTACTGTGCTTGGCTGACAGATTGAACCAAAGGCTTCACATAGGCTAGCCAAGTGCTCTGAGCTACATTCCCAGCCCTAAGCTGTTTATTCTTGAAACAGTGGTAGTTTCGGACAGAAGTGTTTAAAGCCTTTTACTATATAAAGAGTTACCAATTCGTTTTATGTCCCAAAACCTCCTTTCTAAAAAACAGAAACAAAGCTATGTAGCTCTAGCTGGCCTTGAACTCACAGTACAGCCTCGTCAAATTGTGATCCTCCTCCGTCAGCCTCCCAAGTTCTATAGCTATGTACCACACCACACCTAGCTCAAGGTTTTGATTGGATTCTTGAGGTGTTATACTGTCTGAAATTATTGGTAATTTATATACATAACCTTCATTTCTATCAAACAGTAAATTAAAAAGATCATTGTTCTGTAAGATTTTGAGTTCCCAAATTTCTAATTAATTTTACAATTCAAATTCCTATTGAAAAATATTCAGCTTTATTAGGATTCTCATTTTGATGAAAACAAACCGAACTTTTGTATAATTGGGTGACTGTAAACAGCTAGTACTAAAATGGTGAGCACTTCAGGTGTCTTCCAAAACTTCCCATGTAGTTGGTTTCCTTTTTCCAAGAAAAAAACCTGGAGTGAGTCCTTGCAGTGGCTCCCTCTGGTGTCTGCCTTTGTTAATGATGCAAAACCTTAAGGGTGTTTTGGGGTTTGGGGCGGGGGGTGGTTTTTTTCTTTGAAATAAAAGTTTGAGTATCTCTTACCTGAATTGCTTGAGACCAGAAGTATCTCATATTTCAAATACAGTATTTTCACTGGGGATTTAGCTCAGTGATGCTGCCACCTGTCTCAAAATACGCAAGCACTCTGTCACTGAGCTACATCCCCAGTCTGCATACGGTAGACTCTTGACTTGCTTTGCTAACAATATTTTTCAAAAGATGGTTAAGTTAAGCAGTCATTTCTGTTTATCTTGTTTTTTTAGCTCAGTGGCGCCCCTTGAAAGCACAAGGTCCTGAGTTCAATCCCCGGTACCAAAAAAAAAAAAAAAGAAGATAAACAGAAATGATTGTAGCTCAGTGGCAGAGTGCTTGCCTAGTATGCATGAAGCCTTGGATTTAATCCAGAGCACCACTAAAAAAACAAAGAGGAGGAAGAATTTATGATATACTATGCTTTTAGTGCCCAATTGCCCAATGATACTGTATTTTTTCCAAACAGATGCCTACTTTAGCAGTTTAAACTTTTTTTTTTTAACTATCCATCCATTGTTTCTTTCAACAACATTCACTAAATATCTGCTTTGTACCCGGCATTGCTGTGGGCTCTGGGAAGTTAATAATGAGCAAGACTGACAGGGCCTCTGGCTCTGATAGAGCTGACTTTGTAATGGGAAGGAGAGGAGATAGCTAATAAGCTAAAGAGATGAATTCAGGGGCTAGCAAGTGAATGAAGGACATTCGAGGACAGTGACATTATATCACTGGGAATAATTAAGGTAGAGAAGGAGGGGAGACTATTTTAGATGGTGAGGTCACTCAGAAATGTTGTGATACTTAATTTAAGGATGTGATATTTGATTTGAGAGGTGCTGGCCATGCTGAGAGCAGATGGAGAAAGCATTCCAGGCAGAAGGAACAGCAAATGCAGAGGCCTGGGGGATAAACTGGCATGGTTATGATGGTAATGAAGATGAGGGGATCATAGAAGTCAAGACTTTCAGGGCCTTGAGGGAATTAGATTTTTACTTAAGTACAGGTGGAGGATTTTAAGCAAATCTTGATTTGTCAAGAGGATGGGTTTAGTCCCTTTTCTTGTTTTTTCTGGTACTAGGGATTGAACACAGAGCCTTCACTCTGAGCTACATGTTCAGCCCTTTTTTATTTTTTGTTTTGAGACAGGGTCTAGCTGAGACTCTCAAGTTGCCCGGGCTAGGCTTGAACTTGTAATTCTAATGCCTCAGCCTCTCCAAATTTGGGATCACAATTGTTCACTACCATGCCCAGCTTGGACTGTCTCTTAAGGGCATATTATCAGTTTGCAAGATTGATGAATATAAAAATGCCGCTTTGTTGATTTTTCAGAAAAAGAAATTATTACCACTTGGAGCTGGATTACTCATACCTGCGTGACCAGCACATAATCTTCTAGTGGACAAAATCACAGTGATAAGCCAAATCACAACAGCAGTCAGCTTGGGAGCATAGAGCAAGTATGTCCAGGTTGAGGGAATTGAATGCATTTGAAGCTTGGCCTGCTTCAGTGGCCAAGATTCTCTCGCAGAAATCTGAAGTCTGGTTGGGAACTAGCAATGCTTGCCTTGATGCACACCTTTTGCCGTGCTACTAAGACTGGCCAGCTCTCATCCTCACAGGTAGATCTTCCTGAGCCACGTCCTGTTGGGGAGTACTGCTGCCTCCTCAGGGTGGCTTCATAAGCCTCATTTCCATGGTAACTCCCAGCATGCCCAGGAGCTGACAGACAGCACCTTCCTGGTGGACTATCTCTCAGACAGTTCTTTCTCTCAGAAGAAGTCACTTGGTGGAAGTGCCCTGAAAGGACAGTGTAGACCTGGGTAATGAGAAGCAGCCGACCAAACCAAGATTTCAAGGAACAGCAGTCCAGGAAAAAGGTTCTCAGATATGAGCAGGGGCCGGGGATTTAGCTCAGTGGTTCTGCCAACCTGCCTCGAAAGTGCAAGGTCCCGAGTTCAATTCCCGGTACCAAAAAAAAAAGTACCAGTTCTAGATGTGAGCAAACTTACTCAGAGAACAGGAGAAGACCTTAGGAATAAGGTAGAGGGGCCGGGTGAGACAGGACTTTATGGCCAGGTAAGGGGTTTAGATTTCATTTCTGCCATGAGGAGATGCCACTGGGGTGTTTAAAGCAGGAGTGCTGTGATCTGATTTGCATTACAGGATATACTCTGGCTGCTGTGTGAAGGGTTTGGAGGGACAGGAAAGAGAGAGACCAAATGGGAGCTAATTTCTTCGGTAGATTCCTGGAGTAGAGTGGTATTAAGAGAAGAAGTGAGAAGTGCCTGGATTCAGAATATGTTTTGGAAGATGAGTTCTCAGGATTTGCTGCTGGATTGGATGGGGATGTAAGGGAACTAGATTTGTAGACTGTGGAGTAGATACTTATGTGATTTATGTATTAGAGAAGTTTGTAGGAATCAGTGGTTTTTGTCATGGAGAAAACTCAAGAATTGTGCAGATGAGGTTACCTTGGAGGTGCCCATCAGCTGTATAAGAAAGATGTCAGGCTTGCAGCAGCATCTCTGAGGTTGTAGTCTAGGGATGATCAATAAAAATTCTCTAGGGAGAGAGGACAAATGCCTGGAGCCTTCTGCCATACAGAGATGCTAAAGGAGAAAAGAAGTGGGGGGAGTCATCAGGGCAAACCAAAAAGGAGCTGCTAGTGAGGTAGGAGGAAATTGGAGCAGGTGTGGGGCCACTGAGGCTAAACAAGATAGTGTTTCTGGGAGGAAGAAGTGTGCAGAATGTCATGAGAGATTAAATTGGCAAGATCTAAGTTAGATTTTAAAAAGCTACTTTCAGGCAGACATTGTGCATGTGGGTAGTCCTAGCACTTTGGAGAGTGAGGCAAGAGAATCACTTGTGTCCAGGAATTTGGAACCAGCAACATAGCAAGACCTTGTCTGAGGGGTGAGGAGAGATGAAAAGGAACAAATAAAAAGCTGTTTTAGTGTAATTAGATGATAAAAGTCCAATCAAAATGGGACAAAAGGAGAAAAGGAAGAAGAGGAGACTGTGTTTGCTAACATGGGGAGTGAAGAAGTACGAGAAGTTGGAGTGGAATGCAGTGCTGAAATGGTGGCTAAGGGGCTGATTTCTTTGCCAAAAGGAGTCACTCAAAGAGACACAGGCTAATTCTGTGATCCTTGGGAAGGCAAGAGAATACACAGCACCAGCGCTGAGGTAGAGGCCAACCCTTAGCAACACAGGGTATGTCTGATTTAAGACGGGAGGGAATGGGCTGGGGATTTAGCTCAGTGGTTTTGCCGCCTGCTGTGCAAGCACAAGGACCCGAGTTCGATCCCCTGCACCAAAAAAAAAAAGCCAGGAGGGAAGGCACAATGTGTGGACACAGAGGCAGGTGAACTGGTAGAATTAGTGGAAAGTGAAAATGAAGAAGCTCTCATCTCCTCACCTGTGTTTTCTGTTATTGAGAGTTGAGATAGGAAAGAATGGGAGGGGTAATAGGCATATCATTGCACTTGGGAGAAAGGAGTGTGAAATAATCATCTTTTTTTGCAGTACTGGAGATTGAACCCATCACCTTGGCACTGAGCTCCATACCCAGCCTATTTTATTTTTTCTTTTTGAGACAGGCTTGTATGTTGCCCAGTCTGAGCTTGAACTAGGGATCCTCGTGCCTTGGCTTCCCAAAGTTCTGTGATTCCAGGCATTCACTGCCATGCCTGGCAGGAATATTCTCTTAAGAGGGTTAAAGTTAATTTATGAAGAGGCCATGTTTGTTGCTTGTCTGAAACTCACAGTGAGGGCAAATGGCAGGCTGTGAGGGTGTTTTTCCTTCATTGACTCTCATCTTCTTAAGAACAGGCATGAATTGCTTTAGAGGAAGAGAGGGGCAGGAGCTTTGCAGAAAAGAGTTCATAGAGTAGTAGATTTTGTGCCAGACCACAGAATCAGAGCAGGGCACTGAGGAAAGCTGGGGCTGTGCTGGGTGTTGCACAGTAAGAGGACATTAGGGCCCCTGAAGGCAGCCCCTTCACTGAGTTCTCTCCCTCCTAAACAGACAACACAAAAAGGAGTCCATGGAGGCCTACAAAGTCCCATATGCACACACTTGTGACGCCAGTTGTGTGAGTTTCCTACACCAAGCAGTTCTCCAGTTTGCTGACAACCTACATGTTCGTTCTGACACTCACTACCCTGAGTTGGTACAGAATTCACAGACTGAGGGCTCAGTCCCACAAAACTGCTTCCTACTTCAGACCCCAGGCAGCAGCCTCAGGTTGTCACATGTACTGACCAACTAACTGTAAATTCAGGGTTCCCATAACCCCTTCTTTGGGTTTGATAATTTGCTACAATGGCTCACAGAACTCAGAGGCACATTTGCTTACTTTTATTGGCTTCTCATAAAGGATATTACACCGGTTACAGAGGATCAGCTAGATGAAGAGGAACACTGGGCAATAGGTATGGGAACAAGTGCACAGCCACCCTGCTCTCCCCAAGGATGCCCCTCTCTGAGCACCCTGATGTGTACACTCACCTTGAAGCTCTCCAAACCCCATAGTTTTAAGAATTTTTGGCCCAGGGATTTAGCTCAGTGGTTCCGGCGCCTGCCTTGCAAGCACAAAGTCCCGAGTTCGATCCCCAGTACCAAAAAAAAAAATTTTTTTATGGTAGTTTCATTGTGTAGACATGATTATTAACTCGGTCTGGAGCTCTGCCTACTTCCCTCTCCAGAGGGTTGGGGAAGAGCTGAAAGTCCCAAGTTTTTCATGATGGCTTGGACTTTCTGGTGACCAACCTCCATCCTGAAGATGTTCAGGAGCCCATCAAAAGTGATCTCACAAGGGCCAGGGATTTAGCTCAGTGGTTCCGGCACCTGCTTTGCAAGCACAAGGACCTGAGTTTGATCCCTGGTACCAAAAAAAAAAAGGTGATCTCACTAGCATAGAAGACCTAGAAAATTCCAAGGGATTTGAGAGCTCTTATGTCAAAGACCAAATACCAGAACAAAAGCTGCTCTTAGTACCCTTATCACCCAGGAAGTTACAGGGTTTTAGGAGTTCTGTGTCAGGAACTGGAGACAGAAACCAAATTTTTGCAGTTGGTCTCTAACATTATGGTTCAACTTTGTTTTTTCCACTTTACAATAGTATGAAAGCTTGTTCATGCAGCCATTCTGTTTTTTACTTTCCATGTAGTGTACAGTAAATTACATAAAATATTCCACATAAAATGGGCTTGTCTTAAATGCTTTTGTCCAGTAGTAGGTTAGCTCACATGTTCTGAGCATAATTAAGGTAGGTTAGACAAAGCTATGATGTTTTTTAGGTCAGATGTGTATTAGATGCATATTTTACTTACAGTGTTTTCTTCTTAGAGTGGGTTTATCAGGACATAACCCCACTGGAAGTATTCTTTTTTTTTTTAATGTATTTCTTACTTTTACAAGACCCCATGTGCTATTGTTTCTTCTACTTTTTGCAGAGCAGTGAGTTCCAGTCTTAGCCCTGTCATTCTCTAAATGTTCTTATAATTCCTATTTTTATTGAATGCTGAAAATTTATAAGGGTTGTAGCCTTTTCCATGAAACTTGCTTGAATCCGGTTCACAGAGAAGTGCCGCCAAAGCTAACTATTTTGTACTTAGGTGCCTGAAAGAAGACCCTGCCACCATGTCCCTGCTGCAGAGAAGCCTGGATCCTGAGAAAACCCTGGGTCTGGTAGATGTGCTCTACACAGCTATGCTGGACCTAAATCGCTGGAGGGCAGGGAGGTTGGTGTCCAGTCACTTGAATTGTCTGTCCAAGAGATATGCATTTGGGTCTACACCCAGCAATGATGTGACCTCATACAATCTTACATATGTGCATGTCACTCATAGTATGTGGGTAAATAGGCCAAAAAGAGAGATCTTCCATAACTTTTTATTTTGGGGTAAATTCAAACTTACAGAACAGTTGCAAAAATAAAGAATTTCTCTTTGCCATTTACTCAGGTTCCCCAGTTTGTACACACTTTGCCCTTACTTGTTTTATCATGAAAGTAAATCCAGGAGAACTTTCCACCCAATTAATAATTTCCTTATGAACTAAGGGCAGAAAAATGTTTAGAAAATTTACTTATCTCCTTCATGAAATTTAATTATATCTGAAAGTAGCTGACAGCTGCAAGGTTATCTCTGGGAATTATGAATTTTGGAACTGATAAAGATTTGAAACATCTAGCTATGACTCCTCTCCATTTTTTTTTTTTTTTTCTGGTACCAGGGATGGAACTTAGGACCTTGCGCTTGGAAGGTAGGCACTGAGCTAAAACCTCGGCCCACCACTTCATTTCTTAACTCTTTTTCTTTTTTTTTTTGGTACCGGTGATTGAACTCGGGTCCTTGCGCTTGCGCAGCGGGCAGCAAAACCACTGAACTAAATCCCCAGCCCTTCATTTCTTAACTCTTGAGGACACAAGGGCTGATAACAGTGACATGACTTGCACAGTTACATCAGCCATCACCGGCCTGAGTTCCTGCCCCTTGCCCTTTCTATCCTTAGTGTTCTCTTACATACAGCACAGGAAAAGAGTGCTCAGAAATCTTTGGAAATAATAGCCATCCATTCAACAACAGTGGTGTGCAGTGACCCAGGTCCTCCCCCGCACCACCCTTGACTGTGTAGATTTGTCCACTGCTCTAGATCTGCCTAGCTCTTGGTCCCTGACCTGAAAGCACAGAGCCAGGCCCTGCCAGTTGCATCCCCCAGTCTAGCCTTGCTTTGCTTTTCTTTGCTACCAAATGTTACCATTTCCTCATCCCTGTGTTAGAGGCTATAGATTATGTACACTGAAACCCCTTGAGTGTTCATTTATTTATCTATAAAATAAGTAAACCTGGTATCAACCAAAGGGGTCTTTCTTGTTGTTAAAGTCTTTGTGTGTGTTCCTGAATATTGAACCCAGGGCCTCATGTATGCTAGGCATCAAAGTCTGCCCTAAATACAAAGAGGTCCATTTCATTCTCCAGTATGTAAATTTCATGTTTTTGTTTTGTCTTGTTTAAATAGGGAACAAGCTTTACCTTGCATACAGATCCAGCTTCAAAGGGAGATCTGTGACTTTGGGAATCAGGCTGACATGCCTTCTGGAAATGGAAACAAATCTTCAGGTGGCCTGCAGAAGACATTCTCCAAACTGACATCCCGGTTCACCAAGAAAGCATCGTGTACCAGCTCTAGTAGCAGCACAAATTATTCCATCCCAAATACCCCTTCCAAAAATGTCTTCATAGCTGGGTGTTCAGAAGAGAAGGCCAAAATGCCCAATAATATCGATACCCGGTTACAAAGCATTTTGAACATTGGTAATTTCCCTAGGACTACAGATCCTTCACAGTCGGCTCAGAATTCCAACAATCCAATGGCCAATGGTTTTCTCCTGGAGAGGCGTGAGAACTTCCTGCATGGGGATGATGGCAAGGACGAGAAGGGTATGAACTTACCGACTGATCAGGAAATGCAGGAGGTGATAGATTTTCTCTCAGGCTTTAACATGGGCCAGTCGCATCAGGGCTCCCCATTGGTGACAAGGCGTAATTCTGCTGGCACAGCCATGGTGACTGAGCAGAAGGCAGGAGCCATGCAGCCACAGCAGCCATCATTGCCAGTGCCCCCTCCACCACGACCAACACAGGCTGGGGCACACACACCTCTGACACCCCAGCCGGGTCTTGCACCTCAGCAGCAGTCCCCAAAGCAACAGCAGCCCCAGGTCCAATACTACCAACACCTATTGCAACCCATTGGGCCACAGCAGCCCCCACCTCAGCCTCGTGCACCTGGAAAATGGGTACATGGCTCAGTGCCACAGCCAGCACAGCCCATGGGAGCAGGTCTGTCTTCTCTTGCTCAGTGGCCTGGCATATCTGATCTCAGTTCTGACTTGTACAGCTTAGGTCTAGTGAGCAGCTATATGGATAATGTGATGTCGGAGGTTTTGGGACAGAAGCCACAGGGACCTAGAAATAACACCTGGCCAAACCGTGACCAAAGCGATGGAGTCTTTGGAATGTTGGGAGAGATTCTGCCTTTTGACCCTGCAGGTATGTGAGGCCTCCCCGCTTCTCACCCCATTTGAACATAAAATGTAGGACTTCTCTGGCTGGGTGCAGTGGTGCATGCCTGAAACCCCAGCACTCAGGGGGCTGAGGCAGGATTGCCACAAGTTCAAGGCCAGCATGGAATATATAACAAGAACCTGTCTCAAAGGGGGGGGGGGGGTCCTTAAACCCTGTCTGTGATACCCTTACTTATCATGGTAAAATAATCTAATCCCCCTTTAAGACCTTTTCTCACTGTGTGAGAGGCAAGTGCAGACCAGATCTAGTAAGAGAGAAAAGCAATAGTGAGGAAGAGATGGAAAAGGTAATTCCAACTACATTTGGCTTTATGGAGGACAGGATTGAGGCTAAGAGAAGTTACTTGAATGGCTCATAATCCTGTAGTTTAAATGGATATCAATCTAGGCCCTCCTGCTTCTGGGAGCCAAGGCAGATGGCCCTTTGTATGTGACTTCTTCCCTGATTATACACAACTTGATCTTGTGGTGATCTTTTCCCTAAACTCTAGTAGCTATTTAAGATGGTAAAAGGCTAAGGATTTAGCTCAGTAGCACTGCACCTGCCTCGCAAGCGCAAGGTCCTGAGGTCAATCCCTGGTACCTGGAAGAAAAAAAAAATTAAGATGGTAGGGCACCCACCTGCCTCCATAAGAGTACAGCTTCTCCTGGCCTAGACAGTGAGAAACTACCATTAGATTCACCCTAAGAAATTAGAGAAAGAACTTAGATACAAAGCTAAAATAAGGGTAAAACCAAATAATATTACAAAGAAAAATATAGCCAGGCATGGTGGTGCTTGCCTGTAATCCTAGCATTCCAGGAGGCTGAAGCAGGAGAATCAAGTTCGAGCCCAGACTGGGCAATTTAGTGAGACCCTGTCTCAAAACAAAAAATTTTAAAAGGACTGGGGATATAGCTTAGTGCCAAGGCTCTGGGTTCAGTGCCCAGTACCTGGGGGGAGGGGGATATATATGACAATGTATGTATATTATTTTCTTTTTTTTTTTTGTACCGGGGATCAAACTCAGGACCTTGCGCTTTCGAGGTAGGCGGCAGAACCACTGAGCTAAATCCCCAGTCCTAATATTTTCCTAAGTAGGGTAATGTTGAAATGAACCAGGAGCTGTGGATTTATAGGCAACTTTTTTCCAAGTTTTAAGGCACAGATAAATCCAAGATATTTAAACTACTCTAGACACAGAAAAAGGGAAACTATACCCTAATTCACCTTTATGAAGTCAATGTAACTTTACCATAAAAACTTTATAAAACTTTATAAGGATTATTTTAAAAAGCAAACTGTAGTACATCTCACTTATGAATATGGAGAATATGGGTAGATGTAAGAAAATTTAGCACAGTGTTTCAAAGTATAATAACTGTTCCTAAAACTTATTTCAGGGGTGTAAGAGTGGTTCCTATCAGGAGCTCTGCTATTATACAGTAATCCAGTACCATATATCAACCAGTGAAATAAAAACTAATCTTATCAATAGATGCTATTAAAACTTAATAAAAGACACTAGCAATTTCTAAGCAAAACAAAGTAAGCCCCTCAAAGTAAAATATGAATAGAAGAAAATTTGGTTTTGGTTTTTTTTGAGGCAGGGTCTCACTGTGTAGTTCAGGCTGGCCTTGAACTCACTGTATAGCCTAAGCTGGCAAACTCACAGTGATCCTCCTGCCTCAGCCTCCTGAGCACTGAGATTACAGACATGTGCCCCAGCCCCAAAAAAGCACATCTCTTTGGTGGTAACAGAACTGAAAAAGCAACTTCCCCCTCCAAAAAACAGCCTTCTAAATTATTAAGAGTATATGATAAGACGGCCTGCCTCGCAAGCGCAAGGTCCCGAGTTCCATCCCTGGTACCAAAAAAAAAAAAAAAAAGAGTATATGATAAGTACACACTATATAGGTATGTAGATACAGATGGTTTTTTTCTAATTTAGCAAAAGTAATACAGAAGTGAGAAATATATTCCTTCCATATAGGGAGAATACCAGGAAATACTATAAATCAGCATCGCAAATATTTGCCCAAGTAAATAGCCACCAGAAAGATTCCTTGCTAAAACATCCTAGCATTAAGTATTAATAGAAAGACATGTTTGCGTCTTTCAGAAAAACTTATGGAGCTGCCTGTGCTGTCTTGTTCCCCTTGGGCAGATGGATTAGGGCACCTAGTGCCCACAGTCCTGGGCCACAGAAGGTGAACAGTTCTACCTTCTATGAAAGTGCAGGTCCACCTGGCTGCCACCAGTGGGGCTGGGCATGGGATATTTTCCCAATTGGTGATAAATGTTCTAAACATTTTTTTTTTTTTTTGGTACCAGGGATCCAACTAAGGACCTTACGCTTTCAGGGCAGGCACGGTGCCACTGAGCTAAATCTCCGGCCCTTAACATTTCTTGACAGTCATGTAACTAAATCAAGAATATAGATACAGCCAGGAGTGGTGGCACATATCTCAGCATTTGTGAGGCTGGGGTGGGATGATTGTGAGTCTAAGACTAGCCTGGGGTACATAGTTCAAGGCTGGCCTGTAAAGAGTCAGGCATGGTGGCTTATGCCTATGATCTCAGCATTTGGGGGCCTGAGGGAGGAGGATGGCTGCGAGTTCAAGGCCAGTCTGGGCTACAAAGCGAGACCCTATGTTTAAAAAAAAAAAAAGGGCCACCTTATATTACATTTTTGAGACCCTGTCTCAAAAAAAAGAGTAGAAGCAGTGTTTGGCAGAATTTTATCATCTTCGAACCACATTGAGGCCCTGACAATGCTTATATCTTTGACCTACAAATTCTCTTAAGTGAGTCCTTTCTGACCTGCAAGTCCTTGATGTCACTTCCTGTAGAAGTCACCCTTAGGTCCTAAGATGTATATAGCGCTTTGTGCAAATTAAGAACATTAGAATACAACGCCCCTTCTTGGAAAACAAAAACAACCCCTGGAGCATGGTTTAATGAACTGTGAGATCTAGTCCTTGATTGCAGCCCCTGCTCCTAGTATATGCATCTTTGTGCAGCTTACAGGTGGCATAGCCTCTGTAGTGGTCCTCCAACAGTGCCCTAAAATCAAACTAAAAGTGGGATTGTGCCCTAGTATCTTTCCCAATTTGAAGTTAAAAGGCATGCATGGTTGTCACATTTTGTTTGTGGCCCACAGATACTTTCCTCCCATATCTTTTTTTCTCCCATCCAGTGCTAGGGATCCAACCCAGGGCCTTCTGCCTACTTGGCAAGTGCTTTACCAGCCACATCACCAAGTCTCTATCTGGCTGACCGTGATGCTTTGCTAACTTTCAAGTTACTGGTTTGCCAAAGTCATCATCTGATTTCTTAAGTTGTTAGGTACTCTAAGTACATAGCAGAAAGATATTGGAGGGCCGGGGATTTAGCTCAGTGGCTCCGCCCCCTGCCTCGCAAGTGCAAGGACCTGAGTTTGATCCCTGGTACCCCAAAAAAAAGATACTGGAAAATGTAGAAGTAACTAATAACAGTGGTGCCTCAGTTTACAAACTTATTTGTTCTACGATTTTGGAAAATATGGCCATGTTTCTGTTTGTGTGGGAAAGATGGCTGCGGTTTGTCACCCGATGCAGTTTTTGAAAAAAAACAAAACTATACCAAAATGCTTCTGTTTGTGAACCAAACTGTTTGCAAACAAGAGTGTTCGTAAACCGAGGCAACACTACATTTGTCTTTAAAATGTAGTCATAGGGCCAGGGATTTAGCTCAGTGGTTTCGCCGCCTGGTGTGCAAGTGCAAGGACCCAAGTTCAATCCCCAGTACAAAAATAAATAAACAAATAAATAAATAAATAAAATGTAGTCATAGATAAATCAATTTTTTTCCTTTCTGTCTTCCTTTCACATTCAGCCTTCCTTTTTCCTAGGCATAGCCCTTTCTGCCAGTCCCTGCACACACCATCCTTACATTCAGACCTGCATGCTGAAAGTCCCATCTCACCCTACCAGATATAGCTTGCAACCAACTCTTGGGCCGACTCTTTCCACAACATGGCACCTCCTTGCCACTTTCCATTGTGTGTGAGTAGCACATCCTCAGTGGGTGCAGAAGGAACCAAGAGGCCAATTTGGCCCCAAACCCTGTGTGTTCCTTTGTCTCAACACAGTGGGCTCAGACCCAGAATTTGCACGCTATGTGGCGGGTGTGAGCCAGGCAATGCAGCAGAAGCGGCAAGCCCAGCACAGTCGTCGCCCAGGCAACCCCCGGGGCAACTGGCCACCCATGGATGATGCCCACCGGACCTGGCCTTTCCCAGAGTTCTTCACAGAAGGGTAAGTGCTGGGTACAGCAGGGAAGCTAAGTTTGGGATCTGGGTGTCCCGAATGGGGTCTATGAGAAGGGAGACTCATTGACCTTTGGCACTCTGGTCACCAGTTCAGTTCTAGGCCCCCCATGAGGGAGTGACATGAGGTTAAATCTCCAGGGGTCAGAGTTTTTATGACCATAGGTTGTCAGGTGGTATGATGTGACCCCGTATATACACCATTGATATAAATTCATGATTTAAAACAGATTTTTCTATTCAAGACAAAGATCTTATCTGATGGTGTTTGTAATGTAATTGTCTATTGAACATTGTCTTTATACTGCAATGAGCTTGAGTGAAACCCATGTGAATTATGAATACTTTCATTAAATCCTACAAGAAGCAAAGGTGGAGCTGGGGTGTGGCTCAGTGGCAGAGCACTTGCCTAGCATGTGCAAGGGCCTGGGTTCCATCCCCAGCACCACCACCACCAAAAAACAAAAAAAAAAGATAGCCAATTATGACGATGTCGGTATATAATCCTAGCTACTCTGGAGGCTCAGGAGGGTCACAAGCTTAGGTGACTTAGTAAGATTCTGTCTAAAAAAATAAAAAAGTGATGGCACACACCTGTAATCCTGCCACTTAGGAGGCTGAGGTAGGAGGATTGCTTCAAGTTCAAGGTCAGCCTGTGCTACATACTGTAGTGAATTCAAGGCCAGCCTGAACTACACTGTGAGACCCTGGCTCAAAAAAACCCAAATAAATAGTAAAATAGAAAGGGTGCCAGGTGTGGTGGCACATGCCATCCTAGCACTCGACAGTCCGAGGCAGGAGGGGTGCCATAAATTCAAGGCCAGCCTGGGCTACATAGTGAATTCAAGGCCAGCTAGAACTACCTAGTGAGACCCTGTCTCAAAGAATAAAAAGGGAGCCGAGTGTGGTGGTGCAAGCCTGTAATCCCTGCACTTGGGAGGCTGAAGCAGGAAGATGGCCATGAGTTCTTTGAGGCCAGCCTGGACTACGTAATGAGTTCAAGGCCAGCTAGAATTACATAGCCAAACCCTCCCTCAAAAAAAGCAAAAAGTAAAAAGGGCTGGGGGGGGTGTGACTCAGTGGTAGAGTACTTGGCTAGCACCCAGAGTTAAACCTCCAGCACTGCAAAAAAAAAAAAAAAAAAATTATGATTCAAATTCCAGTCTATTGAAAGAAGTGTGCATTTTTTCTTTCTTTTTTTTTTTTTTTTTTTTTTTTTTTTTGGTGCTGGGAATCAAACTTGGGACCTTGCACTTTCAAGGCAGATGGCGGAACCACTGAGCTAAATCCCCAGCCCAAGAACTGTGGATTTTTATCACAAAAATAAGTGGGGATTCCTCACATTCCATATTGTTACCTGGCTAATAAATTTGAATGCCAAAAGAGCGTTCAACTTTTTTCTCTAAAATAAATTTTACATACAAGCCACAGGCTTCTGAGTGGAATAAAAGAAAAGGAGGTACTGAATTATGTATTACTTTTGAAATATGGGAAAGGAAGAGAACTTCATTTTTCGATAGGAGAAACAAGACTACCATTTGGTTATGAGACAAGTGCGGGGTAAGGACTGCTCCTTTCGGGCTGGGTGGAGGGAGGCCTTGCCTCAGCTGTCCAGCCAGTGTCCAGGTTGGCTTCCAGAGGCTGGGGACCAGCTTCTCTTTGGCTTCCAGGGATGGCCTGCATGGTGGCTGGTCAGGCACTCAGGGAGACTCAGCCAGCTCCAGTGATGAGACCTCTTCAGCCAATGGGGACAGCTTGTTCTCCATGTTTTCCGGGCCTGACCTCGTTGCTGCTGTCAAGCAGAGAAGGTAGGAAGAGATCTCTAAAACAAAAAGAGGAGTGGGGGGCATGTGAGTGTGACCCAAAGCATATTCCTCTGGGGAAGGAGGAATCCCAGTGCTGCCAGGCTGCCTTGTGAGAGAGGTAGAAGGGCTCTTCCAGCACTGTCTGGCAAAGGACCTCTATAAACAGCACCTTCAGCAAGTAATTCTACAAGGAAGAGAGGCCCAGTATACTGAGGCCTCTGAGGGGCCACCACTCAGACTTATAGGCCAAGTGACTTAATGGGGTTGAGTTCTTACTGGCAGAACAAGTTCATAGTAGACAAAAATACCAGTATGATAGGCAGATCATACTTGAATTCAAGAGGATTTGAGAGACAAGGTCTATTCAGTGGTGGTTTCTTTTGAGCAGGAGATAGCTTTTTCAGTGGGAGAAGCAGGGCCAGGATAACGTCTAACCTAGACTCACCAAAAGGCTCTGCAATTACAGGCAAGGGCCTGGGCCTCTCTGACCCTCAGTTTCTCTGTCAAAGAGGGTACTAAGTAAAATGACCTCTGAATGGTATTCACAGTTGAAAAAGTAGTATCACATGTTCAGATCTAAGATAGTCACAAAAATGGTCATAAAAATTATAGTAGACCTTGAAATAAGAGGCAAATTTGATTAAAAAGAAGTGGAGAAGCCAGACATGGTGGCTCATGCCTGTAATCCCAGCTATCTGGGAGGCTGAGGAAGGAGAGTTCTAAGTCCAAGCCCAGCCTGGGCAACTCAGTGACTTAGCAAGACTGTCCGAAAACAAAACACCCAGGCGTGATGGCACATGACTGTAATGCCAGCACTTGGGAGACTGAGGCAGGAGGATCACTGAGAGTTTGAGGCCAGCCTGGGCTACATAGTGAGTTTAAGGCCAGTCTGAACTATATAGGGACACCCTGTCTCAAAAAAAAAGGCTGCAGGTACAGCTCAGTGTGAAGACCCCGGGTTTAATCCCCACTCAAAAAAACAGTTGGAGACTAAGGGACGTGGCAGAATATAAAAGCATGCAGGGCGCCAAGGCAAGAGAGGTCAGGCGAGTGGAAAGGGAGGCCAGGTTCCAGGGCCCGTGTTAGAGGCCAGGCTTCAGTGGGTGAGCAATGAGGAGCATGTAGATGAAGATGGAAGGGTGAAGATACATAGAAGAATAATGGTAATGTTGGCCATGATGACAAATGAGGGTGCTTTCTGTAGGCCAGGCCTTGGGCTAGGCACCTTACATGCATTTCCTCACTTAATTCTCACTATCATTGTGTTCATTTGCTAGGTAGCTAGCTCAGCTGTAACAAAGTAACAGACTAGATGGCTAGCAACAAAAATTTATTTTCTCATAGCTCTAGACACTAGAAATCTAAGATCAAGATATTGGCAGTGTCGGTTTCTTCTTAGGCCCCCCTCATAGAATAGTGCTGAAAGCCTGTCTCACCACTACAGGGTGGTGATAGCTAGCTTCTTCCTCTGGCTCCCTTAAGTGTGTCTGTGTCTTCATCTTCTCTTCTTCTAAATCAGACTGGATTAGGGCCCAACCTCATGCCTCATTTTACTGTTTTGTTTTTGTTTTGGTACCAGAGATCGAACTCAGGACCTTGCGCTGGCGAGGCAGGCATGGCGCCACTGAGCTAAATCCCCAGCCATCTAATGCCTCATTTTAACTTAATTGCCTCTTGAAGGCCCTATCTCTAAATGCAGTCACATTCTAGGGTGCAAGAGCTTAGAATTTCAACATATAAATTGATAGAGGACATAGTACAACCTGTAACAATCACTGTATAAGTACTGTTTTACCTGCAATTTACAGGTGAGGAAACTGAGCCTCAAAATTAAATGTGTTTATTTTTTCATTCATTCTTCATTTATACATCAGCATCTATTATGTACTAGGCCTTAGTGGTATAGCAGCAAACAAAAAATTCCTTTCCTTCCTCATGGAAATTATAGTCTAGTAAGGGAAGGCAGATTTTACAAAGTGTTAGGTTGGGTTAGGTATTACGAAGAAAAGTAAAGCAGAGTGTGAGGGTTGAAAATGCAGGATCATGTGGATTTTTCTCCTTTCAGAAGGGTGGCTGGGAGGCCTCTGAAGAATGGGGCTGACTGAAGTGAGGGAATGGCTGGTAGAGGTTGTTTGAGGGCAAAGAAGTAAGGGTGCTAGGCACGTGCTAGGCCCACGTTTGCATGCAGCACTGTTGTAAACTGAGACTGGAGCCTGCTAGAGGATTTAGACCTGTGTTTGGTTAGACATCTAGAAATCACCTCTGGAATCACCTCTACGAAGACTGCCATGTGCACATGGGAACACTGGCCCTGACCTGCATCCTGCCTTTCTCATTCAGGGTTCAATTTGCTGAACACTCAGGATCTACTAAACAAGTTAACAAAAGCCCAAGCTGGTGGTCTCAGAGAGCAGATGATAAAAGCCAGTACCTGTCATTATGCCTGCCTCCCTGGCCCCATCCCACCTGTATGTGCTGGTAGTAGAGGCATACACCATTTAGTGCTGGCCCCCTTACCCCTGAGCACGATGAACCCAAGGCCTCACATAGAACTGGGCCCTGAGACATCAGAGACAAGCAGCTAAGCTAAACTGGACAAGCAGCCAGGCAAATACTGTTCTGAGTTCTTGGTTCTTTCAGGAAACACAGCAGTGGAGAGCAAGAGACCAGCACAGTGCCCTCAACACCTCTCTTTACTACAGTGGAGGACATGAACCAGGTATTGGCAGCTGGCCCATGGTAAAGACCATGGGCAAAGTTCCAGAGCTTTGGTTTTAAAAGGGCCTCTAAGTCATGCGGGTTCTCTGTGCTGGATCACTTTTTTTCTCATGATTTTGTCTAAATGATTAGCTACCTCAGCTGGCTCAGCCAAATGTAGAGAAAGCTCTAGGATGGTATTGTCTGGTATAATAGCCACTTGCCACATGCAGCTATTTAGCTATTCAGTTCCACAGCTGCATTAGCTATCTATGGATATATGGCTAGAGGCTTCTGTATTGAAGAGTGAAGGCATAGAACACTGCTATCATTGTAAGATGTTCCAATACTCAAGGCTGTGGGGAGGTCTGGGGCTCACACCCTGGCTGGTAGGTAGAAAGAAAGACCAGAGATCTGGGGAGGAGGGAAAAGATGATAAATCACCAGAAATGCCACTAAGAACTCTCTTCTGTCTCTCAGGATAACAAAACCAAAACATGGCCACCCAAAGCACCCTGGCAGCACCCATCTCCGATCCCCAGCACACTGCCCAGCCCAAGTGCACCACTCTATGCAGTCGCCAGCCCAGGCAGCCAGTGGAATGACACCATGCAGATGCTGCAGTCCCCTGTGTGGGCTGCAACCAATGACTGCAATGCTGCCTCCTTCCCCTACATGCAGACTCCGCCGCAGCCCCCACCCCCACCAGCACACAAGGTGGCACCCAAGGGCTTCAAGGCCTTCCCTGGGAAGGCTGAGCGCAGGCCAGCCTACTTGTCCCAGTACTGATGCAGGGCTAGGCTGCCTGCCTGCCTGCCCAGAGCTGTTGAGGCCAGTGTCCCCAACCCAGGGCCGACTAGCTGATACCAGCCCCCAGAGGACCAGTGCACCCCTGCCCAAGGACGGTTCCTTGGCAACTGGGGTGTTGGCAGCTCCAAGCCTTTGTAGCCTGATTTCTCAAACTTTGAAGGCAGCAGACCCCTGGAGAACCAGCTGAAGATGGAGATTTCTGACACTCAGGGGGATGCGAGATAACTAAGCATGTTTTAACTAAGCACCTCAGGTGATTCTGATGCAGGTGGCCAGAAGCCACACTTTGAGAAACATAGTTCTAAGGTTGCTAATCCTGCTGTGTTTTGGGAAGGTGTCAGGCCCGAAGGCTGAGAGCAAACCTGACCATTCTTCTGAAAGCTCCTTTTCCCTCCTTTACACAGAGTGGTGACCACACCAATCACTGATTTCATAGCTATTGTTTATGTTTTTAGTTAAAACATCTGCCTAAAATGCATTGAATATTTTAAGATAACAGATACACAGGCTGGAGGTTTGCTCAACACTATATTTAAACTTATACAAAATGGGCAAGGTAGAGAATATTTGTGATCAGAAGCAATCACCTGGGTATTCTGTGTGTGGGCAGCCTCTTCCACCCAGGGGATGTAACCCTTACCAGGTTCACGAAAGCAAGATTGTGAAACTGACATCAGAGGTCTGTGCCTGAGGGTGCATGGAGAGGAGCCAGCTGGCTGATGTCTGGGGCACACAGAGCTGCACCTGCTGCCCTCAGACCTTCCACACATGGCCAGAGGCACCATGCCATCCTCAGGATGGCAAACTTGGTCACTGGGCTGCACAGAGACACCTGCATTTGAGACTGCAGTAACATCTGTGAGCTGGCTCAGAAAACAAACCAATTAAGATGTAGACAAGAATTAGTCTTTTCTTTAAAAAACAAAACAAAACACCTCATTTTCAGTTAACATGTCCCATTAAGTAGATAACATCTTGTGGATTTAGGGATACTTTCCAGCCAGAATGGATCCAGAATTGAATGGTGCTTAAATTGAGAAATAATAAATATATCTATGTAGAATAGACCTATCCCACTGTATAATTGAGGATGCAGAAAGTTCTTTATATAAAACTTATTTAAATTTTTCATATTTCATCTTTGAAAAAGTCTAATTAAAAAAATCCATGATATTTTCTGGTATGAAAGTTTGACAGTATTAATATTTTTTTTATATTTTCTTAAATCATTAAACCATTTTAATATATGTTAATTACTAATAAATGGTTTATTCTTTCTAACTCCATATAAGCTTTTCCAGCAAAGATTTTAATAACACATTTATGTTCTCATTTTTCTACAGATATAAGTAAATTTATATTTAAAAATACCAAAAAATAAATATATATATGTATGTATACATACCATACACGCACACACACACACACACACACACACACAATTATAGAGGACCCTTAGGTTGTCTGAGCCCAGCTACCTTCATTTTTAGTACTGTGTTGTCGGGCTGTTTCCAGGCCTCAGGTGTTGTCTTTTGTGCTGTGTGGGGATATCATTGCTGCCTGTACTTAATGATCCTTTCACCGTGGGTTCTGAACGTTCACCTCACCATGTTTACAGAAAACTGTTTTGTACATAGAGTTCTTCAGGCACACGCTTTGCACCAACCCAGTGTGGCTCTTGTCTGTATTAGCTGTCACAGTGTACACACTAATCTCTGTTAGAGTTCTTTGTGGCTGTTTTACTTGTAAGATAGTTTTCTATTTCCTTCAGTAATGTGTCCAGAGTACCCTGTATTTCGAGTTCTATTATATTGAAGTACTTTTGTTTTAATAGTGCCTCCCCAAAGACCTCACCCTGGACAGAAGTCAGTCCTTGATGCCCCAGTGCAAGTGACATCGCTAATTGTCACTTTCTAGTTTGTTCTTCTCTAAGAAGACAGTTCGTAATTGCAACTCTGTGGGCTGTGAGACTGTGTGAAGCTGTTTGTGTAGTTTCCGTGTAGGTGCTGTGTTCCCAGCAGTTCTGAACACTGGTAATTCCAGGTGCTGCGCTCGGCAGAGGGGTCTCGCCAAAGCGCATATGTGTGTGTGTGTGTGCGTGTGTGTGCGTGCGTGAGAGTGTGTCCTTGGCATGGCCGGGCGTGGCTGCCTTGCTCAGGCATCAGCAGGACATTTTGTGAATAGTTACAATGCTTCCAAACTGGAACTCTACATTTTGTATCTTACTTTTAAAGCTCCTATAAGTGAAATACCTATTCGCTTTATTAAAAAATATACATTTAATAATACTCTGTATCTTTATTTAAAATGAACCACAGCAGACCCCAGTCAGATGGCTGCCTGACTCATCACTGTGAAAAGCTGTGCATGGCATGAGTTGCTTTTTAGGTTGGTCTGTGCTCTGATTAGGAGACCTGTCATGGGGAAGACAGGTTAGGGTATTCAGAGGAGCTGAAGTAGATGGGTGGAAAGCTGCTACAGCCCTCCCGTTGGCTTCCCTAAGCCATAGCTGGTTTCACCTCTGTGCAAGTGGAGCTAACACAGAGGTGAAGGAGGGAGGTGCTATCTGAGTTGGGATCTGCCAGCACCCATGTCCCACCAAGTGCAGTTGCTTTGACCTGCCTGCCAGCCTTTCCAAGGAGTAGACCCAGGGAAGAGGTTTTGTTCTACCGTCTTTGCCACCAGGAGCCTCAGTCTGCTGAGTGACCTTGCCTCACAGGGACAAAAAGAACCTGTCTCCCTGGGTGATGCCATCCTACCTAGCAGAAGGAAGACAGACTCATGAAAACCACAAGTGGATGGTAGGTTACAGACAAATTTCAACTCAGTTTCACCTACAAAAGGCAGCATTTCACTGAAGTCTTTTTCATGAACTTAGGAAAATGGAGTAATGTGAGCATTAATATATAATCCACAAGCCATTCAGGCTTACTATTGAGATGCCCTGAAATTGAGAACAAGGACCAGTCCCAGAACCTTCCAGATGTACCTCAGAACAAAGATGCTTAGGTCACAGCCATGTTGCATTGCAATCCCATTGGAAAATCAAATTAAAATGCTAGCGGGGGACTGGGGGTATAGCTCAGTGGTAGAGTGCACGCTTATCATGTCCAAGGTCCTGCATCCAATCCCGAGCCACCCGTAAATTAATAAATGGCTAGCAGAAAAAACTCGCACTTTATTCTCATGTGTTCCTGTTTAACAAGTGACCAGTAGCACCCTGCTGTGTGCTGGATGGATGGGGGTGGCAGAGGAAGTGGAACAAACTTTTGGGGGGTTTTGTTTGTCTTTGGTTCTGTGGAACAAATGTTATACTTGGGCTTTTAGAGGGCTCTTGGAGGCCTTGGCTCATTTGAGAAATGAATACACAATGAGCTGAGTTACTCACAAGGTTTGTAACCCTTCTTTCCTACTTCAGGTGCTCCTGCCACATGGCAACTGTGAGGCTGTGAGCTGATGGCTCCCTGTGTGCTATGTGGCCACTGTTGTGACCTCCCTCCCAATCTGAAAACAAAATAGAAATAAACACCTTCCATCTGGGCATGGTAACACACTCCTGTAACTGAACCCGAAGCAAGAGGATTGCAAGTTCGAGCCCAGCTTGGGAAATGTGGCAACTTAGCAAGCCCATCTCAAAAGAGGGCTGCTGGGATGGTTAGAGGGGGGTAGGTCAGTGTGAAGACCCTAGAAATCCCCAGTACTGCCAAAACAAAAAAAAAAAGGCATGGTGTAATCATGCCTGTAATCACTTGGGAGGCAGAGGCAGGAGGATCACCATGACTTGGAGGCCAGCCTGTTCTACACAGCGATACCCTGACTCAAAGAGCTAAAAAAAAATTTTAAAAAGAAATAAAAAAAGAAAAAGCTGGGAATGGTGGTGTATGCCTGTACTACCGGCAGTTGGGAGGCACAGGCAGGAGAATCACCACAACTTCAAGAGACCAGCCTATACTACATAAAGACACCCTGTCTCAAAAGAAAAAAATTACACCTCCCAATGTCACCTCAATTGCCAAAAAGCTCTGTACAAGTATGGGGACAGCACGATTGACTGCCTTCCAACCCAGGAGTCCAGGGAACCTACAGGGCCAGGCTGCTAGAAGTAGTATGCAACGGGCCTTACAATGCCGTGGGGATAGGCTCAGTGGAGCCAGGCTGCTATTCCTCTGTGAGGGGACTGGATGTGTCTTGTGTTGGAACCCAGTTGGGGATATGGGCCTAGGTAGCAGGGAAGGATTGTTTCACGAGTATCATGCTTATTTCCTAGGGGCCAGGCTGTTGCTACAAAAAATCTAAACACAGGCCGAGGATTTAGCTCAGTGGTTTCACCACCTGCTGCACAAGCGCAAGGACCCGAGTTCCATCCCCGGTACCAAAAAAAAAGCAAAAAAAAAAAAATCTAAACAAGTTTTGGGGTTCTTTTTGTACCAAGGGTAGAACTTGGGACCTTGTGCTTTCAAGACATGGGGCAGAACCACTGAGCTAAATCCCAGGCCACGAAACTGAAGTCTTTTAGTGTAGAGCCCCCCATATTTCCCATCCTTAGCAAGAGTACTACCGTTTGCCCATTGCTCAGGCAGAAATCTTAGAAAACATTCTTGATTCCTCTTCACTCTCATTCAGGTAATCAGCAAGCCCTATTCATGTATCTCCAAGTACACTTGAATTCCTCCTTGGTCTTCATCTCCACCCATCAGGCCCTCCCCAGGCTCCTGCCTCTCCTCTAGGGTCTCAAGGTTTTCCATGCACACACCCTACACCCCTCTCCAATCCACTGAACCTTGCCTATTGGTTTTAAGGATGCTTAAGAATCCATCAGTACTCCAAATGCAGTGGCACACACCTGTAATTCCAGCACTCAAGAGGGTGAGGTAGAAATAGCTCCATGAGTTCGAGAGCGGCTTAGGCTACATAGTGAATTCAAGGCCAGTCTGAACTACATACAGAGACCCTGTCCCAGAATAAAATAAATGGGCAGGGGATTTAGCTCAGTGGTTCCGGTGCCTGCCTCAAAAGCACAAGGTCCTGAGTTCGATCCCCGGTACCAAAAATAAATAACTTTTTTTAAAAAGTGAAATGAAGAGGGGCCAGGGATTTAGCTCAGTGGTTTTGCCGCCTGCTGCGCAAGCGCAAGGACCCGAGTTCGAGCCCCGGTACCAAAAAAAAAAAAAAAATGAAATGAACCTATCAGTAATCTGGGGCCAGTGTCCATCTTTTAACCTAGTTTTATTTTTCATCCATCAGAGCACTTAGCATTGTGTTTTGGTATTTATGTGTGTCCCCCCCAACCACACACACACACACACACACATAAGGCCTCAAATTCTAATACACAGCATCAATCAAACGACTTTTTTTTCAGAAAGGGTCTTGCTTTGTAGTATAGATTGGCCTTGAACTCACTATGCCGCCTAGGCTGGCCTCAAACTTGCAGCGCTCCTTCTGCCTCGGCCTCCAGAGTGCTGGGATCACAGGCGTGCACCATCACCCCGCCTGATCTAGATTTTTTTAAAGGCTCTCACGGAGTACAAAAAAAATACTCTCACGTTGGACTAAAAGAATACATACACCAGGCGCAGTGGCGAGGGTCACAAATACAAGCCTAGCCTGTACAACTTAGCGCAACGCTGCCTCAAAATTAAAAAGAGCTGGGCCTGTAGCTCAGTGCAAAGTCCACGGGCTCAGTCTACAGTACCGGGTAAAAAAATATTTAAGAAAAATACTACGTATGGATCGGACTATGTAGATCTTTAATAAGTATAGAGCTTTCTAGTCTCATGGCAACCACACCCTATGGATGATGGGGACAATTTTTTTTTTTTTTTTTGGTACCGGGGATCGAACTCGGGTCCTTGTGCTTGTGCAGTAGGCGGCGAAACCACTCAGCTAAATCCCCAGCCCTAGGGGACAAATTTTTTTGAAGCGGGAGCAGCGGATTCACAGGGATTCACAGAGAACCTGCGATGCTACAGAAACCAAAGCAGTCAGCCTCTACCAAGGGCAGGGCGCACACACCCCTAACGCGCATGACGGCTATGAAGCGCATGCGTACTCTGCCTCCACTGAGCATGCTCAGAAGAGCACTCTACGTCCATCCCAGACGTGCGTAGTAGGATGATCCCCAGTTCCCCTTTCTTGGTCCCTACCCCGGTCGGCGCGCACACGTGCACACATCGCACATGCGCTTGCCTTGCTACCCCAGACGTGTCAACCCACACCCAGATTCCCTCTCCCTCCCTCATCCGTACCTGCGCGTGATATTATCTCCTTTGCGCCCGGTCCCGGCGCTTCGCCTCGCAGCCCACCGTGACTCAGCATCTTGGGGCGGTAGCGTCCTCCGAACTGCTCTTGAAAATCTGTCAGTGTGGAAACTGCACTCCCAGCTTCTCACTTCCTGCGGGCTCCCTCAACTCCCGTTTAATCCGCTACTCCGAGTCCCCTCCTCCACTTTCTCCTCCTTTACTCTCCTGATCACTTGGCCTCCCCTAGGGGAGGGGACTTGGCTGTCCCCTATCCAGGGTCCAGGAATTAAGGCCTGGCTTATCTACAAGCCTATGCCTCATCTTTAGTTTCCTCATCTTTAGGATGTGTTTGGAACTGTGGTCGCAACAGGCTGTAGCAGGTGCTAGTTTCTCGTAAGAGTCAATAGGAGTCACCTGCTTTTCCACCACTGTTTGGGCTGTGCCTGGACTTCCTAAATTTGGCTACCCTAACTCCCCCTTGATCCAATTAATTGTCAGGGGCTAGAGCAACTTGAGGAAGGCGCTTGGAGCGTAGTTGGTGCTGGAGGAGGATCTCTTGGGGTTTTGTGCCGGATTTTCTTTTCGTTTTTTGTTTGTTTAAACAGTTTTTTCTCCTTAGTCTCTAGTTTGGGAGCATGAACCCCAAGAAGCTTCTCTTGAGTCCAGGATCCCCATGCTTCTGAACCTTATACTCTTGTTTGCTGCACTTGGCACAACATGGTGGTTGTTATGGAAGTAGAGAGCAGAAAAGTTTAACATTCTTTAGAATATACAAGTACCTTACGTTGATGTTTTGTGGGGGTTTTTTGGGTTTTTTTGTTTTTGGTACGGGAGATCGAACTCGGAACCTTGCACTTTCAAGGCAGGCAGTAGAACCACTGAGCTAAATCCCCGGCCCCAAACTACATATTCCACTCCACCACCACCCCCATTCGATCAGAGATGTCATTCCCAGTGACTGGTCACACTCCAGGATACTGCATCCTTCCCGGTGGGTGTCTGTTTCCCTAGTGTTCTATACTGATCCAACAGGACCGGAATTGATGTCATTGGCTGGATCACTCAGCATTTCCCTAGACTGCTGTCTTTTCTCTCTGAGTTGCCATGTTTTTCCATGTCCACTTGTAACATTCTACTGTTTTGTTGTTGTTGTTTGGGGGTTTTTTTTGTACCAGGGATCGAACTTGGGACCTTGTGCTTTCAAAGCAGGCCGGGAACCACTGAGCTAAATCCCCAGCCCAACATTCTACTGTTAATTCAGTATTCATATCTTAGAGGCCTAGTTGATATTCCTTCTATTTTTGTGTTTTTTCTCCCTTGCTACTATGACCCATAATCATCCAGACATGAACCTAGTCTCCTGCTAATGTAGAAAACCCAAGCTTGGGGCCGGGGATTTAGCTCAGTGGTTTCGCTGCCTGCTGCACAAGCGCAAGGACCCGAGTTCAATGCCCGGCACCAAAAAAAAAAAAAAGAAAAAAGAAAACCCAAGCTGGATGTGGTGGCACACACCAGTAATCCCAGAAGTTGGAAGCCTGAGACAAGAATATGGAAAGTTCATGCTCAACCTGGGCCATTTATCGACTTAGTGAGACTCTGTCTGAAAATTAAAAAAAAAATACAAAGGGCTGGGGATGTGCCTCAGTGTGAAGGCCCTGGGTTCAATCCCCAGTACCAGGGGAAAAAATTTCCACACAACTTTAGAATTTCAAAGTACATTGTTAAACTTAAGATATTGTGGGGAAAATCTCAAGTAGTTGAAGCTGCTGGGAATCACATAGGCCAAATGCTAGAGGATTATATTATAGAATATCAAAAAGAAGGTAAGAAAAAAAAAGATAAGACCTCCATAATAGCAATCATGGGGCTGGGGATTTAGCTCAGTGGTGCCGCCGCCACCTGCCTCACAAACACAAGGTCCTAAATTCAATCCCTGGTACCAAAAAATAAATAAATAATTTTAAAAATAGCACTCATGAGAGGCCTCACCTCCTGCTTCTTCTTCAATAGCCAGAGCTGATCCTGTGTGTTTGAGTGGCCTCCTTTATCCAGATACTCCACCTGGATGGAAGAGGATGATAGGGAAGATAGTGTGATGATGGGCAGGTGAACATCCATAAAGTCTTTGGAAAAATTAAAGTTTTAAACAACTCAAAACAACATAGACACCAAGGGGAATCATTGATTACATTTGTGCTACAGGCAGAGGTGGCCTGACAGCAGGAACTAGGCCAATATGAGGTTCACTCTTGCATATCTCTCAGGGTTATTCTCTTTATTGTTTCCTTAAAACTAGGGACTGAGGTAACTCATTCAAGACCCCTCCTGTCTCTCAGGAGCTATGCTTATTCCACATTCCTATTCCCCAATAAATTTTCCTACTCAGAAAAAAAAAAACACTAGGGACTGAGTTTCATGTTTGTCTTTTCAGACAGGCATCTTAATCCCCCCAAAAGCAGAGTTCTGAGAAAGGGCCATTTGGTTTAGGTCATGTGGTCATCCCTGATGTAATCAGGGAGATGGGAAGAAACATAAGGGTATACTGGGCATGGTGGCACATGCCTGAAAATGGCTACAAGTTGGAGGCCAGCCTGAGCTACAAATTGAAACCCTGTCTCAAAAAAAAAATGTACTTTTAGACAAAGACAGCAGATGTCCACCATAGTCACCAAAATAATATAGAAAAGGGGAGTTAGCCTGACTAAATAACATAGAAAAGGGGAGTTAGCCTGACTTGGTGGCACATGCTTGTAACCCCAGAACTCTGGGAGGCTGAGGCAGGAGGACTGCAAGTTCATTCCCAGCCTGGGCAACTTAGAATTTAGTGAGACCCTGTTTCAAAAAAATAAAGAAAGGGTTGGGGACATAGCTCCATGAGGAGGCCCTGGCTTCAAATCCCTAGTACCACGAAAAAGAAATATTAAGTCAGTGGCTACTTCGGGGCTAAAATCATCTGAGTAATCATGTAATGAGTGGCTAATGGAGCATAGCTATTGCCTTCCTATTTAGTTGAGGTTATTATAAAGCAGGGTTTGGGGTTGGAGTACTGTTTTGTGCAGGTCAGTAGCTGGCTTGAGTGGGAAAATGGTTGAACTATTTCTCTGGAGTTCCAATAGAACAGATACTGGGTTTGTAGCTCAGTGGTAGACTGCTTGCCTCTGGCATGGATGAAGCCCTGGGTTTCCTTCTCCAGCGATGGAAAAAAACAGACCAAAAAACACTGTTCAGTGATGTTAGGGTTGCAGGACTGTGCTGGGTGTGGAATGGAAACTCAGTTAAATCTCAGATTTGAGAGTTGCCCCAAAACCCTGGGAAATGGAGGGCTATGTGGATAGGACTGTTCTCTGGAAAGTCCTGTGACCACTTATTTCTTGTGCCTTCCCACCACTCTGTTTTCCTTTTTCATCTTTAGGACCTCAAATTGTTCTGGGTACAGAGAATAAGGCTATTTATGGAACAACTGGATGGAGTTAGGCAGTGGACCCAGGGAAGACAGAGACCTGGGACTACAGCAGGATGGACACACTCCCTGGCTGGTTGGCCGTTCTGGGGAAGCAAACACATTAGCTTGATTTAAGAGTGCCAGTTCTTGGGCCCCCTCTCATACAGGCTCATGAATCCAGGTGCTGTTTATTCACTCAAAACTCCTAAGTTTCTCCATTAGTTCAGCCTTCTCCTCTGTATTCCAGACAGGAACACCCAACTCAGTACTCCACTTAGTCTATTTAGATATCTGACAGAAGCCAGGTGTGGTGGGGCACAACTGTAATCCCAGCACTCAGGAGATTCAGGCAGGAGGATTGCTACAAGTTCAAGGCCTGCATGAGCTACATAGTGAGACCCTGACTTTTTTGCTCTTTCAAGGTTTTGGGGTTTTTTTTTTTTCAGTACCGGGGATCAAACTCAGGATTTTGCACATGCTAGGGAGGTATGGCACCACTGAGGTAAATTCCTGACCCTGTCTCAAAAAAACAAAAAAAAGTTTAACCGGTTTTGGAAACTTCACATCTAAAAAATCAAGATCAAACTCTTCCAGTCTTCCTCATTGATTTTACTTTGTTTTGCAGCACTGGTGATTGATTTCAAGGACTTGGGCATGCTAGGGACACATCCTACCACTGAGCTATATCCCCAGTCCTCTTCCTCATTGGAACTCTTCCTCATTCTTCATTGGAATTGTTGGTAATTCCATTTCTTCAGGAATTTAAGTCCAAAACTAGATGTCATCCTGACCTTTCTCTCTATCACCATGAAAAAAATTTATTTTGGTACCGGGAATCAAACTTAGGGCCTTGAACTTGCCAGGCAGGCACTGTGCCACTGAGCTGCCCCATGAAATTTCAAATTCTTCCTTCATCCAGACCACCATGCCCAACTCCTACCACCCTGACTGAAGCTGCCTTCCTCTCTGGCCTGTATTATTGCACTAGCCTATTTGTATCCTTCTTTTCCTGTTGCCTGTCAGTCTAATACTTTGCAAAACATGTCAGATGATGTCCTTCTACTAAAAATCCTTCAGTGACTTCCCTTTTTTCTTTTCTGAATAAAAACCAAAGCCTATATGATGATTGATTTGCAGTACTGAGGACTGAACTTAGTGCTTTCTCACTGACCTACATCTCCAGCCCTCCTTTATTTTTTATTATGAGGCAGGGTCTTGCTAACTTAAAATTGCCCTGGCTGGGCTCAAATTTGTAGTCTTCCTGCCTCAGCTTCCCAGAGTTCTGGGATTAGAGGAATGAGCCACCAACCCCAATTCTTAGACAATAATTTCTAAGATCCTGTGTGAACTTGTTGCCTTCCCTTTGTTCTCTGATCTCATCTTCTTCTTCTTCTTTTTTTTTTTTGGTACCAGGAATTGAACTCGGGACCTTGGGCTTGTGAGGCAGGTGGTGGAACCACTGAGCTAAATCCCTGGCCCCTGATCTCATCTTCTATCCCTTTCTCCTTCTTCATTCCATTCACACTTGGTTATGTTTCTGGAATATCTAAGCACACTCTTGCCTCAGGAATTTGGCAGTTGCTGCTCCCTTTGCCTCCACACTTTCCTCCCAGGTAGCCAAGTGGCTCACTCCCCTACTTTAAGGGTTTCACTCAATGTCACCTAATCAGTGATTTTTTTTTTTTTCTTGACCATTTTAGAAAATTGCAATCCCATCCCTTCAGATTGATTTTTCTCACCTGCACTTTCCAGCATCCGACATACCCTATATTCTACTTATTCGACACTGTGTACCCACAGTACCTGGAACACTACCTGTTAGCATGGAAGGTGTTCCACAGAGTTTTGATGGAATGAATGAATAAATGAATGCGATCTGGGAGCTCCGTCTCTGCTCCCCCCTCCAGTTGGGGCAGCGGCCAACTGAGTGATGATGCAAGTGACCACTCTGTGTTAGAGTACCCAGCATCGGCCCCGGGGCAACCACAGTTTCGCAAGGTCAATCAGCGGACAGCGAGGCCAGGGGCGCGGGGCGGGGCCGGGGGTGCGGGGCGGGGTCGGGCGCCTGCGCCGTAAAGTCCGCTGTGCGCTGAGTCTCCAGTCGGCTCGCTGCGCCTCCTGCCCCTCCTCCTCCACCTTCCTCCTTGCGCACGCCCCAGTCCGTGCTCCCTTCTGGTTCTGCCATGGCTGCGCTCACCCGGAACCCGCAGTTCCAGAAGCTGCAGCAGTGGCACCGCGAGCACGGTTCTGACCTCAACCTGCGCCGCCTCTTCGAAGCCGACAAAGAACGCTTCAACCACTTCAGGTACGCACGTGGGGCCGGGGGAAGGGGCCCCGGGGGACCCCCGCCGCAGACAGGGCCCGGGCCATGGCCACATTTTGTCCTTGACGCCACCTTGGCGCAGGGACCCGGTGGCCTGGGGGCCGGGCTGCTTGGTCATGGGGGAAGGGACCCCTCCTCCTCTCTCGCGCCCCTCCCAGCCCCCCCCCAGCCAGGTGAGCGCGCCCCCTAACGCCCCGGTGAGGAGGGGCCCGCACCGACGCAGGTGGTGGAGAAGAGCTGCTCCCGTCCACCTCCCCCTGCCTACAAAGGCTTGGGGCCGTGAGCGGGCAGGGTGGGCACGTGGGGGTGGGGTGGCTTGCGGGGAGTTGGGGTGTTCAGAGTGGAAATGTCTAGATTCAATTCCTGCTGAAGCGGCTAAGACGAGAAGCTGATGAACCACGGGGAAACGGAAAGAAGCGTGGGAGGAAGTCTTTGATAGGGATTCGTCCCAGTGTGCTCTGACCGCTGGTGTTGGAGAAGGAGAGGCAGGAGGGGACGGGAAGACCGCCTATGGCTCCCTGCTAGCCAGCCCAGACGTCTGAGTGGGTGCCTGAGGAGGCGCTGGGGCGGGGGGGCATTCCCTGGTGCTGCAGGGCAGTTGCACCCCTTGTCTTCCCAGGCCATGACTCCTTGCCCAGGGTCTGTCTGCGTCTCAGTTCTGTGGCATGGGTTCCACTGTGCAGCTGCTGCAGGTCGGCTGGGCAACCAGAGCCCTTTTGGGGTGTGGCACAGGAAGGATGTTTCTTCTGGAAGCAGCTCCTGCCTCTGGTCTGGTCGGGGGTGGCTGAGGAGACCTGGGTGTGGTCAGCAGCCTCTGCCTCTTTCTTCAGCTTGACTCTCAACACCAACCATGGGCATATTCTGTTGGATTACTCCAAGAACCTTGTGACGGAGGAGGTCATGAAGATGCTGGTGGAACTGGTAATGTTCTGTTTGGGGAACTTTGACCTGTGACCCTCAGTATGCCAGGCGAGCTGAGCTCTTGGAAACCTGAGGTCCATGAATAAGTGGACCTCAGTAACCACCTGTATGCTGCTGCAGGGCTCCAAAAACCTGCCCTTGGTCAGGTTCTGAGCAGAATCCCTAGGAACCCTAGTGCCTGGTGTTTGAGCACATTGGCTCCAGACATTGGGAGGAGGAGACAGGTTGCAGCTATCTGCCAGCTCTTTTGACAGTAGGACCCTGCCTTGTGTTGGGGGCTTAGATCAACATGGTAGCAGCAGGCCTGAGTATCTTCTCTTCCTAGGCCAAGTCCAGGGGTGTGGAGGCTGCCCGGGAGCGCATGTTCAGTGGTGAGAAGATCAACTACACCGAGGTGAGCAGCCCTGGTGGATACATTCCCCCAGTGCCTCTTCCCCTCCTTTGAGGTTCGTCCAACTGTTAGTATCATCCTGTGTCTTCTTCCTTCCTCTTAGGCAATGCTTTTGCTTAATGAGGGGCCAGAGGACCTGTTTCCTTGGAGGCTGGTTGCAGGGATTTAGGGCCTGTCTTCCCCAAGACTGGCAGGCTGGCTTTGGTGAGCAAATTGAAATGGCTCCCAGTGTTGGCTCAGGGAGAAGCACATCTTAAGCCTGAAGAGAGAGAATTTCTCAAGGCTTGTCAGACATTTTCTTAGAGAACTTAACTCGCTTGATTTATCAAGAAGACTCTCATGTCACAATTTAACTTCCTCAGTGATAGAAGTCAGTAGGAAGCAGTGGTGAGGCCAGGCACTGAGGACCCTGTTCCTGACTTGCTGTGAAAGTCTGAGGGGATAGTAAGCATGGAACACTCAGTCTCTGTCCTCATGGTATCATTATCCTCCTGTTTTGCTTGAAGAATCTGAGGCTTGGAGGTCCAGTCACTAAGACCACCTGAGATGTGGTCGCTATAAGAGGCAGAGCTGGGATTAAAATGCAACCCACTTTGAAGCTGGGCGTGGTAGCGCTTGCCTGTAATCCCAGTAATCGGGAGGCTGAGGCGGGATTGTGGAGAGTTCAAGGCCAGCCTGGGCTATGGAGTGAGACCCTATCTCAAAACAAAACAAAACAAAAAAACCTATCTAGGTCTGCTGGGTGAGTGGAAGGAAGGCTGCAGTCATGGAGGGCTTCCTGTAGGGGTGCAGTTGCCTGTGGAATGTGGGAGGAGAGGGAAGGTTGGGCAGGGTGGAGATGGGATGCCCTGAAGCCCTCCATCTGAGTGAGCTTCTCATTGTGTTGGCATCCTGAGATAATCCTTCTCCTGCGCGCTAAAGACTCCTCCACAAGCTTCAGCTGGATGGAGCCATTTCATTCTTGTGACCAGGCCAGTTGCCTGGCACCTGTCGCAGACTTTGGGTCTGGTTTGGTTTGGGGCAGATGGTAGTGATCAACTCACTTGATGAGGGAAGATTGTATTGCCTGCCTTTGCTCCATATCCAGATGGCTGAGGACCCTTCAGAAGGTGCTAGCAGACACCATGTCGTCTCATCAGGAGGATGAGGTTACCTCAGGCCTAAGGAGCCTGGTCCACTGTAGGCATTTAGTGCTTATCTCTGACCTGTGTAGTCACCACTCTGTCTTTGCTTGTGCTGTTCCTCTTTCCTCTGGCTGTTTGCCTCCTGACCACTGATGGGCCTTCGGGACCTGTCCTGAGTTTATTCAGGCCCCATTCCACCCGTTTCTCATGTCTAGCACACCAGGACATGGGACATGCTTTCCCTCTCCTGGAGTCCTGGGCTGGCTCCTACCCCCTTAAGCATACCATAGGACTTTGGTATGAGACTGTGGTACTAATAGACACTTAAGGGCTGCCATGGCCTTGGTGCACCATGTCCAGTGTGGAGCATGGCTCCCTGGGTGTGTGGGGTGGGGGCTTCTTCACACTGTGACCCTTGTCCCCAGGATCGTGCAGTATTGCATGTAGCCCTACGAAACCGGTCAAATACACCCATGCTGGTGGATGGCAAGGATGTGATGCCAGAGATCAACAGGGTTCTGGACAAGATGAAGTCTTTCTGCCAGGTAAGCAGAGGCTGGACTGGACTTGCCCTTGGCCACTTGTGTGCCTGTGTTTGGGAATCAGGGAGCCCTTATTCGTGACTCCACCACTGCTTTAGAGGCAGGACACAGTCCCTCGCCTCAGCCTCAGGTAGGGGCAGCCTGTGTGATTGCTCACCCTGGAGTGTTTGCTCAGAGGGAACCACCCTGACAGCAATGCAGGCAGCCTCTTTTCTGAGCTGCAGACACCTCTGGGTGCATAGAGCCAAGCTGGCCAGTGACAGAGGCCTGAAATTAAAAGAGATGGGATGGTGAAGGGAAGAGACTTCTTCCATTCCGTCTCTTCAGTTACGTACCCTTCCTTGTTGCCCAGCTAGAATCAGATGTAAAAAAAAAAAAAAGAATTGTAAAAGTTTCTTGACCCCACTCTCAGCCAGCTCTCATAGATTCCTAGGAATTCTTTCCCCAAGTTCCTATCCATGTACTAGCATATGTGTGTATATAGGCATCTATCTTCTCTTTGAAACACATCCATACACAGGTTCATTTTTCTACTTGCTCTTTGAGAGCTTATTTCCACTTAGAAACATATAAGAGAGCTGGATGTGGTGGTGCATCCCTATAACCCTAGGACCTTGGCAGCCTGAGGCAAGAAGATCACAAGTTCAAGCCCAGCCTGGGGAACTTGGTGATTTAGTGAGACTCTGTCTCAAAATTTAAAGGGGGGCGGGGGGAATATAGCTCAGTGCAAAAGCCCTGAGTTCAATTCCCAGTACAGGGGGTGGGAGGGAGGCAAGTGATCTCACTGGGTTGGATTCAGTGTACATAACCATGCCTCTTTTCTTGTGTGTGGTGGGTATTTGGGGATGCCCATGTCTGCCACTGTTGCCTCAACATCCCAGGGGTGATTCTGCAAGGGTGGACAGCCAGCAGCCAGCCTGGAGTCCAAGGGTGACTCCTGGGGGCCTGTGTGCACGTATGTCTGTTCCTGAGTGATGCATGCTCTGGGAGTGATCATCTGGTCAGCTGTGCTCTTTCACTGCTCATTCCTGAAAGCTGCAGCTCTCTCGTGTGACCAATCAAAGTCTGATTGCTTTGGCCAAGAGCCATTTCAGGCCTGAAAACAATACTGGGAGTTGGAGGCAGTTTTGGTATCAGTCTTTAAGGTGTAGCAGCCACATAAGTGGAACTTCCTGCAGTGAGGAAGGAATGGCATCCTGATGGGAATCTGGACTCCAGAGTGTTCTGGAGAGTTTCGGGTGGTTGGTCCATGTGCCTTTGGCTGTGAGGAAGGGCTTGTCTACCACTGTGAGTGGCAGAGCTGACAGTTCTCAGGAGCTCGGTGCTGCTCTGTTTGACCAGCCTGTGTGCGTGTGTGTGTGTGTGCATGTGCATGCACAGTGTGGCACTGGCTGTCTTGAGGACTCTTTCCAGGATAGCCCTCCTTAGAGCAGGCTACTTGAAGCCTGGCTCAGGCTGATGAGGTATTTATAATTCAAAACATACTGCTGAACAGCAGCAATTCCACAGTGGCTGTTGCTGTCAAAAGTCCAGCGAGGGGCTCAGGATGCGACTCAATGGTAGAGCACTTCCTTACCATCCACAAAGCCCTGGGTTCTATGCCCAGCACCACACACCAAGCAGATGTTTGCTGTGAGCTTGACTGTAGTGACAAAACCCAAAACAAATTGCCTATTTCAAAAGCCAATGGAGAGAATTTTGAATGTTCCCATCACAAAGAAATGGTAAATAAATGTTTGAAGTGAGTGATGGATATGCCTGTTACCCTGATCAAATCGTTACACCTCATATACATGTATTGAAATATCACACTGTACCCCATAAATACATGTAATTATGTGTCAATTAAGAAAGAGATCCAGGGGCCAGGGATTTAGCTCAGTGGTCCTGCTGTCTGCCTTGCAAGTGCAAGGACCCGAGTTCAATCCCCAGTACCCGAGTTCAATCCCCAGTACCAAAAAAAAAGAAAAAGAGATCCTTTAGTTCATAAGTGCGATGATTGGGTGTTCACACCATTGTGTGAGATGTTTGACCCTTGAACCTTGTTATGTCAGCATATACCCTTCTGATGTTTAAAAAAAAAAAATACACACACACACACACACACACACACACACACACACACACACACATATTGGTACCGGGCATTGAACTCAGGACCTTGTGCTTGCGAGGCAGGTGCTGTGCCACTGAGCTAAATCTCAGGCCCCCCCAAAAAAAATTTTTTTAAAGGCTATGGAGCTAGGCCAGGTGTGGCACACACCTGTAATACCAGCACTTCAGAGGCTGAGGCAGGAGGATGACTGCAAATTTGGGGTGAGCATGGGCTACACAGTAAAAGGCCAGCGTGAACTACATAGTGAGACCCTGTCTCAAAATATCCAAAAATAAATAAATGAATGATAGGGAACTGCACATGGTGGTGCACACCTGTAATCCCAGAGCCCTGGGAGTCTGAGGCAGTGTGATTTTAAATTCAAGCCCTGCCTGGACAATTTAGCAATTTAGTGAGACTTTGTCTCAAAATAAAAAGGGGCTAGCGGCGGGGGGGTTTAGCTCAGTGGTTCCAGCACCTGCCTTGAAAGTGCAAGGTCCCAAGTTCCATCCCCCCAAAATAAATAAATAAATAATTTAAAAAATAAGGGGCTACTGGGAATGGTGGCACACACCTATAATCCCAGCACTCGAGAGTCTGAGGCAGGACGATCACCAGAAGTTCGAGGCTAGCCTGAACTACATAGCAAGACCTTGTCTCAAAAAAAGCAAAAAATTAAATTAAAAAATAAAAAGAGGCTGTGGACGTAGATCAGTACAAAGGCCCTGGGTTTAACTCCCAGTATTCAAAAAAAAAAAAGGCAGAATATGGAAAAATCAATTTGTACTCTTTTATCAGAGTACAAACAAGTGTGGATATCTAATCAGTGTGGATATCTGATTAGTATGTTATAAAGCCTCATCTAATCCAAGACAGGATATGAGTAGTTAACTAAAGATACAGATACTATAGCTATAGGGTATGGTGGTGAATGCCTGTAATCCCAGCACTTTAGGAGGCTGAGGCAGAGCTATGTAGTGAGTTCAAGGGCTGCCTGAACATACTAAGATCCCGTCTCAAAAAACAAAAGATACATATATATATATTTTTTTCCCAGTCTAAGAATTTTTTTGGGGGGGGTTGCTTTATTAACTAGCAGTTAGGGTCGGGGATTTAGCTCAGTGGTTTCACCGCCTGCTGCGCAAGCACAAGGACCTGAGTTCGATCCCCGGTACCAAAAAAAACAAACTAGCCGTTAGCGTTGGCTTTGGGAGGCTTCAGTTCCTCACCTGGTGGCCTCTGCACAGTTTAAGTACCCTCTTGTCAAGACAGCTGTTTGTCTGAGTTAGTAACCCAGTAGAGAACAAGGTAGTGCCTATCCCCGCAGTCCCCTGTTGTACAGATCATCTTTGCTCAGCCTGAGAAAAGAATCACTGGTAACCATCTTGGAAATGCCATGGTTTGCCTCAGCTCTCCATTTTTCACCTTCCATGTGCAAAACACTGGACTCAGTTTCTCCTAAGATCACATCCCATCACAGTACAGCTAGAAGGTCAGACCTCGTCATCTAGGTTAGGTACAGTCATAGTAGTTCCTCCATTTTCTTTAGTACAACTCCAGTGCTGTTCCTTTGGATCTGAGAGACCTGTTGTCTACCTCTCACAGAAGCATAGAGGGGTGAGATAGGCATGGGGTAGCTGATCCAGGATAAATACTTTTCAGAGAGAGAGAGGTGAAAATAGAAGGCACACGAAAGTCATCAGTAGGGCCGGGGATCTAGCTCAGTGGTTATGCTGCCTGTCTTGAAAGTGCAAGGACCCAAATTCGATCCCCAGTAGCAAAAAAAAAAGTCAT
>NW_004624794.1:8785331-8844412 GCF_000247695.1 Heterocephalus glaber | reverse complement strand
TGCTGCCTGTCTTGAAAGTGCAAGGACCCAAATTCGATCCCCAGTAGCAAAAAAAAAAGTCATCAATAGCAATTCTTTTTTTTTTTTTTTTTTTTATCAGTAGCACTTCTGAAGCCCAGCAAAACATGTGTTGGCAATTGGTTAGGACTCAAGACCTAGGAATAATTCCTAAAGGCTCTTGGCCTCATTCACCGTCACTAATCTTCCTCTCATAAAAGGTAGCCTGTGTTCGCAGCTGCATAGTTTTCTATGTCTAAGAGCCTTTTTTCCTTTTATGCTGTCTTGTCCCATTCTGTTCAAGTTAGTGTTGTTTCTGACAATTATGTTACTTTTAAAACTTTGTGGGTCTCCTATGAAGCTTTTTGGGTTTATCCATTAGGCAAAAGCCACACGGACATTTCTTCAAATTGAGTCCTCCCTAGCCTTTTTTTTTTTTTTGTACCGAAAATCGAACTCAGGTCCTTGCACTTGCACAGCAGGTGGCGAAACCACTGAGCTAAATCCCCAGCTTTTTTTTTTTTTTTTAGTAATGAGGATCAAACGCAGGGCTTTTGCACTGAGCTACTTCCTGTACCACCATGCCCATCTTCTGTCTTCATTTCTGAGCCCACAGAGACAATAAGCCTCTTAGAAGCCTTGGGTTTGAACAGAAGTACCTCTGTGTATCTGCCTTTCTTCCTGAGAGCTAACAAAGGGTTTATAGCTACACTATTGGCTTCAAATTTATACTATGCTTATGTGACTGCCCTGCATTTGATCTTTGTCAAGGAGCCCTCTCTTAATTTTAGCATTGATTGTTGCCTGAGAGGGTTGGAATTTTCCAACCTAATGCTTCCTGGCTATGTTTTGTTTGGTTTTTGTTTGTTTGTTTGTTTTTTGGTACCAGGGATTGAACTCCGGTCCTTGTGCTTGCGAAGTAGGCGGTGAAACCACTGAGCTAAATCCCCGGCCCCTATGTTTTGTTTTAAAGTTCTTCATTTAATTTATTTTTCTTCTCAAATTTCATTCTAAGAATCAAGAATCCAGGCACTTGCTCCAGCATAGCCTGAGTCTCCCTATCTACATAGCTGCATCATCCAGATCTGTTTTGTTTTGTTTTTGAGACAGGGTCTCAGTGTATAGTTCAGGCTGCCCTGGAACTTGCAACAGTCCTTCTGCTCAGCCTCCTTAGACCTGGGATTACAGGTGTGCATCTAGATTTTAATCATCTAGATTTTAAAGTACATTTTAGAGTACATCTTTTACAAGGATTCTTTTCCCTCCAGTTTCCAATAATACTTTCCTCAAACCCATACTGACAGCCTCCTTGAGGTCTGTCAGGCTTCTACTTACAGTCTTCCAACATGTTTAGGTCTTTATTATGACTACACCCTATTTCTGGTACCAAAATCTTCATTAATTATCATTTTATTAAAAATTACCCAGTGGGGTTGGGGATGTGGCTCAGTGATAAAGGGCTTGCCTGCCCTGCATAAGGCCTTGGGTTCCATCCCTAGCACTAAAAAATAATAATTTTAAATTTAATTAAAGAATGTGTTTATAAAAAATTGTACTACAACAGCAGTGAACATTAATTACCTCACATGATTTCTCTAGGTCAAATGTTGGAGAGGGACCTCTCTGGTTGGTCTTAGTTTAGGGAACTCTTTGTTTTTCTTTTTTTTTTTGGTACTGGGGATCGAAATCCAGTCCCTGCGGTTGCAAGGCAGGTGGTAGAACCACTGAGCTAAATCCCCAGCCCCTCTTTTTGCTTTTCTAATGAGGAAATAAGTTCAGTGGGTGGTGAGTGTGGTGGGGATCTATCGCTGTGGTTTCAAGATGATCCTGTGAAGGCCCGAAAGTTGGAACTGAAAAGTAAGGATGCAGAAGTAATGATGGCTTTGAGCAGTGATGTATGCAGAGGTTTGGGCTGATTGGATCTCCCTGCTCTGTTCCAGCGTGTTCGGAGTGGTGACTGGAAGGGATACACAGGCAAAGCCATCATGGATGTCATCAACATCGGCATTGGAGGCTCTGACCTGGTGAGAAGGCTGCTTTGGGATGGGTGAGCGGTTGAAACTGTCAGTCCCACATAGGTCTCTGGTTTTTTCAGGGATGGGACCTGAAATCTTCCTCTCTGATGCTGTATCTCTCCACAGGGACCCCTCATGGTGACAGAAGCTCTTAAGCCATACTCTGCAGGAGGCCCTCGGGTCTGGTTTGTCTCCAACATCGATGGGACCCACATTGCCAAAACCCTGGCCAACCTGAACCCTGAGACATCCCTGTTTATCATCGCCTCCAAGGTATGAGCCCATGGAGGGATGGAAGGATGGTGTTTTGCCATTGTCTCAGGAATTGGAGCCTGAGGATTGGTTCTGAGTGAACCATGCTTTGTGGATAGGATTAGTGTAGCTGCTCTCAGACTGTTCCCTTACATGGCAGCAAATATAGTTGGTCAATTTGTTTGTTTTTGTTTTTTTTATTTGTACCGGTGATTGAACTCAGGTCCTTGCGGTTGCACAGCAGGCGGCAAAACAACTGAGCTAAATCCCCAGCCCTAGTTGGTCAATTTGAACCTTTGTCCTAAGACACACACTTGTTTTGTGGAACCTCTGTCCAGTGTGGACTGTGCTTTCTTACAGATCTGTCCCTTATGTTTGTTTTTTTCTGATCTCAGAGGCATGCCCTGATAATACAGGACTTTTATTGTCATTTTTGCCCTCTGTACTCACTTTAAAGCGCATAAAAGATTAAGAAGTCCAGGGGTCGGGAATGTAGCTCAGCAGTGCAGTGCCTGCCTGGCAAGCTCAAGGCCCTGAGTTCGCTTCCCAGTACCTCGCCCCCCCCAAAAAATAGAAGTCCATCTGAGCTGGGGTGGTGGTACACGCCTGTAATCCCAGCACTGAAGGGGCTGAGGCAGGGGGATTGCAGTGAGTTTGAGGCTAGCCTGAGCTACATGGTGAGTTCAAGACCAGTCTGAACTACTTAATGAGATCCTGTTGCAAATGAATGAATTAATTTATTCTGCCTGAATTCTGAGAACTGCTGCCCTGGGCTAAAGAGAGCCCCAGTGTAGCTCAGCTCCAGGGAGGTGACCGGGACTTTGTCCTGCAGGATTAGGGGGTTGTGGCATTTCCTAGGGTCCTCCCTCTGGTTGTAAAGTGCGGGGCTCACAGGGTAATGCTGCTGCGTCCAAGCCTCTGCCTCAGACACAGCTATGCTGACTGGGTTAGTGGGTATGTGGAGTGTCACTGATCTGCACATACTGCTCCTTGTGACAAGTGGGCACCAGCAGGGCTTCTGCAGCTGAGTCCTGGCTCGGGGCCGCTCTTGCCCGTGAGCTAGCAGCTGACTGCTGTGCCCTCTGTTTGCAGACCTTTACCACCCAGGAGACCATCACCAATGCAGAAACGGCAAAGGAGTGGTTTCTCATGTCTGCCAAAGATGTGAGTGGGTAGTGGGCCCTCCCTTGAGGGATGGGTGGGTGGTGAGCAGTATGTAGCCTGGGAGGAACAGGGTGAGCCACTTGTCCACCTGAATGGCCCTATTTTCTCCTAAAACTGGAAGCAAAAGGTAGCCTTTCTGGCTCCTGCCTTTCCAGTTGTGATTGTTCATCTTTGACCTTGTTAGCCCCTGGCGTAGCAGACCTGGCAGAGCATGCTCTAACCTGCTAAAGGGCTTTTCTTTTCCTTTTTATGGTGCTAGGACTAAGGGTCCTTTCTTCCTTCCTTTCTGTTTTGATGGTGCTGGATTAAGGGCCCTCTCTTTCAGCTCCTTGGCCCTGGCAGATCATCTCTGCTCCTGGCTTCACCCATTTCACAGAGGCCTGTTATACTCCCTGGGCATTGTATGCCCGTTAGGTGAGATGGCAGGCCGGCCTATGACCTTCCTGCCTTCTTGACCTTGACCTTGCTATGGGTCCTTCCCACAGCTTCAGAACCAAGGAGTGGAAATAGTCCTACGCAGGGCTTTGGTTTTTGCAGCTATAGGATCATTATTACCCTTGGATGGCCCCACTGGAGTGGGTTTGGTGTAACTTTGAGTCTGTTTCTCATAGGCTTCTGCAGTTGCAAAGCACTTTGTTGCTCTTTCTACCAATACGGTAAGTGCCTGTGTGGCTTCCCATGCTCTCCCTGGGAGAGCCCAGGCCATGTCGTGGTCATAGCCTCTCAGGAGACATGAGCCGAGATGTGGTGCATAGGTTTGGGGCATAAGGTCGATAAGCCCCAGGAAAAAGATGTGACTTTTTTCCTGATAGTGCTTGTGTGAGGTAGTAATGCTGGATTAGCACCCACCTGCTGGTCCTCACGGTCTGCCGGGTACGGAGCTCGTGGTACAGTAAGGGAGGTGGGCTCAGCGGGAGTGCTCCAGGGAGCACAGCACCTGGAAACTGCTGGGGCATTGGGCCCTTTGCTGGGCTGCAGCAGAGCTGGGAACCTGCCCAGCGCTTCCCGACACCCCAGCCCCCACCTTCGCCTCCAGTGCTGACCTGTCCACTGGGGGAGCCACACCAACCTTGTCTGCCTTCTGCAGAGAGTGCTCAGATTGCATAGGGCTTCTCCCCCTTGAGGAATAGTGAAGAGGCTGCTGCCCTTGCCAGCCCAGGAACCTGCACACCTGGAGAACAAGATTGTCATCTCTTTAGGGCTCCCTGGGATAGTTACCTCCCAGATCTGGGAAGGGCTGGGCAGCTCTCCAGGCTGTGTGTGGCATGCCTGGCTTGGCCTCTGCCCATGCTCAGGTTCTAGCCCTAGGCTGTGGTTCCCAGAGGTCCTGGGTGGGGGCATTCTCTGTTACCTCTGTAGTTCTGGGTGATACAGAGCACTGTTATCACCCATGGCCTCACCATGGGGGGGTGTCTCAGCAGGAGGCTTTAAAGCCCCACCCTCTGCTCAGGTTACCCCTCCCCTGCCCCTTGTGGGGCTAGGAGGAGTGTGAGGGGGTCCTACAGCTTGTTCGGCACAGTTCTTCACTTCCTGGAGCACCTATTCTTGCCCAGCTAACAAATGCTTCCTTTAACATTTCTCCCTTTGCCCTTTTTAGGCCAAAGTGAAGGAGTTTGGAATTGACCCTCAAAACATGTTCGAGTTCTGGGATGTAAGTACAGGCACTTCCTGTGCTGGGTGAAGTGTGTCCTTTGCCAATTTATGGCTGTTGAGCCACAGATGGAGGAGGGGTCCATGAGGTCAGGTCAGCATTTATTGAGCACTTGGTGCATGCTAAACTTTGGGAAAGGCACAGAGGCCCTCAGATAGGCTTTCAGGTTGAGAGCTACAGTTGAGTGAGGGCTCCACCGTCACATGGAGCAGGGCTGAGTGTGGAGGGCCAGGTTTCAGTCCCCTGGGTGCCTTCCAGCAGCACCCACTGTCGGGTAACCAGAGCCGCCCCTGAGCTGAGTTATTCTCAGTGATGACCTTTCTCCAAGCCACAGCCACAATCTGTAAAGGGCAAGGGGCAGGTTGAGGCAGAAGGTGGGACCTGGTAGACTGGGAAAGGAAAGATAGAAGCTGGAGGGTGGCAGGGAGGAGGTACCAGGCCTGGGCAGCTTGCACAGCAAACCTTGCCTCAAGTAACAGCTTGCAAGCTGCTCTGTGGTGAGAGGTGGTCACATGGACTCAACCTCTGCTGGAGTCAAGAATTGAATAGCTTTTCTTGCAGCTTACCTGAGTGCAGCAGTGCTGCGAGGGCTTGGGGTGCAAGGATGCTGTGGATGCGGTGAGCTTGGCTGGACATTCTCATAGTGTTCTAACATGTGGGTGTGGCAAACATACCCGTGCAGGCCTTGCCCATTTGGGCATTGTCTCACTGGCCTTTGTGGTAGAGACTGCTTGGTGGAAGCACCTGCAGTAACCTTCTTATTTGAAAACTCTAAAAGCCTTTTTCTGCCAGGTGTATTGGTCCACCCCTGTAATCCCAGCACTCTGCCAGGCTGAGGCAGAAGGATCACAAGTTTGAGCCCAGCTTGGCTGACTTAGTTACTTAGCGAGACCTTGTCTCAGATTAAAAAAAAATAAAACATATGACTGGGAACATAGCTCAGTGCAGAGGCCCTGGGATCAATCCTCAGTACTGTAAAAACCAAACCAAAAGCCTTTTTCTGCTGGGGTCTGGGAGAGAATGAAGCCCCAGTCCACAAAGCCATTCTTTGTGTATAATGAGTTAACTTCTTTCTAGAATGGGACTAGTTATGTACCATCCTTGGAAGAACTGAGAAGAGTCACTCAGAGCATTTTCTGCATTCCCTGGCTCAGCTAAGGAACCCCGGAGGGGAACTTGTGCAGCTTCTAACAAATGTTGCATGCCTGGAAAAGGAGAGAAGGCACCTTCCACCTCCTCCCTGGGATTTGGTTCCTGAGCAGGTGGTGGGCAAGGATGTGTGGGTGCCCCTGCCAGCCAAGGAACACAGCAAGCAGGGTTCTCACTGTCCATAACTGCCCAGCATGTGTGGAGGAGTTGGGGTGTGACTTAGGGAGAGGGGTGGGTCTTTCACAGAAGGCCTAGGAATTACCATGAGGCCAGGGCAGGCGAATGAGGCCAGGTGGAAACAGTGGAGGCCTCCTGGGCCACCTAGCACAGCACCTGGAGGAGGAACTAGGGTAGGTACTGCTGAATCAAGAAGATGATAATCTGAGGAGCCCAGGGCATGAATGGGTGAAGTCTCTGAAGCTAGGGTCTCTTGGGCAAGATAGAAGCATGAGGTCAGGCAGAGAGATCAGAGCTCCCCTTAGGTGGGATCGGAAGAGTCCAGTCTAGTAGAAGTAGGTACGTGCGAGGAAGCAGCGTCGTATGTCAAGCAGGTATTGTGGTAAACTAGAGTCATTCAGGACTCAGCCTAAGGAGCCAGGAAAGGTATAGTGAATGTGGAGACAGAACCCGGACAAGGAAAGGTAAGATATATGAATTCTGAACACAGGTGTTTAGAGATGGTTCTATCCAGTGAGGCCTGGGGAACCATGGTCATGTCCAGGTCCTTAAATCCAGCTGTGTGAGAAGAGGGCTAGAACTGGACATGGGAGAGGTGTGTACATGGGGTTCTCTCATAGTTGTGAAATGTAAGGTGTTGAGAACCCTGGAGTGGGCAAACAGAGATCAACCCCATGGTTCTCTGTATCCTGACCAGGTATGATGGGCAGAGCTCAGGGTATCAGAGCCCGATGAGGATCCTTAACAAGTCCAAGGAGTGGTCTGTGACAGCAGGTCTGGCTGAGGAGCCCAGATGAGGGAGAGGTAGGAATGTGCCTGATAATAAAGGGTAAAGACTGGGGACCTGGGACAGGAGAGACATAGATGGGTGCACCAAAGGATTGCAGTTTAGAGTCAGGTGTGGGCTTGCACAGCTGTAAATCCCAACCTTTGAGAGGCTCAGGCAGGAGGATCACAAGTCCAAGGGCAACCTGAAAGATGATGAGGCCCTGTTTCAAACAAAATCTAAACTAAAATGCAGTTTGAGAGGCTTATGGTACATAAAGGTCTAAAGATCCAAGTCTACAGGATGAAATGTGTGAGGTCTGAGTCAGCCAGACACTGGCCACAGGAAGTACTCTCCAGGTTCCCTGCAGGCCGAGGTAAGCAGCAGGGCTCTGTTAGGTCTGTTTGGTTAGGGGTATCAGGTATGCTCTAGGCCATGTCTGAGGCCTCAGGAGCTGGGATCAGACAAAGGTGCTATCTCAATGTGGTGTGATTTTTCGGGGTGATCTGAGGAGCCAGATTTGGCACAGGTAGATAGGACTGGATTCACTGGGTACAGGCATTGGAACTACAGCTAGGGGTTTTCCCTGCAGGAGCAGGGAAAGCGGAGTCTGATAAGTGAGGATAAAAGAAATCCATAATTGGGGCCAAGTAACGTCTAAGCAGCTGTGATGATAGCCAGGTGGGGGGTCCAGGGCCCCCTGGGAAAATACTGAAGAGCTGGCATCAGATAAGGGGATATAGAGCTGCAGCCATGTGGAAAATTTATGAAACCTGGGTCTGGCACAGGTGTGTACAGCAAGTCTGGCAGGGGAGGCTTGAGGAAGTAAGGTGAGAGACAGTTTTGTGCTTTGGGGTCTCACAGGTAAGATCTGAAGTGCTGATGAGGTAGGCACTAGTTTGTTTTCCAAGTCTGAGAAGCGGGGTCCAGCCCAGTGGGTAGAATTTGTCAGGTAAACTGATCTGTGAAACCAAGGGCAAGCAAAGGTAGGTTGATCTAAAAGCCATGGTTAAATTCATTAACCTCTGTTTCACATTTGAGCTCAGGCATAGGTAGGGAGAGCTGCTCTGTCATGTGAGACCTGAGAACCAGGACTAGGGTCATCTAGAAAGAACTGGATTGCTTAGGGAAATGGAGGGAAGATACGTGGAGAGAAGTGGGTCTCACAGGTTTGAGATCTGAGAAACTAGGATCTGGCACAGATGAGTAGCTGTGAATCTCCCAGGTAGGTTGAGATTGGTAGGAAAACCTTTACCTTTTGTGTGAGGCTGAGGAGCTGTGGCCAGGCAGTGTGGAATCAGGCCTCATGGGTAAGTTCTAGGGAGCATGTGTCTGGCACGGATTTGTATCTTTGGATCTGTCCAGTCTGAGGGATGCGAGTTAAGCAGGTGGGCAGAGCAAGGCTTGTCAGGTAAGGCCTATGGAGGCTTTGCACAACGGGCTGTGTCCAAGGAGAGCCAAGAAGTCATAGTGAAGCCTGAGCAGGAAGAAGTGAACATGTTGGATGAGGAATAAGCAACTGAGGTGTGGGGCACAGGTAGGCACAGTGGCCATCCAGGTGCTATCTCAGGAGCTATGATCAAGTGCAGGAAGGGAATGCTTGCCAACAAGTGCAGTCTCAGGAGCCAGCAGCAAGGACAGGCAGGTGGAGCTGCCCCACCTTGGGCAGTACTTGGACCCAAGGTCAAGCTCAGGTAGGTAGAGCTGGCCAACCAGATGTGGTCTGAGGAACCAGGGTCTTGCATAAGTAGACAAAGCTGACCATCCAGGTATTGTGTTAAGAACCAGAGTTCTGAGGTAGGTAGAGCTAGCCCATGAGGTATGGTCTGAAAAGCCAGGTTCGTGTACAGGTAGGTGGAGCCAGGTCATCTACATATGGTCTGATGACCCAGGTTCCCATCCAGGTAGGCAGAGCCACTTCCCAGGTGTTGTCTGGGAAGAAGTGTCCAAGGCGCATAAGCAGAGCTGGTCTGCCAGATGCTCTTGAGGCCTGAAGAGTTGGGGTTCTGAATACAGGTAGGTAAAGTAGGCTTTTTTAGAAAGTAGACTTAGGCAAATGTGTATAAACCTGGGTCTTTGTGATGACGTGTAAAGAACCATAGGCTCAGGTAGGTAAAGCTGGCTGTCCAGGTGCGTTATGAGGATCCAGAGTTAGGCTCAGGTATGAACTTGCCTTTCATGCGTGGTCTGAAGAGCTAGATCAGACATGAGTAAGCAGAGGTGGCCCTCTAGGTAAAGTATGAAGACTTAGGGTCAAGCATAGATAGGCAGAGCTGGCCTATCAAGTGAAGTCTCAGAAGCCAGGCTCAAAGACAGGTAGACAGAGCTGGCCTGCCAGGTCAGGTCAGGACACCAAAATCAAGCCACAGATAGATAGAGGTAACCCATCAAATCCAGTACAAGGATCCAGGACCAAGCCCAGGTAGGTGGAGTGCCCTGTCAAGTATGGTTTCAGGAGCCAGGGACATGTACAGGTAGGCAGAGCTGGTCCACCAGGTATGATCTGAAGAGCCAGGGTCTTATACAAGTAGGCAGAGCTGGTCTGCCAGATGCTATCTTGAAGGCTGAACACAGGTAGGTAGTATTGTTTTTCTCGGAGATTAATCGAGACACAGGACCTTCATGGTGAGGCTTATGTGAGTGGGGCAGCCTCTCAGGTCAGACTTACAGCCCTGGAGTCTGCAGTGCTATGGATCTTGCAGGAGGTCTGCAAGCCCTTTGTATAGATATGAGCTCTCTCAAGCAAGGACTTTGGAGATAGGGGTAGGTACACCTAGGGTCTTGCAAATGAAGTCCTTGGGGCATGATTTTGGCTGGGGTGTGTTGAGCCAGATCTTAGAGGTTAGGTCTGGGGAGCATGGCTTAGTCATAAATCGGTGGAACACATCTCAGGTGGTCTCTGCAGCACAGGTGTGCTGATGAGGTCTTGGTGGAGATGCTGATGCAGACAATAAGCTGAAATTTTTACTGTTGGATTTGTTGGCTGTCTCCTCAGCCAGACAGGATAGAGATAGCTGGGGTGAGGGCCATGTACACAGAGCTGGATCTCTAGGAAGACATGAGGACTCTGAGTTGGGCTCAGGGATCTGGACCTGAGTCTGTCACTTGAGCTGGAGGGGTCAAAGTTAGCGACAGACAGGTATGTAAAGCCTGGCTATCTATCACCTGCGATGTCTGGTTCTGCCAGGTATATAAGCCTGCAGCAGAGGCGGTGGAGTTGGACACAGGAAGACAGAGCTAGGTCTCCCAGGTGAAGCCACTGCATCTGTGCCCAGTGCTGGTTCTGTCAGTGAGTCTGCTGTGGATCCAGAGGCAGTCTGGAAGAGGTATATAAACATGTTTTGAGGTGGGTCCTTGCTACCTGGGTTCAGACACAAAGATTCCCCAGGTTTGTTAGGTAAAGTGGGTGGGGCAAGGTCCAGCCCAGGAATGCGTAATTGGTGTTGCTGGCCAAGCCTGAGGAGAGTCAGACACAGGTGTGGCCTTCAGTGGTAGGATAAGCACAGGTAGGTCAGAAAACCGTAGTGATCAATGTGTACCTAGATATGGCCAGTGAGGTGCAGGAGCATCTAGGATCAGGTAGAATGCCCTAAGTGGGAGCATCTGCCCGTTCTCAGCACCCTGGTCATACTGACAGGCAGCACTCAGGCAGTGCAGAAGTCTGAGGATCCATAAACAGTCAAGACTGCTCTGCAGCATTGCTTTCTTGTTAGCATAGGGTCCTAGTGGTCCAAATGAGGTAAGATAAGGTGAGGTCTGGTGGGCTGGGGCGGGAGGCACAGAACATCCACCCAACTAAGGAATGGTATGAGAGCCCCGCTGCAGGTGAAGGTAAGGTCTAGAAACTGTGTCTGCAGATTGAAGGTGATTGACTCAGGTCAGATGCCTTCAGTGCTGGGCTGTCCTAGAAGCGGAATCTGAGGACCCGGTCGCAGGCAAGGTTAGAGCCTGGGTCTGTCAGTCTGAGGGCTGGCTCCCTGTTCAGGTCCAGTTTCTAGAACAGTCTGTCAGGTAAGATGTCAGAGGCTTTGTCAAGTACAGTGTGGTCTGTGGGACTGTGTCCATCAGGTAAGGTTCCCCAAAACCTGGACTCTTTCAGGTGACGGACCCCTCAGTTCATCTTACTGTCCAAGCCAGGAACCTCTGGGCCACACTTCTCTCATTCTTCTAGTCCATCCTGTCTGACTGAACTCACCACATCAATTTTCCACACTCATAGTCATGCCATTTTCTAGATAACCACTGGGGCTTGCAGATGTTTTCTGGGCTTCATTCTCATCTCACCCACAGACTCAAGTTCTCCAGCTTTGGTTCCGCTTTGACCCTCCAGTCCTCACTCCTTCCTTCATCTTCTCTGTTGTGCTATGCTTCCTCCTGCCTAGCTTTCTCAGCAGGCCGCCAGGAGAGAACTGAGCCCTAATACCAAGCTAACCATTGGATGTTCATGCTAAAGCCTGTGCTTTGCATCTAGAAGTCTTCTCACACTGGACGATCCCTGAGAGAACTGGGGATGAAGGGTGAAGTCCAGTGCTCCTGTGGATAATGCCTGCTCATTCTGTTTGTTTATTTGTTTGGTTGGTTCTTTTTTGTTGTTATTTGAGAAAAGGTCTTGCTATGTAGTTCAGGCTGGTCTTCAACTCACTATGTAGCCTAGGCTGGCCTTGAAGCCACAGCAGTCTTCCTGCCTCATCCCCCCAAGTGCTAGGATTACAGGCATGTACCACCTCGCCTGGCTTGCCTGCTTATTCTTCACATGTAGTTCAAGCACCTGGCAGATTTCTTTTATAACTGGTCTCTGCACCATATTCACCTTTTCCCAAGTTCCCAAGTTCACATTTATTGGCATGATTATTTATCTCTGTCCCCTACTAACTGCTTGTGTTGCCTGTGCTAGGAATGGTATTCCATAAATAGTTGCTGGGAAGATGTGCATGGAGCTCCAAAGATTCTGATAATACGGTGTAGTCTGCAGGTGAGGCGTGAGAAGGCACAGTGTGAACCGTAGGCCTAGGTGTGTCTTGACACCAAGGCTGAGAAGATCAGTCAAGCCCAGGTATAAGGCACTGGGCCTGTGTCCCAGGAGGCCCAGGCCCAAGGTTCAAGGTCTGTCAGTATTCCCCAAGGAGTCGGGAATGAGTTTAGGTAGGAGGTTCTGGTTCTGTCAGGATCTGATGAGGCAGGGCCTAGTAAAGGTAGGAAACATTGGGTCATTGTTCAAGAAAGCAGGCTTGGTCACAGAATGGCCTTGCCAAGACCACATGGTGGGTACAAGGTCTGTGTATCCAAGGAGGCAAGACCAGGCACAGGTAGGGGGTGCTGAGTCTGTCAGGGTCTGAGGAACTGTACCTGGGCATAGGTATGAGATGCTGGGCCTGGGCCCAGTCACAGGTATGAGGCTTTGGGCCTGTCATTGTCTGAGGAGGCGAAAAAACAGGCACAGGTATGAGGCTTTGGTCTTTCATGTGTCTAAGGAGGCCAGGCCAGGAACAGGTATGAGGCTCTGTGTCTTCCAGCATCTGAGGAGGTAGGGTAGGCTCTGTCCATGTCTAAGGAGGCAAGGAAGGCACAGGTACAAGGCTCTAGGTTAGTCAGTGTCCAAGAAGGGATATATAAGTGTCTAAGGAGGCAGGGGAGGTACAGGTATAAGTTTCTGGGTTTGTCAGTGACCAAGAGGGCAGGTAAGGCACAGGTATGGGACTCTGGGTCTGTCAGTGTTGCAGGAGGAAGGTGAGGCTCAGGTATGAGACTGGGTCTGCCAGGTTCCAAGGAGGCAGGTGAGGCACAGGTATGGGGCTCTGGGTCTGCCAGCATCAGAGGAGGCAGGGGAGGCACAGGTATGAGACTGGGTCTGCCAATGTCCCAGGAGGCAGGTGAGGCCCAGGTATGGGGCTCTGGGTCTGCCAGCATCCGAGGAGGCAGATGAACCAAAGGTATGAGACTGGGTCTGCCAGTGTCTGAGGAGGTAGGTGAGGCCCAGGTATGGGGTTCTGAGTCTGCCAGTGTCCAGGGAGGCAGGGGAGACACAGGTATGAGACGGGGTCTGCCAATGTCCGAGGAGACAGGTGAGGCCCAGGTATGGGGTTCTGAGTCTGCTAGTGTCTGAGGAGGCAGGGGAACCACAGGTATGAGACTGGGTCTGCCAGTGTCCAAGGAGGAGGTAGGCACAGGTATGTGACTTTCTGTCTGTCAGTGTCTGAGGAGGCAGGTTAAGCACAGGTAGGAAGCAGTAGGTCTGCTAGTATCTGAGGAGGCAGGAGCTGGCACAGGTACAAGACTCTGTGTATGTCAGTGTCGGAGGAGGTGAGCTAGGCACAGGTACCAGGCTGTGGGTCTTCCAGGAGACAAGATCAGCCATGGTAAGGTGTTTGGTCAAGTCTGCGGCTCTGGTCAGTCCCATGTGTAGTCTGCCTTGTTGGTCGGCCCAGAGAGTCGCCAGCGCATGGCCTGCTGTCTTGCTTACCAGAGGTGGGTTTGGCCCAGGCCCCCTGGGCTGCACCTCTCCCGGGTCAAGTTGATGGCAGGAGGGAGGGGGGCGGGGTGTGCTGGCCCCCCCTCAGCACCTTTTCCTGTCTCTCCTAGTGGGTAGGCGGACGCTACTCGCTGTGGTCGGCCATCGGACTCTCCATCGCCCTGCACGTGGGTGAGTGTGTGTTTCTGAGCCTTGTAGCCCCCAAGGGTGAGGATATAGCAATCTGAGGTCAGGGGAGGGAGCTCTTGTGTCCCTGAGCACCTTGCTGTCCCCAAGCTGGGGCTGCTGGCCTCTCTGCTCTTAGCTGGTACATTTCTTTCAGGTCTGGGAGGGAGGGAAAGAAAGGAGGCTTGAGTTTTCTTTTGGGTTGCAGGTTGGCCTTTCTCTGTCTCTCCTAACCACAGATCTGTTGGTCTCTGGTCCTAGGGCAAGCTAGATGTGATTCTGTGCTCAAGGCCAACTCTTGATTAGAAAGGCTTTCTACAGGGCCCAGTTCTCCCAGGCGCAGTTTTCTTCCAGCTCCACATCCAGCCTTTCTTGGTTCCAGAAGAAGCTGTACCCACTGCTAGGAGAATAAGGGGTGTGGCTATTTCTGATGACGCTGCTTTTGTGTTGCAGGTTTTGACAACTTCGAGCAGCTGCTCTCTGGGGCTCACTGGATGGTGAGTGCTGAGTGGCCGGAGATGTGTGTGTCAGTCCAGCTCCTCTGTCCCTGCGCAGCAGCTGCTCAACTCCTGCCCACCCTGGTCTTGTTTCAGGATCAGCACTTTCGAACGACGCCCCTGGAAAAGAATGCCCCGGCCTTGCTGGCATTGCTGGGAGTCTGGTACATCAACTGCTTTGGGTGTGAGACACAGGCCTTGCTGCCCTATGACCAGTACCTGCACCGTTTTCCTGCCTACTTCCAGCAGGTACCAGCTGCCAGGCCAGCCCTTGGAGAGGGTACGGCCTGTTGGGTCCCCAGAGGTCCACAGGCCCTGGTCCTCCAGAAACTCCTTGGCCATGGGCCTGGCCAGGTCCCACCTGTGCCCCTCTCTCCAACTCAGTGCATCTTGCCCACCAAGACTTGATCCATCTTAGTGTCAGCTGAGTCTGACTGCTGTGTTGGGGCATGACTGGCTATTGTAGTGCCCTGGCCACTTGAGTGGTGGCTTGGCTCCAGGCATGTGTCTCAGCTGATGTCACTTGGCATGCCTAACACAGGGTGAGGCTGTGAGCTAGTGACCTGGGGCTGCCTTCATTGCTCAAAAAAAAAGGGTTAAAACCCCATCTGTGCTACCTCTGTGGGCTCCACAGATCTCTGTGCCCCTGGAATCCTCAGAACCCCCAGAGATGAGCAGCCCTTCCATCTGTCCCAGAAAGCCCTCCAACATTTGTCCCTGCTTTCTTTAGTAAGACTAGTCCCTCCCCTGCGTCTTCGGGCTCTTTGGGGCAGGCTCAGTAGATGATCTCCAGCATCAGAAGGTGAATCCTGCTATTGAAGGAGGGTTAAATTCCCCAGGTCCCAGCTGCTTGGTTGAGGGTTGCCATGACCAGGGTCCAAGTGGGTACCCAAGGGCCAGCATCTAGCTGAGGTGACACCCTCCAAAGAGCCTGACTGTCCTTTAAGAAATCGTTTGAAGATTTTGTTACCAACTTTATTTTTTGTTGCTTTTATTGTTTTGTTTTTGTTTGGGTGCTGAGGATCAGACCTGGCATGCCTGTATACTAATTGTAAACTAAACCCCTAAGCCCCAAATTTTGTTTCTTGGAGGTCATCTACCCGCCTCTAGACCCAAGTTCTGATCATGGGTCCTTCCTGCAGAGTGGTCTAGGTCAGAAAGCCTGTGGACAACAGTAGTTGCAAGTTTAGCTTGCAGACCTGGGACATCCTAGGCAGCACTTGGATATATATGAAGGAGCAAAACTTACGTGGGGGCTGAGTTTCTGTCCCCTTTCCAGGGTGACATGGAGTCCAACGGGAAGTACATCACCAAGCCGGGCGTCCGTGTGGACCACCAGACGGGCCCTATCGTGTGGGGGGAACCAGGGACCAATGGCCAGCATGCGTTCTACCAGCTCATCCACCAAGGTAGGGCCCATTAGGCCCGGGCAGGGGCTTTGCACTTAAGTCTCTCATGGGGTGGGGTTGGGTAGGTAACCAGTGTCCTTTACAGGCACCAAGATGATACCCTGTGACTTCCTCATCCCGGTCCAGACCCAGCATCCGATCCGGAAGGGTCTGCATCACAAGGTGAGAACTCTGTCCCGACCCTCACGTGCTCTCTCAGGCTCAAACCACGCCCTGACCTCATAAGGATTTGCTCTGAAGCCACCTGCTTTCCCTAGCTGTGGCTCCTTTCAGCCTGGAACCAGCAATGGCAGATGAAGTTTTTTTGCAGTAGTAGGGACTGAAAGCAGGGCTTTCACATTGAGCTGCATCCCAGCCCTTTTTATTATTTTTTTAAACTTTGAGATGGGCTCTTGCTAGGTTGCTGAGTTGCACAGATAGGTTGAACTCAAACTCACAATCTCCTGCCTCAGCCTCCTAGAGTTTGTTTTTTTTTTTTGAGACAAGATCTCACTATGTAGCCCAGGCTGGCCTCAAACTCTTGTTAGACCTCCTGCCTCAGCCTCTTGAGGGGTGGGATTACAGGTGTGTGCCACCATGCCCAGCTGTTTTTTAATCCTTAACTCTCTCCTAAATCTCTGACTGACTCTGCCTTCCTGTTGTGTTTCCTCTGTTACTTGTAAGAGCCCAGGTGATTAGACTGGGCTCATCCAGAATAATCTCCCTATTTAATGTCCATAACCTCAGTTCCATGTGTAAAACTCGTTTTGCCATGTGGTGTAACATGCATGGGGATAGCAGGAATGGACAAAGACCGTGGAGCCAAGGTCCTGCCTGTCACAGCAGCAAACGGGGAAGCATCTAGTTCCCAACCTAAGTCCCTAAAGAGGATATCCTGTGGTTGTCTTAGGTGTGAAGAGCAGCTTGGGGTTATTTGGCTAAGGCTTTCCTCAGTGAGCGAGAGTTGGATTCTGATTCTTTCCCTCTGTAGTTCTGTTATCCAGTGGTGCTGACTTGAGGAGAAGAGAGGTGACACCTCTTGTAGGGTCTTTTTTTTTTTTCCCCTTCCTGTCCTGGGAATGGAAACCAGGGCCTTGTTCGCGCTAGGACAGTGCTCTCTACCTCTGAGCTATATCCCCAGGCCCCTCTTAGGGTTCTAAAAGGTAGATGTTGGCACAGTTGCCAGCAGAGCCCTTGGCAAGTGGTGCATATCCCTTCGAGGAGTGGATAGTATTGCTACCTGCCCTGTGGTGCCATCGGATGTGCCCTTCCATCCTCCATCGCTCCAGCTGCACTATGCAGTGAGTGCCCACACAGGAACTAACCTGGCTCAGGAATTGCCAGATGGTCCTGTCCCTTGGCTTGAAGCTCCAGCAGTGTTTTCAAGTGTGATTGCACATCTCTCTTGTCAGATCCTCCTGGCCAACTTCTTAGCCCAGACTGAAGCATTGATGAAGGGGAAATCGACTGAGGAGGCCCGGAAGGAGCTCCAGGCTGCTGGAAAGAGTCCAAGGGATCTTGAGAAGCTGTTGCCACACAAGGTCAGCACTGCTGAACGGCCGTGCTGGGGCTAGAGGGCTGCTATTGCAGAGTCGGCATGGGTTTGCAGTGGGTCTGGTGTGTCCTGTACAGTGGGAAGTGCCCTCCTCCCAGACACTCGGGTTCTGTTTTAGGGGTTTGGGGACTGGGATTGAGGACATTCTTTGTTGTTTCCTGAAGGTCTTTGAAGGAAATCGCCCAACCAACTCTATTGTGTTCACCAAGTTAACACCATTTATCCTTGGAGCCTTGATTGGTGAGTAGGGGGCATAACTGGCTTGGAGTCACTTGGACAGGGCGAGGGAGGTCCTAATGTGCACTGTCTGCCACCTCTGCAGCTCTGTACGAGCACAAGATCTTCGTCCAGGGTGTCATCTGGGACATCAACAGCTTTGACCAGTGGGGGTGAGTTGCCGACTAGGGAGGATGGGGAATACCGATAGGTTGGCTTGAGGATTTCACCAACACCAAAACTCCACTCATCCTCCTCTTCCTCTCCTTCCTGGTAGAGTGGAGCTGGGAAAGCAGCTGGCTAAGAAAATTGAGCCTGAGCTTGATGGCAGCGATGCAGTGACCTCTCATGATTCTTCCACCAATGGGTTGATCAACTTCATCAAACAGCAGCGGGAGGCCAGAACTGAATAAATACAGTGCAGCCCCAGCTGTGACTTGTTCCTCCTTGCTGTAGTCTGCACTGCATGGTCCTGCACCTCCCTGCCTGAGCAACTAGCAGGCTTGGACCACAAGCCCTTTGGGGAAGCTGGTCTGGAATTAACCACCCCACCCATCCAGCCCATTCTCCCTGTTCTCAATCGGCTGAAATGCTTCAGTGCAGCTGATTTTTCGGACCTGTGTTCACATGGTTCATGTCCCAAGTAGAAAAATAAAGATACCATAAAGGAGGATGTGGGCTCAGCTTCTTACTGTTTGCTAAGATGGGGCTTCACACGGTGGTCAGAGTCCCTGGTGGAAGAACAGTGTACCTTGATTGACACTTGACTGTTAGTGCTGAGCAGGCCCACAGTGGAAGACTTGAGGTGAGGTAGGCAATCAGGAGGGCATCTGTCTTAGTTACTTTCCACTTGCTCCTGAGACAAAATACCCAATACTTGCCGGGGATTTAGCTCAGTGGTTCCGCTGCCTGCCTCTCAAGCGCAAGGACCTGAGTTCGATCCCTGGTGCCAAAAAAAAAAAAAAAATTTAAATACTCAGTACTCAAAGAGGAAAGGGTTTATCTAACTGTTGGTAGAGGTTTCAGTCCATAATCAGCTCGCTCCAAGGCACAGTGGCATATGGCAGAAGCAGCAAAAGTAACAACCTTAACTGTCTTTCTGCTCCTTTTATTTTATTCAGACTTCGGGGATTAGGGCGGTGCCAAACAAATCACTTATATGTAGTGGTTTAGTAATCACAGGCCTGTAATCCCAGCATCACATATTCCAGATTTAGCTACCTTCCAAAAAAGCCCTCGAGGCTGAGGAAGGATGGCTGAAAGTTTGAGGCCAGCCTGGACTACAAAGTGAGACCCTGTCTCAAAAAATAGAAAAAAACCCCAAAAGATATTAAATAGCATTTTCGGCCAATTAAGGAGAAAAGGATTTTTATTTAGAGTCAGTGAACAAGCTGGGTATGGTGGCACATGCCTATAATTTCATCTACTTAGTTGAGGCGAGAGGATTGAAAGTTTGAGGCCAGCCTGAGTATTGTAATGAGACCCTTTCTCCTTCAAAAAAGAAAAGGTGGTGTGGAGATGTAGCTCAGTAGAAGAGTACTTGCCCAGCACTCAGGAGGGCCCAAGTTCAGTCCTGAGTACCACCTAAAAAACGACAGCAGGCATTGGTGGGCAGGCAAGAGGTTTGGCTCTCAGCCTCTGATTCACAGAGGTCCAGGTGAGGAAACTACTGCTGCTTCACCTGTTCCTGGGTCACTCTCTTCTGAATTGCATTCTAGCTTGACGCGCCTTCCCCAAAATAGACACAGCCAGCATTGGTATTTTCTGCCCTTAGGTGGGGAAGGCAAACACCTACAGGCCTGAGATAGGCTGATGACACAAGTGACCACACATACACAAATGTCCACTAAAAATACACTGAGAAATTGGCACTTTGAATTGATTTTTTTGTTTTGGAGATTTTCTTCTGATTTTTTGTTGTTTAATAATTATTTTGGCTCCGAAAGTAAATGCCCTTTCCTCTTGATCTTTGTAAAGGCATTCTTTGACCATCAAGCTCTGTTGAGGTCCCTGGTGGCCCACCTCTTTTTTTTTTTGATGTTGTCAGTGGAACCCATGGCCTCTTGCATGCTAAGCAATGCCTTACAACTGAACTACACCCCTAGCCTCTCCACCTTTTTAATACAACTGATGAAGTGAAGGCTTCCTCTTATCACAGGCACTTCTTACAGAGCAAGGAGTCTTCCACACTCATGGGCCATTGTCTTCCACCACCAAGCTCGAGATTCATCAGATCTCTACTACAGGAGGCCCAGGTGGCGGCATCCTCTGTTGCTCTGTGACTTTCAATTGCTAGATGATCCATAGCAAGATCCTTCTGGATATGCTGGAAGCTGGGAAATGCCTCTGCAAGACTTTTTCTCTTTTTCATTTTTTTAAAGAACAAGCTGGGCCCAGAGTTTTTTGTTTTTGTTTTTTGTTTTGGTACCGGGGATCGAACTCAGGTCCTTGCACTTTCGCAGCAGGCGGTGAAACCACTGAGCTAAATCCCTGGCCCCGTGGGCTCGGAGTTTTAGCTCAGTGGTACCATCCCTGCCTCGAAAGCTCAAGGTCATGAATTTGATCCCCAGTAGCAAAAAAAGAGAAAAAAAAAAAAAGAACAAGCAAAACAGTTTATAGGGCAAAAGAAAGTTTCAACTTGGCAGAGACCCTCTAAGGCTAATGTAGCTTCAGATGAATGATCTGTTAGTAGCAGGACCATGTGCTCTTCTAGGCCAGCTGCCAAGCCCATGTCTTATGGAGAGGGAACTGACAGGTCAGTGGCCACATATCCCTCAGCCTTGACTTGTCCTGCCCCTTATCTCTGGCACTGTCATCGTTTGCAGTTTGTACTTCTGTCTTGGCTGCCAGTTCTAAGTCTTGAAGTAGCTTTCAACATCTTCATTCTGTGCTTCCTTAAATGTAAATTGTACCACATCTGGTGTTACTCAAGAGATCCCAACCCAACTCTTCTCGAATTCATTCAGGTCCTGAAACAAACAACAAGTTGTTCCTAGCCTTCCATGATAACATCAGTAATAAGAATAATGTTAAAAATTGCCCCTGAGCAGAGCATGGAGGTGCACAGCTGTAATCACAGAACTATGGGAAGTTGAAGTAGGAAGATCTCAAGTTTGAGCCCAGCCTGGGCAATTTATTGACTTAGCTAGACCCTGTCTCAAAAAAAATATTTAAAAAGGGCCGGGGATTTAGCTCAGTGGTTCCACTGCCTGCCTCACCATTGCAAGGTCCCAAATTCAATCCCCAGTACCGAAAAAAACAGATATTTAACCTGGGTGTGGTGGTTTATGCCTGTAATCCCAGCACTCGGGGAGCAGAGTCAGGAGGATTGCCCAGTTCAAGGCCAGCCTGAACTACAAATTGAGACCCTGTTTCCAAAAAGTGTGTGTATATATATATATAGAGAGAGAGAGAGAGAGAGAGAGAGAGAGAGAGAGAGAGAGAGAGAGATGTATTTATATATATATGTATTATATATTATATAAATATATAGAGAAATATATATATGGCTAGGAAGATAACGTGAAGGTCTTGGGTTCAATCCCCAGCACTGCCAAAAGGAAAAAAAAAATGGAATCCTGGAATCTTTTGGGCATTTTTACCTGGCTAGTAGCAACCAATATCTTGATGTATCCTCCATGCTATAATCACACTTTGATGGGGAGGGTATTTCAGGGGGAGGCGTGCCTACAATCCCAGCTACTCAGAAGGCTGAAGCAGGAGGAGGATTGGAGTGCAGGCTAGCCTGGACAACTAAGCAAGATTCTCAAAATAACATTTTTTACACTTGATCTTAGTCAAAAGGCTCAGAAGCAATTTAAAATAACATTTTTCAAAAGGTCTAGGGCTGTAGTTGAGTGATAGAGTACTTGCTTAGCATATACGAGGCCCTGAGTTCAATCTTAAGTACTGAAAAAAATTTTGGAAGTCAATTTCTCTTTTTTTTTGGAAGTCAATTTCTTACAATATTTTAAAAATAAATCTTTAGCATGGCATGGTAGCACACACCTATAATCCCAGCGTTTGGGAGGCTGAGGCAGGTGGATCACTGAGTTCGAGGCCAGCCTGGACTACTTAGTGAGTTCAAGGCCAGCCTGAACTACATAGTGAGACTTTTGTCTCAAAAAACAAGTAAATAAATATTAGTCAATCAATGTTTAGTGGACCACAGTGGTACACACCTGTAATCCTAGCTACTTGGGAGGATGAGGAAGGAGGATCTCAAATTTGAGTTCAGCTTGAGCAATTCTGCAAGACTCTGCCTCAAGAGTAAGTGCTGGCAGGCATGGTGGTGCATGCCTGTAATCCTGGCACTTGGGAGGCTGAGGCAGAAAGACTGCTGCGAGTTTGAGGCCAGCCTGGGCTACATCGTGGATTCAGCACCAGCCTGAACTAAATAGCAAGACCCTGTACCCAAAACAAAACCAAAAGTAAGTGCTGCTGCTAGGTGTGGTGGGAGACTATTGTAATGCCAGTACTCCAGAAGCTGAGGCAGGAGGATTGCCAAGAATTGGAGAAAGCCTGAATTACATAGTGAGACCCTCAAAAAACCAAAAAAAAAGTTCTGGAGATGTAATTTAGTGACACAGTACACCTGAGTTTGATCTCCAGAACAAAAGAATTATATATATATATTACATATAGGTATACAATCACAGAAGATATATATTAAATACACATATATGTATATATTTCTTGGGAAACGTTAGCTAAAGTAACAAGGTTGTATATATTTGCTAATTCATTCAACCTCTTTGGTTAAAACTGAAGTGAACATCAATGTTAGACTTCATCAATGTTAGAGCCTTTTAAGGGTGTCAGGGGCCTGGTTTCATCTTCAGGTCCTGGCTGGGGCCAGAACAAAACATCAAAAGGCTGGTGCTTTTTCCTTTGAAGTGTAAATCTTTGGTAACATTTCATTTACACGGCATGATATGAATCTTGAAATACTGCTTTTGCAATTTATGTTTTTAAATGTATTTACTTATTTGTGGTACTGGAAGTCAAACCCAGGGCCTCTGCCCTGAGCTACATCCTCAGCCCTTTTTATTTCTTATTTTGAGTCAGGGTCTCAAATTGTGCAGGCTGGGCTTGAACTTGGAATTCTCCTGCCTCCTCAGCCTCCCAGAGTGCTGGGATTATGGGCATGTGCCAGTGCACCCAGCCACAATTTAAATTCTTTAAATGTCAGGTTTATTGAGGTATAATTTACATGTAGTAAAACTCACCTTTCTTTGGTAAACAGTTCTGAGTTGTTTTTTTTGTGTGTGTGGTACCGGGGATCGAACTCGGGTCCTTCCACTTGTGCAGCAGGCGGCGAAACCACTGAGCTAAATCCCAGGCCCCTGAGTTTTGACAAATGTAGTATATAATCAATGACCACAATTGGGACATTTAGCATTTTCTTCACCTCAGAAGTTCATGGGACCCCTCTGTGATCAATTCTGACCTCCTAAATCTTGGGAACCATTGATATGGTTTCTTTCACTTAAATTTTGCTCTTCCCAGAACACAGCCTTTTGTCTGGCTTCTTCAGCAAGAGTTTCAAATTCATTCATGCTGTATCACAGCCATTTGAAGACTCTTATTACACAAAATTACCGACATATAAAAGTTGAATAGTATAATAAACCTCCTTCCATGTCTGGCACTAAATGTTAACAATTATGAACTCATGGCCCATTTTATTTTTATTTTTTGGTACCGGGAATCGAACTCCGGTCCTTGAGCTCTCGAGGCAGGCGGCGAAACCACTAAGCTAAATCCCCGGCTCATGACAATTTTATTGCATCGATAACACCCCTTTTTGTTACAGCAGATATTATCATTTTATCTATATGCATTACAGTGTATATACCTCGATTTTTTTTGTTTTGTTTTGACACAGGGTCTCCCTGTATAGTTCAGACCGGCCTTGAACTCACTATGTAGCCCAGGCGGGCCTCGAACTCGTGGTGATCCTTCTGTCTCGGTCTTCCGAATGCTGTGATTACAGCCATGCACCACCACACCCAGTTTATCTCTCAAATTTCTTTCCTTTTGTTATCTGTAGATACCATTATATGTCCTACAATTGTTTGCTGGTAAGGCTAATTTCCTAGCAGATAGTGTGTTTTCTTCCGCAGGACATTAGGAGATACGTAATTCCTGCGGGCCCTCGGACCTCGAGCCCATGAGATCAGCTATTTGTACATTCGGGAAACCGAGTCCAAGCGCTTTACAGTAAATCAGCATCCCCTGCGGATAGTAATCCGGGGCGGGGCCATCTCCGTGATGTGGACAGCGCGCCTGCGCAGAGAGGTGCAACCTCTCAGCTACCGTAGTTTTTCTTTTCACGTGCGTGTCCGGTTGTCATGGCGGCGTCTGGGAAGTCAGTGCTATTAGGGCTTCGGGACGTAGCAGTGCAAGGCACTTCCACGGGGCCGGGCTCCTGGACTGCTAGCAAGTTGGGTGGCGTTCCGGTGAGGACTGGCGCCGGAGCCAGGGTCGGCGGGTGCTGGTGAAGGGCACGCAGTGAGGAAGTGGGCGAGGTCCTGGTGTAGAGTCGGGATCTGAAGCGTTTCACACCCCCTCCTCAGGACGTCCTGCCCGCCTTAGCAGCGCCGAGGCCGGAGTGTGAACGCTGCAGGCAGCCACTCGTCCTGGTCGTGCAGGTGTACTGCCCCCTGGAAGGCTCCCCCTTTCATCGTCAACTGCATGTGTTCGCTTGCGCCCGCCCTAGGTGCGGCGACTGCGGGGCGCGCAGGTAGGCGGGAGATAAGCCCTGGAGCCGCCCCCGGGCGTCAGGGCGAGAGGGCGGTGTCTGGGGAGGCGCGCTGGGTTGGGACTGGCTGGTTGAAGCACTCACGGACGTGTGTCTACCCTGAAGTTGGAAGGTGTTCCGCTCCCAGTGTCTGGAGGTGCGAGAGAAAGAGACGCAGGACGCTCAGGTAAAGTGGTTTGCCATGTTATGTTTTGTTGGAATACAGTGGAGAATATTTTTCAGAATGTCTTTTAAGACAAACTTTTAAGCCGTGAGGTTTGGTTTTGTTTTTTGTTTTGAGACAGAGTCTCGCTGTGTAGTTCAGGCTGCCCTTGAATTCACTATGTAGCCCAGATTGGCCTCGAACTCCCCACCCTCCTTTTGCCTCAGCCTCCGGAATGCTGAGAGAGTGCTGAGATCACAGGCGTGCGCCACCAGGCCTCGCTGTAAACCTTGGTTGTTTGTTTTTGGTACCGGGGATCGAACTCAGTACCTTGCGCTTGCGAGGCAGGCGGCGAAACCATTGAGCTAAATTCCAGGCTTTGTGAGTTCTTTTAATTTACACTGAAGGTCTCGTGACACATAGTTTACTGATTTTTTTTTTTTTTTTGTACCGGAGATCAAACTCGGGACCTTGCACTTGCGAGGCAGGCGCCGGAAGCACTGAGCTAAATCCCCAGCCCTGGTTTACTGATTTTTTTCTGCCGGGAAAATGCACGGGTGTAATTCATATATATGTTTAGTATATATAATGTGATATGAATATATGTACATCTATAACACATTTAATAAGATAAAATGCAAGTTTATTGAATTGAAAAGTCAGGCAGGTTGGTAACTGCACAACAAAATTCATCCTCCCTTTGCCTGCTGAGGTCTCTTTATACACTGGATATTTATATGTGCCAGGCATAATACTAGCAATACAAGGAATAACAAGGATTCAGGGTTCAATTTCAAGTCGTAGAAAAACACTTTGACCCTTTTCATCTGAGAGATGTAACACAAGGATTTAAATCTTTTTTTTGGTACCGGGGATTGAACTCAGTACCTTTCGCTTTCGAGGCAGACAGCGTGCCACTGAGCTAAATCCCCTGGGGATTTAAATCTTTATTAACTGCTTAGGCTGAAGGAAGCTATTTCAGGAATGACCTCCAGAATAACATCTCAGAACTGACCCATCTACCAGGCTACATCTTGTGCAGTCAGGAAGCTTTAGTGTAGTCTTGTGAACTGGAAGCTGCCCTTGTCACAGAACTCTTGGTTCTTTATCCTTGGTTTACTGCCTCGATTTTGCTTCATGGCATTTCTTTCCACTTCATTCTGTCTCAGGATTGTTTTTCACTAATAGACCCGATTAGCAATCCTCTGATCATATTGAAACCCTAGTTGTCAGGAAGTCTGGAAAATATTCTTTCAGTCTGTGCAATACATGAAGCACAAAAGATTTTGAATCACATGGTTAAAGAAACCACGTGTTACATCTGTCACACCGTCCCTGAAAAGATGAGGATTCAAGCAATTCCTTTTTTCTTTCTTTTTTTTTTTTTTGGTACCGGGGATCGAACTCGGTCCTTGTGCTTGTGCAGGAGGTGACAAAACTACTGAACTAAATCCCTGGCCTCAAGTCACTTCTGACATGCTTTGAGTAGATAGGAGTCCAAGAAGTTGAATTGGAGTGTGCCAAGAGAGGAAGGGGCTGTGTGAAGGCTCCCTCAGGAAGGTGAAGGAATGGGTGACTAAAGCCAGAGGAATAGATGAAATGCTTAGACCTTATGCGTTGGATATTCTTCCTGAAACAGGAAAATGACCTTGCCGCTGAGAACTGGTGCGAAGGTGCAGATGACTGGGGAAGTGACAGTGAGGAGGTGCCTCCACCACAGCTTACCTTAGGTTTTGGAAATGATTCTAACAGTGCCAAAGATGTAGACTGGACTGCCCAGCTCCAAGACCTCTGTCTGCAGGACACCCTCCTGCCTGCTGCTCACTCTGCACCTCCAGGGGAAGGGATGGCCATTTCTCCTACGGTGCTGCAGTTCCTGCCCTACTACATCTGTGTCGTAGATGAGGATGACTACAGAGACTTTGCTAGTCTAGATCATGCCCATAGCCTTCTGAAGGACTACCAGCAAAGGGAAGGAGTTGATATGGAGCAGTTGCTTTCCCAGAGGTGAGAATGTGTGTGCTGAGCGGTGACTTGGTCTGGAAGCCACCACAATAGGTATCCTTTGGTTTTGCCCCAGGACCTAGGGAAACTTTCAGACAGAATTCCTATGGTAGGACCTTTCTGCTTCACTCCTCTTGATTAAGAGAGAGAGACAAAGACACTCCTTGTCAGACAGCCTCTGGGAACTTCAAAACACCCGATTGTGTGCATAAATGCCCTCAAGAAGAAGAACCAAGATATACAGAAAGATGCCAAATATTTTCAGAAGATGAATTCACTGTATCTTTAACATTCTTTTCTCTTTTTTTCATTGCTGGGGATTGAACCAAGGGCTTTATACATATTAGATAAGCACTCTGCTACTGAGCTACATCCCCATTCCCTTTTCTGTTTCAAATGTCTTTTTTTTCTTTGTTTTACAGAGATTGAACCCAGTGAGTGGTAAACTACATTCCCAGCCTGCCTTGGCTGACTGATTGATTGATTGATTGATTGAATGCAGTACTGGGGATTAAACCTAGAATCTTCACACTGAGCTACAGGGCTGGCAGCCATTTTTTATTTTAAGACAGGGTCTTGCTAAATTTCCCAGACTGGCCTGGAATTTGCAGTCTTCCTGCCTTAGCCTCTTGAGAAGCTGGGATTACATGCCTATGCCACCACTCCTGGCTCTGTTTTTAAATGTCTTTATAACAGAGACAGATGAGTTAGAAAAATCCCGTTTATTTATTGAGTCTTGGCTGAGGCTCCACACCTGGCTCAAGACCTTCGAGGCCCTTCCTCATCCTTAGTTCTCATCTATAAAATGGTAGGGATAATGATATCTCTCTTCTCCACTTTATCAATTTCTGGAGTCAGGTGAGAGACTAGATCTTGAAAGGCATTATAAACCAAACCAAAGCACTAAAATGTAAGAATGATCACTTTGTTATTACAGTGATAGAATTAAAACAGGATATTTGGAGAGATGACCTGGTTTCCTTATCAGAGCTGTCTCACTTGTAGGCTTTTTCAGAATAATGTTAAAAAGAACTGCCTGATACATGTTAATGTTTGAAAACAATCTGATGGAGAGAGTCAATGGACATAATGACTTTTTTGTTGTTGTTTCCCTTCTCCCCCCAAAATGGGATTCAAACTCAGGACTTTGCGCTTGCCAGGCAGGCTCAGTGCCACTGAGCTAAATCCCCAACCCTTGTTTTTGAGACAGGGTTTCACTATGTAGTTCAGGCTGACTTTGAACTCACTATGTAGCCAAGCCTGACTTCAACTCCTGTCAATCTCCCTGCCTCAGCCTCCCAAGTGCTGGGGTTACAGGCGTGCATCAGCAGCGTTTGGCTTATAGCTGCCCTTGAACAAATTATGTCACCCAAGCTGGCCTGAAACTCAAGGTGATTTTGCTGCCTCTTGAGATTGCAGGTGTCCAACCACTGTGCCTGGCTTTAAATTTTTTAAAGAAAATTATTTTAGGGCTGGGAATTTAGGTCAGTGGTTCCACCGCCTGCCTCACAACCACAAAGTTTGATCTCCGGTACGAAAAAAAAATTTTTTTATAGGGTTCAGTGGTATAGTGCCTGCCTGCCAAAGCACAAGTCCCTGAGTTTGATTCCTGGTACCAAAAAATAAATAAGTAAATAAATAATTTTATTTTGTCTTCTAAATACTGTAATTCTCTGGATATTCACACTCAAAAGTGGTTTGGTTTTCTTTTTAGTTTTTCTAATGGTGATGAAAAATATGAGAAGACCAAAATTAAAAGTGGAGATCAAATGTTTTACAAATTCATGAAGAGAATTGCTGTTTGTCAGGAGCAGATTTTAAGGTAAAAGAGGAACATTTTCTTTCATTATTTATTATTATAAGAATAATTTGTGGTAGAACTGGGTGTGGTAGTACACTCCAAAATCCTAGCACTTGGGAGGCTGAGGCAGGAGGATTGCCAAGAGTTCAAGGTAGCCTGAACTACATAGCAGTACCTTTCCTTGAAAAAAAAAATCGTAAGAAAAGTATAATGACAAAACCAAGATCCCAGTATTCCCCAAACCAAGAAAGAACCATTGCTTAGATTTTAGAATATCACCTTCACTTTTTTTTCCTTTCGGTACCGGGGATCAAACTCAAGACCTTATGCTTGCCAGGCAGGCATGGCATCACTGAGCTAAATCTCTGGCCCCTACCTTCACTTATTTTTTCTGCATATAGGTACATGTATGTGTGTATTTTTACTTACTAATCTTTTTTTTTTTTTTTTTTTGGTACCGGGGATTATGTGTGTATTTTTAAAAGCCATAATAGAAGCCAGCCATGGTAGCCTACACCTGTAATCCCAGCACTCTGGGAGGCTGAGGCAAGAAGATCACAAGTTTGAGCCCAAGTGGGGCATTTAAGGATTTAGGTAAAATCCTGTTTCAAAGTAGTAAAGGGCTAGAAATGAAGTTGAGTGTGAAGGCTCTGGGCTCAATATCCAGACCTAAAACAAAAAACACCATACCTTGGGGCCAGGGATTTAGCTCAGTGGCACTGCACCTGCCTCAAAAGTGCAGGGTCCTTAGTTTGATCCCTGGTACCAAAAAAGAAAAAGAAAAAACAACAACACTGTAACTGGGATTATAAAGTATATATATCTTGTTTCTTTCTTTTTTTTGGTACTGGGGATCAAACTTGGGACCTTACACTTGCGAGGCAGGCAGTGGAACCACTGAGCTAAATCCCTGGCCCTATATCTTTTTTTTTGGTACTGGGCATCGAACTCAGGACCTTGTGCTTGTGAGGCAGGTGCTGGAACCACTGAGCTAAATCCCCAGCCCCCCTGGCCCTATATCTTGTTTCTTATTCAATAAGCACTTATTAAGAGGTAACATTAAAAATTCTGCAAAGTAGGGCTGGGGATTTAGCTCAGTGGTTCCTCCACCTGCCTCGCAAGTACAAGGACCCGAGTTCGATCCCTGGTACTAAAAAAAAAAAAAATTCTGCAAAGTATTTTTTTGACCTTTTCTTTTTTTTGGTACTGGGGATCGAACTTAGGACCTTGTGCTTGTGAGGCAGGAGGTCGAACCATTGAGCTAAATCCCCGGCCCTGGACTTTTTTTAAAAGTTAAAATTCCAATAGGTAATATATTCATAATGCTGAAACATAAAAATAACCAGGTATGATGCTGAGTGTCTGTCTTCCCAGCTACTCAGGAGTCTAAGGCAGGAGGATCACTTGAGCTTATGTGCTCAAGACCAGCCTAGGGAATGGAGTGAGATGCTGTGTCCCCCCCCCACCAAAAAAAGAAAAGAAAGTAAAACTATATGCATAAGCATAAATGTATGAATACAATGAAGTAACTCCTTTCCAACCATTTCTGGTCTCCTTAGGTAACCACTATTGTTAGTTTGTTATGTGTTTTTCCAGAGTTTGTTTATACACATACAAACAATATGATTGTATATTATTCCCTTCCCCCAGCTTATTTTCTTACACAAAAGGAAGGGTTCTATTACATACTGTGTCCTACATTTTTTATTTTTTTGGTACCGGCAGTTGAACTCGGGTCATTTCACTTGCGCAGCAGGCGGTGAAACCACTGAGCTAAATCCCCGGCCCCCCTGTTAAGTTTTTAAGTCAGCCATTCTAGAAGTTATATAGTAGTATTTCATTGTGATTTTAATTTGCATTTGTCCAAAGACTAAAAGCTGTTGAGCATTCTTTTCTGTACTTTTCCACCTTTATACAAGGTATGATTGAAAAATACAGTGTTTAAATTTTAAGATTTCTTTTTTTTTTTTTTGGTACTGGGGATTGAACTCGGGTCCTTGCCCTTGCAAGGCAGGCAGCAGAACCACTGAGCTAAATCCCCAGCCAAATTTTAAGATTTTATTACAGTAAAAAACACATCTTCATTATTCCCCCTCATACTACCCCCCCTTCACTTCAAACACTTATCATTCTTGCCATTTTCTGAAGGAGTTCTGGAAGTCCTTTTGCATCTTTAGTTGTGCTGTTGTGGCTACCTTCATGTCCTGAATCAATTCAGAACTTTTGACTTTTCATGGTCATTTTGACTTTAGGGAAAAGCCAGAAGTTGTATGTTGCAAATCTGGTGAATAAGGTGGATGAGAACACATTGTAGTTTGTATAACTCTACCTTTTGGTTGGATGGAACTTAGCAACAGTATTCACTGTATTATTGATCATACTTTGTCAAGACACTTACAAAAGAGAACTTCTAGAACTGCTTCCAGAAGTGTCAATCAGCTGAGCATAGTGGTGCATGTCTGTAATCCAAGCACTCTGGAGGCTGAGGCAGGAGGATCTCTGTGTATCCAAGGCCAGCCTGGGCTACATAGTGAACTCAAGGCGAGCCTGAATTACATAGTGAGACCCTGTCTCAAAATAAACAAACCCCAAAAAACAAAAGTGGCAAGAAAGATGGTATGAGTATGTGCCAAGTGAGGGTAGTATTTTGGGGGAGATTAATGGCAATGTATCTTTTCCTGTATTACGTTTTTAAAAATTTAAACATGCACTGTATTTTTCTGTTAACCCTTGTATATCATCTTTAGCAAAGTATAAGTTCAAATCTTAGACATATTTTTATTGGGTTGTTATATTGTAGAAAGTTTTCATATGTTCAGGATGCAAATCCTTTCTCAAATATATGCATTTCATATATTTTCTCCTTATCTGTAGCTTTTTTTTGCATCTTGGTAACAGTGACTTTTGAAGAGAAGTTTTAAATTTTGATTAAGGCCAAATTAACAATTTTGAGGGGCTTTATTTTTTGTAGAGCTGGGGATGGAACACAGGACCTCAGGTACATTAGGCAAGCATCCTACCACTGAGCTACATCCCCACCAAGTTTTGAGTTTTTTTATGCTTATTCTCATGCATGCTACTCCTGAGCTGTACCCCAGTCTGATGGTTCATACCTTTTCTTCCTGCGAAATCTACCTACCTAGCCCAAGGTAACAGAATTTTTCCTGTGTTGTTTTGAGATCTTGTTTTTAGTTTTAGGATTTATATTAAGTCTATGATCCATTTAGAGTGAATTTTTATATGTGGTATAAGTGGGTCACGGTTCTTTTTTTTCCATTTAAATATCCTTTTTTTTTTTTTCCGGTACTTGGAATTGAACTCAGGACCTTGTGCTTTCCAGGCAGGTGTGGAGCTGAATATCCAGTTGTTGCCACACCAGGTTTTATTTATTTATTTATTTAATTTTTTTTTTTCAGGTTTTATTTATTACTGATTACTTTTGTCTTGTTTACCAACTATCGAGAGAGGAATGTTAAAATCCCTTAATCCTCATGCACAAGAACCTCCTGTAACTGGATATATATTTTCTACTTTTTTAAAATTTTAGTAGGGGGGAGGGCCGGGGATCAAACTCAGGACCTTGTGCTTGCAAGCATGCGGCACCATGCCTGGCACAATGGTATTCTTTTACATATTTGTTACTGATACTTTAAAATCCTTATATTATAGCTGGTTATGGTGGCACACAGCTAAAATTGTAGCACTTGGCAGGCTGAGGCAGGAGGATCACCACAAATTTGAGGCCAGCCTGGGCTACATAGTGAGTTCAAGGGCTGTCTGGAATTCATAGTGAGACCCTGTCTTAAAAAACCAAAATAGGGCCCGGGATTTAGCTCAGTGGTTCTGCCGCTTGCCTCGAAAGCACAAGGTCCCAAATTCGATCCCAGGTACCAAAAAAACCAAAAAACCAAAAATTCAAAATAAGGGCCGGGAATTTAGGTCAGTGGTGCCACTGCCTGCCTCGAAAGCGCAAGTTCCTGACTTTGATCCCCGGTACCACAAAAAAAGAAAAAAAAGAAAAAAAACCCAACAAAACAAAATACAATAGTGTCATGTTATAGGTCCATCATCTTGTATATGGGTCTTGTATTACCTTTCTTCATGGTTTAAATTTTCCTCCTTATCTAGTAATTTTTGTTTTTGTTATTTGCCAGAAACTATGTGTTGAAGAACAGCAGACCAGATCTTAGTCCATTTAATCTGCCCTTGAACTGGGTCTACATTTTGCTGTGGCTTTAGGTGTCTTGCTGTGGTTTTACAGACTTGCTACTTGCTACTTTTTGCTCTAGGGGCTTTGATGTGCTCTCTTGTTTGCTCATGATAATTCTACAAGAAAGTAAGTTTGCAGTGGACAGCCTCATTGTTGGGTTGTGTCTTAAATGAATATGGCTTTGGCCGGGGATTTAGCTCAGTGGTTCTGCTGCCTGCCTCGAAAGCACAAGGTCCTGAGTTCTATCCCTGGTACCAAAAAAAAAAAAAAAATGTATATGGCTTTGCTTCAGTTCTTCATCTTCCCCGTCCTAGGTATTCGTGGAGTGGAGAACCACTCTTTTTGACACACCCCATCCTGGAAGTCTCTGAAGTTCCAGCCTGCAATTACTGTGGAGGCCAAAGGACGTTTGAGTTTCAGCTTATGCCAGCACTGGTCAGCATGCTCAGAAATGCTAATTCAGGTAAGAAGCTCTTTATTAATTTTGATTTGTGGATTTCTGGCATTATTTTGGAATTATATTAAAATGGAAGACTGTTGTTTAATTATAAAATACCACAGCATATTGTGGAAAATTTGGGAAATTAAAATTGTTTTTAAAAATTTATTTTTATTTGTTTGTTTATTTATTTATTTATTTTTAATGCCACCAGGGATCTGGGTCCTTGTGCTTGTGCAGCAGGCGGTGAAACCACTGAGCTAAATCCCCGGCCCTGTTTTAAGAAATTTATAACCCAGCAGTCCAACAGAAGCACTAATAGACAATTAGGTTGATTTAAAGGGAAGCTGTCTTTTTTGTTTGTTTGTTTTTTTACTACTAGGAATTGAACTCAGGACCTTGAACTTGCCAGGCAAGCAGGTGCCACTGTGCTACACGCCTGGCCCTGCAGGCATTTAGAGTCTGTCTCAAATGACCAAAAAAATGTTCACATGAAAACACTACTTAACTTGGAATAGTGGTATGTGCCTATCATCCCATCAGTTTGGATGATTGAGGCTAGAAGATGGCTTGAGGCCAGTCTGGGCAACATGAGTGAGATCTCATCTCAAAAAACGAGTGAAAAATGAATAAATAAATTGCTTTCTAACAATTACAGGTTTGTTTTCTTTTTTGAGATAGGGTCTCCCTATGTAGCCCAGGCTGGCCTCGACTTGAAGTAATATTCCTACTTCAGCTTCCCAAGTCCTAGGATTACAGGCATGCTCCACCATGCCTGGTCCTATGACAGTTATTTTACATTATCATCATTACATAGTCTTCACTTTCCTAATATTTTTGAAGAAAATCCTAACATTTAAAAAATTTTATTTATTTATTTATTTGTTTATTTATTTATTTATTTTCTGAGGCAGGGTCTCACTATGCAGTTCAGGCTGGCTTTGAACTTACTACATAGCCCACGTTGGCCTTGAACTTGCAGTGATTCTCCTGCCTCAGCTTCCACCGGTGTGTGCCACCACACCTGGCTTCTTTAACATTTTTATAATGAAAGTAATATTTTGTATTGGTCCAGCATCACATTGTCATAACAAAATACCTGAGGCAGTTAGCGTATAAAAGTAAAAGTCATGGGCTGGGGATTTAGCTCAGTGGTTTCAGCGCCTGCTGTGCAACCACAAGGACCTGAGTTCAATCCCTGGTACCACCCCCCCCCCCCCCGAAAAAGTAAAGGTAGTACCTTCTTTTGTACGACTTATTATGGGTCTTGTTATGACTTGTTTAGATGTCCCCCCCAAAACCTTAGACAGTCGTAGTTGGGGCTTTTTCAGAGGTGGCTGAATCTAGAGTGTGTGACTGATTCATCATGCAATGCTAGGATTAAGAATGCGAGGGCTGGGCTGGGGATTTAGCTCAGTAGCTGCCACCTGTCCTGCAAGCATAGGGACCCGAGTTCCATCCCCAGTACCAAAATGCTAGGGCTAAGGCTGGGTGATTACTCAGTCAGTCCACTGATTAATTTGGTACCGCCCTAATCCTGGTAGCCTAGATAGAATATAAAAGGGGCAGAGAAAAGCTGCTAAGGTCCCTTGCTTGCTTTGCTACCTTCTGCCTGTCATGAGCTGTTTTTCTTCTGCAATGCCTGTCTTCTGTGCCACCCTGCCTTGGAGCCAGCTGACTATGGACTGAAACCTCTATAGACTGTGAGCTAAATAAGCCTTTCCCCCTTTAACTTTGGGTGTCGAGTATTTTGTCTCAGCAGCAAGAGCAAAGTAACTAATACAGGTCCTATCCCCAGAGACTTCAGAACCTCTCTGTAGGCCCCACCTCCTAAAAGTCCACAGCATCTACCAATAATGCCACCTTGGGAACCAAGTGGTTTTTTGTTGTTGTTTAAATTAGTGTTGGGGATTGAGCCCCAGGGCCTTTGCACTGTTCTACATTCCTAGCTTTTTTTCTTTTTTGGTCGGGGTGGATTTTCTTTTGAGACAAGGTCTTGCTTTGTAGTGCAGGCTGACCTTGGACTCACTATAGCCCAGGCTAGCCTTGAACTCATGGCAGTCCTCCTGCCTCAGCCTCCCAAGTGCTGGGATTATAGACATGCACCATCATGCCTGGCTCCTAGCTCTTGTTTTATTTTTTATTTTGACAGAGGATCTTGCTGAGTTATTATGTTGCCCAGGCTGGGCTTGAACTTGTGATCCTCTTGCCTCAGCCTCTCAAAGCAGAGTCTTCTTTATTTTTCCAATGATGAGTTTAGTTTTCCATACTCTCCTCTAAATGTATTTTATTCATAAACACACATAAATATGTATGTAAAAGGGGCCGGGGATTTAGCTCAGTGGTTTTGCTGCCTGCTGCACAAGCGCAAGGATCCGAGTTCAATCCCCAGTACCAAAAAAACAACAACAACAACAACAAAAATATGTATGTAACAGATTGGTGGATAAAGATATACATACTATTTTGCAGTCTATTTTTTTCTTTTTTATATAATTGGGGAATTTTTTTCCATGCTGTGTAACAGCAAATAGGTTTTTTCAGATATATTGTCATATGATGAATAGTATGTAATTAATTAATTAATTAATTAATTAATTTATTTATTTTTGGGTACCAGGGATCAAACTCAGGAACTTACGCATGCCAGGCAGGCGCTAGAACCACTGAACTAAATCCCCAGCCCCAGTGTGTATTTAAATAGGATGTAAAGTATTGACATGGGTATATACTTGTGAAATCATCACTAACATAATTAAAATAATGAACATGTCTGTCACCTCCAGAAATTTCCTCAAGCTCCTTTGGGTTCCCTCCCCAACCTTTGAACTTTAAGTTATTGTAGATTAGTTTGGATTTTCTAGAATTTTTATGTATGGAATCCATGTTGTTTGTATCCATAATTCATACCTTGTTCTGAGTAATACTTCATTTTATGAGTATATCATAATTTTTTATCCGTTGACCTTTTCAAGGATGTGATGTATTTTTCTGTTTGGTGCTGTTAACAAATTAAGTTGCTGTTGGGCCAGGGATTTAGCTCAGTGACACCACACCTGCCTCACAAGCACAAGGTCCTGAGTTTGATCCCTGGTACCAGAAGAAAAAAAAAAATTTAAGTTGCTGTGAACATTTTTGCTCAAATATTCTGTATGGACATAGACTCATTATTCTTCGGTAATACCTAGGAGTGGAATCGCTTGTTCATATGGTAAATGTGGGTATGTAGTTTTTTTGTTTTTGTTTTTGTTTTTTTTGATACCGGGGATTGAACTCGGGTTGCGTAGCAAAGCAGGTGGCGAAACCACTGAGCTAAATCCCTGGCCCTGTACGTAGTTTTTTAAGACACTCCCAGACTCTTTCTCAAAGTGATTGTACCATTTGTATACTAGCCAGCTATTTATGAGAGTTGTACATCCTTTTCACTATGTGGTATGTTCAGTCTATTAATTTTGCCCAGGCTTATAGGTATATAGTCATATCTCATGGTTTTTCTCTAATGACTGATGGCTTTCTTCTTCTTCTTTTTTAAATTTTATCCCATTGCTCACCTCGAGGCCCCTCCCTTCCCTATGTACAAAAGCTTTGTTTCCATTTTTTCTTCTATTTTCACTTTTTTTCTTGTCCCTTCCTTCCTTTCACCTGCCCTCCTCCTTTGTTCCCCTTCCCATTTGAACATTTTCTTCACATTTCCCAGTATCTATTACACATCTTAGTCCTTATTTCCACTCTCAGTTTCTCACACCAGAGAAACAATGTGGTATTTAAACATGTGTGTCCAGTTTATTTCACTTAAGAGTATAGTCTCGAGGTCCATTCATTTAGCTATAAATGTCTGAAGCTCATCTTTCTTTCTGGCAGAGCAATACTCCATTGTATTAAAAAAAAAACAACACCACATTTTTTTTTTCAGGAAGATCCCATGAAGAGATATAGCTGTGTCAAGTATAACCTCTAATTTTAGTTTTTTGAGAAGTCTCCACACTGATTTCCACAGTGGTTGCACCAGTCTACACTCCCACCAACAATGGAGAAGGGTTCCTTTTTCCCCACAGCCTCTCCAGCATTTGTGGGGTTTTTGTTTTTTGGTACTGCGATCGAACTCGGGACCTTGTGCTTGCGAGGCAGGCACCAGAAGAGGCAGGCCCCAGAACCACTGAGCTAAATCCCCGGCCCCTTCCAGCATTTGTTATTGGGTGATTTTTTTGTTAGCACACATTCTTTCTGGAGTGAGATGGAATCTCAGCATTGTTTTAATTTGCATTTCACAAATGACCAGTGACTTTGAACATTTTTTGAAACATTTATTTGCTGTTTCTACTTCTTCATCTGAGAAGTGTCTTTGCATTTCAGATGCCCATTTTTGGATTGGGTCTTTAAATTTGGGGGGTCTGATATTTTTGAGTTCTTTATATATTCTAGGTAATAGTCCTTTACTGATGAATAGCTGGTAAAAAAATCTTTCCCACACTATGGGTTGTTTTTTCACTCTGTTGGTGGTTTCTCTTGCTGTGCAGAAGATTTTTAATAAGCTGAGGTCACAGTTGTTGATTCTTTGTACTATTTCTTGTGTCGTCTGAGTTTTGTTCATGATGTCTTTGCCTACGCCAATGTCCTCAAGCGTTGTACTTATTCTCTCTTCCAGCAGATTTAGTGTTTCTGTTTTAATATTTAGATCTTTGATCCATTTCGATTTCAGGTTAGTGCATGGTGAAAGATAATGGGTCTGGTTTCAATCTTTGGCATGTAGAAAACCGGTTAACTGATGATTTTTGAGCATCTTTTATGTACTTATTTGCCATTTTGTATTTGCCAGTATGGTCACGTCCAAGCCCTACTTCTCATCTTTGCTTTTGCCTTTTTTCTTACTCTTTTTTAAATCATCAACCTTTGGCTCCATCACAGGAACCCACTTGGAGATTTGGAGGGACAAGTCACCAACCGTGACCCACTTCTCCCATTTGTATACTTTCTGGGTAACTGCCAGGTCCTCCTGGCTCCTGGTCTGGGCCCCAGCCCACTTGCTCAATATTCTGGTAGGGTTGAGGGAAGAGACCAGGGGCGTTTACCTGTCAGGCTGTGCTCACTCTCTAATGACCACCGTCATGCTACCCACCCCCTAAAAAAAATTCCTGGTTCCATCACAGTGCCCAGGGCCCAGTGCTGTATTTTTTTTTTGGTTTTGGTTCGGTTTGTTTTTTTTTTTGATACTGAGGATCGAACTCTGGACCTTGTGGTTTCAAGGCAGGTGCTGGAACTACTGAGCTAAATCCCTGGCCCTGTTTTTGCTTTTCGAGACAGGGTCTCACTACGCAGTTAAGGCCCAGGCTGGCCTTGAATTCACAGCAGTCCTCCTACCTCAGCCTCCCAAGTGGTGGATTACAGTCCTCTTTTAGTACTTAATTAATTTTGAAACAGGGTCTCACTTAGTTGTCCAGTCTTGGCTGGAATTTGTCATCCTCTTGCCTCAGCCTCCCAGAGTGTTGAGATTGCAGGCATCAGCCGCTGAGCATGACTAGGAGATCTATTTTTACATATCATATGAGTTTGCAAATACATTTATTCTGAGGTGAGGATGATGGCATTCACCTGTAATCCTAGCACTCCAAGGAGGCTGAGGTAGGAAGATTAAAGTTTGAGCCCAGCACTCATGAGGCTCAGGCAGGAGAATCCCCATGAGTTCAAGGCTAGCCTAGGTTACATAGTGAGACCTTGCCTCAAAAAATGAAAAAACAAAAACAAAAAAGACGTTTGAGCCCAGCCTGGGCAAATTTAGGGACTTACGCCCTGTCTGAAAAATTTTTTTTGGTACCGGGGATCAAACTAGGGTCCTTGCGCTTGCAAGGCAGGTGGCAGAACTACTGAGCTAAATCCCTGGCCCTCCCTATCTGAAAATAAAAAATAAGGGCCAAGGATTTAGTTCAGTAGTGCCACCCCTGCCTGACAAGTACAAGGTCCTGGGTTCAGTCCCCAGTATCAGGAAAAAAAAATAGGACTGGGATTGTACTTCAGTGTGAAGGCCCTGGGTTCAATTCCCAGAACTGAAAAGAAAGAGAAGAAAATACATTGTCTTTGTAGTTGATTTATAATATTCATAATACAATTGGATATGGAATCCTAACCTGGAAAAATTTTACAGAAATTTTAAGGTATTACCCAATTCTTTAACTTGTGCGATCCTCCTGCCTCAGCCTCCCAAGTGCTGGAATTACAGGCATGTGCCACCATGCCTGGCCCACTGTGATTTTTTTTTTTTTTTGGTACCGGGGATCAAACTTGGGTCCTTGTGAGGCAAGCAGTGGAACCACTGAACTAAATCCCGCCCCCCCCCCGTGATTTATTAATCAGAACTATTAACTGTGAACTATTTTGCTTCTTGGTCACATTCTTAGAATTTTCACTTTATTCTTGATATTCTGAAATAGTGTACATTGGGCTGAATACTTAGTGGATGTTTTATAGTTTAGAAACACAGTTTTTTTAAAATGATGTTTTTCCTTTTTTTTTTTTATTGCTGGGGATCAAACCCAGAGCTTCCTACATGCTAAACAAGTACTCTTCCCCTGAGCTATACCCATAGCCCTGTTCCATTTTTCTTGTTTCATCTTTATTCAAACTTCTGATACTCAGATATGTGATTTCCTATTTGAATCCTGTATTTGCTTTTTTTCTAATTTTTAAAAAGTTTTATCAGTACATGTTTACAGTACATAATGATTATATTAATCATGAGGAATCAGTACATGTACATAAGATCTTGTATTTTTGTTGTTGTTGTCTGTCTTTGATATTTGTTTTGCTTCCTGGGAGTTTTCTTCAACTTTTTAAAAAAATTATGTTTATTATTATTTTTTTCTTTTGGTACCAGGGATCGAACTCGGGACCTTGTGCTTGCAAGGCAAGTGCTGTGACCACTGAGCTAAATCCCGGGCCCTTAATTATGTTTAAAAATCCATAAAGGTAGCTGGATGTGGTGGTGCAGGCTGGGTAGCTCAGTACCACAAAAAGAAAAGCATAAGGGCTAGGGGTGTAGCTCAGTGTGGAATGAATGCTAACATGCATGAGCCCTAGGTTCAACCTCTTCCACCAAAGCCAAAAAAATATATCATATAGGGGCCAGGGATTTAGCTCAGTGGCAACACCCCTGTCTCACAAGCTCAAGGTCCTAAGTTTGATCCCCGGTACAAAAAAAAAATTTTTTTTAAATCATATAAAACTTAACCATTTTCATTATTTTTAAGTGTGTAGTTTAGTAGTATTAAAATATAAACATTGATTGATTGATTGATTGATTGGTACCAGGAATTGAACTCCGGTCCTTGTGCTTGCACAGCAGGTGGCAAAACCACTGAGCTAAATCCCTGGCCCTATAATCATATTATTACAATCAATCTCCATTCATTTTTATCATTGGAACACTGCCTAAGTCACGAACAATGATAAAAAATTTAAAAAGAGATGGGGTAAGTGTAGCTCAGTGTGCAGGTTCTGGTTGCATTTTCCAGTACTGCAGAAAGTAACAACAAAAAGACTGTGGATTCCCCAAGCCTCTGGCTACCACCCTTCTACCTTCTGTTCCTATGAACGGTTACTACTCTTGACATTCATATAAGTGGAATCATAGAGTATTTGTCTTTTTGAGGGGTTTACTTAGTATAGATCTTGAAGATTCAACGATGCATTTTTAAACATGTCAGAATTTCTATCCTTTTTAATGTTGAACAATATTCTATTGTATGTATATGCCTCATTTTGTTTACTCTTTCAGCTGTTCATGGATCCCTGTTTAACTTCATCACTTTTATCTACTGTAAATAGTGATGCTGTGAAATAGATGTACAAATATCTCTTTCAGATCCTACTTTCAGTTCACTTGTATGTTTATTCAGAAATGGAATTTGTGGGCTGGGGATTTAGCTCAGTGGTTCCGCTGCCTGCCTTGCAAGCGCAAGGACCAGAGTTCAATCTCCGGTATCAAAAAAAAAAAGAAATGGAATTTGTGTTGTCTATTACTTTGTAGTGATTTTATCTTGCTGCAGAGTAATTCTTTTTTTGCATTTTTAGAAATTTACTGGTACATTTTAGATACACATAATGATAACACTTATCATTATCACTTATCATAGGGAATTCATACCTATACATGACATATCTTGCTTCCTTTTTTTTCTTTTTTTTTTTTTGCTTCCTCTTTTTCATTCCCCTCCCCTCCCTTCAATCCCTCTCCCCTCCTTGTTTACAAAAGTTTTGTTTCCATTTTTAATTTTTTCCTTTTACTCTTTTTTTTTTGCTTTCCCTTCCTTCCTTCCTTCCTCTCCCCTCCCTTCTTCTCCTCATTTGAACATTTTCTTCCCATTTCCAAATATCTATTACACATTTTGGTCTTTATTTACACTTTTGGTTTCTCACACCAGAGAAACAATGTGGTACTTAAACATGTGTGTCTGATTCATTTCACTTGAGAGTATGGTTTTAAGGTGCATCCATTGAGCTTATCCTTCTTTGTGGCAGAGTAGTACTCCATTGTATAAAAAATCCACATCTTTATCCATCTGTGGGTTGATGGGCATTTGGGCTGTTTCCAAGATTTAGGTAATACAAACTGTGCCGGTATGAATGTGGGTGTGCATATATCGCTGTAGTATGATGCTTTTAATTCTTTAAGGAAGGCACCAAGAAGGGGAATAGCTGGATCAAATGAAACCTCTCTTACTGGTTTTTTGAGGAATCTCCACGCTGGTTCCCACTCCCACCAAGAGTAGATAAGGGTTCCTTTTGTCCCCACAGCCCCTCCAGTATTTGTTGTTGGTTGATTTCTTGATAGCAGCTATTCTTCTCCCTCTGTTTTCTTTTTCTGTTTGTTTTTGTGGGTACCGGGGATCGAACTCTGGTCCACTGTACTTGCGCTGTACTTGCGAGGCAGGTGAGGCAGGTGCCGGAACCACTGAGCTAAATTCCCAGCCCCGATAGCAGCCATTCTTTTTGGAGTGAGGTGGAATCTCAGTATTGTTTTACTTTCCATTTCTTGAATGACCAGTGATGTTGAACATTTTTTCATATATTCATTTGCTGTTTTTACTTCTTCATCTGAGAAGTGTCTATTCATCTCAGATGCCCATTTTTGGATTGGGTCTTTAAATCTGGGGGGTCTGATTTTTTTGAGTTCTTTATATATTTTAGATATTAGTCCTTTGTCTGAGGAACAGCTGGCAAAATTTTTTTTCCCACACTGTGGGTTGTCTCTTCACTCTGTTGGTGGTTTCTCTTGCTGTGCAAAAGCTTTTTTTTTTTTTGGTACTGGGAATCGAACTCAGGACCTTGTGCTTGGAAGGCAGGCAGCGGAACCACTGAGCTAAATCCCCGGCCCTGCAAAAGCTTTTTAATATGATGAGATCCTAGTTGTTGATTCTTTGTGATAGTTCCTGTGTGATCAGGGGTTTGTTAATAAAGTCTTTGACTACTCCTATGTTTTCAAGAGTTCTATCTGTTCTCTCTTTCTGCAGGTTTAGTGTTTCTGGGTTTTTTTGTCTGTTTGTTTTGTTTTTTGGTACCAGGGATCGAACTCAGGAAGTGTTTCTATTTTAATATTTAGTCTTTGATCCATTTCTATTTTAGTTTAGTACATGGTGAAAGATATGGGTTTAGTTTTTTGGTTTTTGTGGGGTTTTTTTGGAAAAGGGATTGAACTCAGGACCTTGCACTTTGAAGGCTGGCACAGTGCCACTGAGCTAAATCCCCGGGCCATGGGTCTAGTTTTAATCTTTGGCATGTGGAAAGCCAGCTCTTCCAGCACCATTTATTAAGGAGGCTATCTTTCTTCCAGTGAAGGTGTTTGGCTCCTTTGTAAAACATAAGGTGGCTGAGTGTGTTTGGACTTGTTTCTGCATCTTGTAATCTATTCCATTGATCCTGAGGTCTGTTTTTTCACCAGTACCATGCTGTTTTTATCACAGTAGCTTTGTAGTAAAATTTCAAGTCAGGGATTGTGATGCCCCCACCTTGCCTTTGTTGCCCAGAGTTGCTTTTGCTATTCTAGGTCTCTTCTGGTTCCAAATGTAAGATATGTTATTGGCATTTTGATTGGGATTGCATTAAATCGGTATAATAATTTTGAAAGTATGGCCATTTTCACTATATTGGCTCTTCTTACCCAAGAACAAGAGATATCTGTTTTCAGATATTCTTGTTTAATCACCTTTTTCACATTACTGTAGTTTTTAATGTGAAGGTATTTTACTTCCTTCATTAAATTGATTCCTATTTATTTTATTTGTTTGGATGCTATTTTGAAAGATGTTGTTTCCCTCATTTCTTTCTCAGTGAGTTTCTTATTTGTGTACAGGAATGCTATAGATTTTGTTGTTTTTGTTGTTGTTGTTTTGGTATTGGAGATCGAACTCAGGACTTGCTGCTTGCCAGTTAGGCACTGTGCCACTGAGCTATATCCCTGGCCCCAAATTTTTGCATGTTGACTTTGTATCCAGCCACACTTCTTTAGGTGGATATTAAATCTAGAAGTCTTTAGATGGAAATTTTGGAGTCTTGTATGTAGAGTATCATGTCATCTGTGAACAATGATAATTTAACTTCTTCCTTTCCTATCCTTATTCCTTTTATTTCCTTCTCTTGTCTAATTGCTCTGGCTAATGTTTCCAGAACTATGTTGAATAAGAGTGGTAGGGGCCGGGGATTTAGCTCAGTGGTGCCCCCACCTGCCTCACAAGCTCAAGGACCCGAGTTCAATCCCCGGTACCAAAAAAAAAAAAAGAGTGGTGACAGTGGACATCCATGTCTTGTTCCTGATTTTAGAGTGAAAGCTTTCAATTTTTGTCCATTTAGTATGCTATTGGCTGCTGGTTTGTTATAGATGGCTTTTGAGATAAAGACCATCTATTCAAGTTTTCTGTAGGGTTTTTAATCATAAATGGGTATTGGACTTTGTCAGATGCTTTTTCTGCAGCTATTAAGATGATCATACGGTTGTTGTCCTTGGCTCTGTTAATGTGATGTATTACACCTATTGATTTGCATATGTTGAACCATCTCTGCATCCCTGGGATGAATCCTACTTGGTCAGAGTGTATAATATTCTTGAAGATTTGCTGCATTCTGTTTGTCAGGACCTTATTGAGGATTTTTCTTTCTGTGTTCATTACAGAGATTGGCCTGTAGTTCTCTTTTTTGGTTGCATCCTTCTCTGGTTTTGGTACCAGAGTAATGCTTGCTTCTAGGAATGAATTTGGGAGTATTGCTTCCTTTTCAATTTCATTAAAGAGTTTGAGAAGTAGTGGAATTAGGTCTTCTCTAAAATTCTTGTAGAATTCAGCAGTGAATCCGTCAGGGCTGGGCTTTTCTTTTTCGGTAAGTTTTTAATTACGTCTTCAATTTCATTGACTGATGTTGGTTTATTTAGAATTTTTAGGCTGGAGATGTGGCTCAGTGGCACCATGCCTGCCTGGCAATTAAAAGGTCCTAAGTTTGGGGCCGGGGATTTAGCTCAGTGGTTCCAGCGCCTGCCTTGCAAGCACAAGGTCCCAAGTTTGATCCCTGGTACCAAAAAACACCCCCCCCCCAAAAAAAAGGTCCTAAGTTTGATCCCCAGTACCAGGAAAAAAATAAATAAATAAAACATAGAATTTTTATATCTTCTTGATCCAGCTTTGGTAATTCATATGTATCCAGGAATCTGTCCATTTCTGTGTTTTCCATCGTATTACAATATAGGTCCTTGAAGTAGGTATTGATGATCTTCTGGATTTCTGAAGAATCTATTGTGATTTCACCCTTTTCATTCCCAATTTCAAGGATTTGAGTCTTTTCTTTCCTTTTTTTTGATAAGGTTGGCTAAGGGTTTGTCAATTTTATTTCATCTTTCAAAGTACCAACTCTTCGATTCATTAATTCTTTGTATTTTTTTGTCTTGATTGCATTAATTTCTGCTCTAATCTTTATAATTTCCTCCCTCATATGAGCTTTGGGCTTGACTTGCTCTTTTTCTAGAAGCTTGAGGTTCAACATTAGGTTGTTTATTTCAGCTTGCTCTGTTTTTCTGATACATGAATTCACCACTATAAATTTCCCTCATAAGACTGCTTTCATTGCATCCCAGAAGCTCTAGTATGTTGTTTTGGCATTATCATTTCATTGTAAAAACTGTCAAATTTTTTCTTTAGTTTTATCTGTGACCCATTGGTTTTTCAGGAGGGTATTACTTTTCATGTGTTTATGAAGTCTTTGTGGTTTCTTTTGCCATTGATTTCCAATTTCATTGCACTATGGTCTCATAATATGCATGGGATAATTTTAGTTTCCTTGCATTTACTCGATCATGTTCTGTGAGCTAGTATGCGGTCTATTTTGGAGAACACCCCATGTGCAGCTGAGAAGAATGTGTAGTCTGATGTGGACTGGATCACTCTGTAGACGTCCACTGAGTCCATTTTTTCAAAAGTTTGGTTCACTTATGATATTTCTTTGTTTATTTTTTGTCTAGTTGACCTATTTGTGACAGTGGGGTATTGAGATTACCCATTAAAATTGTATTAGTGCTTATTTGATTTTTCATGTCCATTGATATTTGTTTTGTATAGTTGGATGCACTGCATATATATTTATGATTGTTATCCCTTCCTCTTCTGTTGTTCCCTTTACAAGGATGTAGTGACCTTTGTCTGTCTTTGGCTTGAAATCCACTTTGTCTGCAAATAGAATACTACCCCTGCCTTTTTTCCAGGTTCCTGTCACATGGAATATTCTTTTCCATTCTTTGACTTTCAGTCTGTGAATTTCTTTTCTAATTAAATATGTTTTTTGTTTGTTTGTTTTTTTGGTACTGGGAATCGAACTCGGGGTCCTCGCACTTGTGAGGCAGGCGGCAAAACCACTGAGCTAAATCCCCTGCCCGAATTTCTGGAATCTTGGCTATGCCCTGGTGTAGATTTTTTTTTTTTTGATCATAGCTAATTAGAGTTGTATATATCTCCCTTATCTGCCTGTGAAATTTTTTTTCCCTGCTTGGGAAATTTTCCACCATTACTTCTGGGAACAGGTTTTTAAAAAGTCATTTGTGCTATCTCCTCCTTTTTCATTGATTCTAATCAATCTTATTCTTCTTTGCATCATCTAGCAGCTATTGGATTGATTTTTTATTTTCCCATGCTATTTTTTTGTTTTTGTTTTTTTGTATGGGGATTGAACTCGGGTCCTTGCACTTGCTCAGCAGGCGTTGAAACCACTAAGCTAAATCCTCGGCCCCTGAGTTGATCCTTATAAATTGCTTATGGCAAGTAGCTTTATTGCTAGTATTTAGAACCCTTAGGAAATGACTACTTCTTGGAAGTTTCATCCAGGTGTAGCTGGCTTTTGGGTTTTGACTTTATTGCAAGATCTTACCTCTTCAATTTATTGGAGATGAGAAGTTGCCTATTTGGCCTAGCCCCTGGTTCTTTTCACTGGCCCATAGTATTTTTATGACCCTCAGGCAGTCTCAGTCTTGGCATAACAGGTAGAACAACTGATTAGAACAATTGTGTCATCATGGCTAAAGTAGTGCAGTCAGCAATAACAATAGCATCAAACACAGTCTAGAAAATGACAAACTGTAGTAGCGATTAATTTGCTATCATTAATTATATGAACTAGATTTGTGGTTATATAACAAAATCTAAAACAAATCAGAAATTTGTATACAGTAAATATGCCCTCAATATGACAATTTTACCCTCAGTGGAGAAAATTTAAAAAGGTTTAGGAGGAAAAAATAGAGAAATAGGAGAGGAAGAGATTAGAAGCAAGGCTGGAGGGCAAAGGGAGATTATGCAAACTGTAGGAAACTGGTGAAGACAGGAGGGAGACAAAGAAATATAAACAAGTTGAGAACAGAAGAACAAGAAAAAAAACTAGAAATAATGTTCACATTCATATAAAAACAAGATCAAACAATCAAAATAAGAGAAAATGAAACAAAACCAAGGAAAGAAAAAAAAGAAGAAAATAAGACAAAAATGTCTACTTCAGGGGCTGGGGATTTAACTCAGTGGTGCCATGCCTGCCTCGCAAGCACAAGGTCCTGAGTTTGATCCCTGGTACCACAAAAAAAAAAAAAAAGAAAAAGAAAAAATGTCTATTTCAGCATGTGTCTGTCCTGTCACTGGTATACAGAGTGGGGAGACAGAATCCGGATCTCTGTTTATTAATCCCAGCAAGCCAGCTGTAGATTTACAGTAGGGTAGTTGACATTCCCAGCAAGCCTGTATCTTTGGTTCCACTGTTGTTCAGGCACACTGATACCATCAAGCATTGATATTTCATTTCACTGATGTTTCTGGCTGTGAGGCTGGAAGCCTGCAACTCCCTGGGTCCCCCTAGCGAGCTTGAATTTGGCTCCCTGGTGGCTTGAATTCGGCTCTTTGGCTTGGTGCTGACTTGAACTGGCTTCTACCTCTCCCTGATACTCGGAGCCACGAGATGTAGCCAGCAGCTGCTCTGAGTTCTGAGCTCAATTGGCCACTCTAAAATGGCCACTGGCCGATTGTCCTTTCCTAAAGGAAATAACTCACTAGCCACTGCAGTCTGCTGTGTCCACTGTTCTGTTCCATTGGTGATTCTCACCACGGAGGCCTCTAGGGTCACCAGAAGTCACTGTGTGTCTGCAGTTCCAAGCTGCCCTTCCCATGCAGTGAGTCAGGGCTCAAGGAGAATGCACCACTTGCCATCTCTGTCTTCCTCACTGAAGTCTCTTTCTTCGCTCTCCCTGTGTCCTTCAATTCTCACTTCAGATCCTTGCCTGGTTCCAGGGACCCACTTTCTTCCTTCTTCTGTTCCTCACGTTGCTATATTCCAGTGTCTGGACACCAAATCTAAGAGAGGTTGTTTCTCTGCTGTTCACCACCCCATCATCTTCCCAAAAGTCCAGGTCTGAGTGATTAGTTTGTAGAGCTTTCAGTGCATAAGCAGCTGGGTCCAACACAGGGTGGCATGGCAGAGGGGCATTGCAGAGGAGAAATATTTCATGGCAGGTAGAAGGCAGAAGGCAGCATGGCAGCAAGCAAGAAGCTTGTAATTCTATTTTTCATTCTTATTTTACTTTTAAAATTTAAAATTTTATTTAATTTTTATTTTATGACAGGGTCTTGCTATGTTGCCCATGTTGGTCTCAAGCTCCTGGAGTCAAGGGATCATCCTGTTTTCACCCTTCCAAGTAGCTTGGTCTTCATGTTTTCTTTCTCCCTTTCTTGTACTGGGGATAGAATGCTAGGAACACATACTCTACCAGTGAGCTGCACTCCCACCCCTTTTTATTGCTTATTTTGCAACAGGGTCTTGCTAAGTTGCTCAGGAAAGAGGACTCTGACCTGTGATTCTCCTGCTTCAGCCTCCAAAGTACCTAGATTACAGTTGTGCATCACTGTACCTGGCTATTTCGGGGAGGGATTAAACTCAGGACCTTGTGCTTGCAAGGCAGGCACAGTGCCACTGAGCTAAATCCCCCAGCCCATGGTTATTATCTTTCTTTTTTTTGGTGCCTGGGATCGAACTCAGGACCTTGTGCTTACAAGGCAGGTGGTGGCACCACAGAGCTAAATCCCTGCCCTTTTTTTTTTTCTTCTGGTACCAGGGATCGAACTTGGGACCTTGTGCTTTTGAGGCAGGCAGCAGAACCACTGAGCTAAATCCCCGGCCCCGTATTTTTTTTTTTAATGGTAGCCATTCTAATGAATTTTGAGATGATACCTCACTATGGTATTTTTGCTTGTTTTTTGAGGTATTAGAGATCTAACTCAAGATGTACTACTGAGCTGGATCACCAGCTTTTGTGTGTGTGTGTGTGTGTGTGTGTGTGTGTGTGTGTGTGTAAGTTACTGGGTATTGAATTTAGGGGCTTGACACTGAGCTAGATCCTCAGCCCTTTTATATGGATTTTATTTATTTATTTATTTTTTGGTACCAGGGATCGAACTCAGGACCTTTTGCTTGCAAGGCAGGCGAGGTGCTACTGAGCTAAATCCCTGGCCCTTATATTGATTTTGATTTTAAATTGATTATATTGATTTTGAGACTGGGTCTTGCTAAATTGGTAAATTGCTCAGACTGGGCTCCAAATTGCAGTACTCTTGCTGCACCCTCCCAGAGTGCTGGTATTACAAGCATGCACCACCATGCCAGACCCAGCTCTTTTTATTTTTTATTTTGCAACAGGGTTTTGCTGGGCCAGGGATTTAGCTCAGTGGTTCTGGCGCCTGCCTCACAAGCGCAAGGTCCCAAGTTCAATCCCCGGTACAAAAAGAAAAAAAGGTTTTGCCAAGTTTTTTAGGAAGAATTTGGACTCCCTTCCATCCATCTTTTCTCAGTGCTGGGATAACAGGTACGCTCATAATACTGTCTTTATCACAGAAAGGTAAGGTAAATTGCTCAAAGTAATAGAGCTGGGATTTGAACCCAGGCTGTCTTGCTCCAATTCTGTTTCTATCCACTGCATAAATATTCACATTGTGAGTATATCTTGTATCTTTCTTTGCTGAATCCAGAATATATTGTATCTTTCAGATCTTTTGGTAGAATTTGGAACAGTTCTAGTTTACACATGTGAGAAGAGTTGCTGGCCTCAGAATCATCAGACTCCCATGGAAGAATATTGCATTACACAAGAAGATCCAGATGAGTTACTATTTAAGTAGAGCATTCCCTTTTATTTATACAAATTAAAACAAATTTTAATGTACAAGTATGTGTGTATTTACCTTATTTTAACCCTCAAGTGTTTTGTGTGTGTGTGTGGTGCTGAGGATAGAACCCTGCCCTTGTGCATGGTATGCAAACGCTGTACCACTGAGCCACACCCTAGCTTGAATATTTGTTATCAACCATCACTTTCTTTTTTGGCTCTTGTGCTGAACCTGAAGATCATGAAGATCACCTCTTGATCATGGGCTACTGTATCCTTCAGGTCAGTGGCCTTCTGCACGGTGGTAGTTTGGAAACCTCCTTTACCCGACTGCCTCTGTACCCTGGTGCCAGCTCTGGATGTTGCCAGACCAAACCAGTCAACCTGCTCTAGCTGTTCAAGGCCTAAAACTAGGCTGCTTAGATTCACTCCATGTCCCCTGCCTATCCTCCCTCTGCCTCCCCTGGGCCCCATCTTACTCCTGCAGCGTCATAGGGAGGGGCCCTCACTCTCTGGACATTGTCCCTCCATCCAACTGTCCACCTTTGTAGTCTTCCGTTTATTCAGTTCCAATGTTATCAGCCCTTCCTCCTTCCTTTCTGCTTTTTTTTTTTTTTTTTTTGGTACCGGGGAATCGAACTCGGGTCCTTGTGCTTGCACAGCAGGTGGCGAAACCACTGAGCTAAATTCCTGACCCACCTTTCTGCTGCTCTTGAGAGCAACATGAGAACACTTCTGTCAGCCATGTGCAGGCATGCCATTTGCCTGTGTTCGTGAGGCCCAGATTATCATGAGGCAGGGTGCTTCTATGCAGTGTGACTTCTGAGAAAAGTAGCCGAACCTGCCCTCCACCCTGGCCCCAAGGCCCCTGAGAGAAGCAACTGCATATGTACACACTGAGGCTCCTGAAGGCCTGGGTTTGCAGGACTGAAGCTGAACAGAGCCCCACAGACAGCTTTTGATTTTTTCTTTCTCTGTCATGCTGGTGAAGTGACTACCTTTCCCTGTGGCACTTCTGTGGTAGGCAGAGACTGCTTTAGCCTGTCAGACCAGTTACTCCAACTAGAACAGAAAGTGACTGCTCACATTTACAGGTATAGCACCCTGGCTTTATTTAAATGGGCCAAGGAGTCCACCCATCTGATGAGAAGATGAAGAATTATTGCATAAGAGTGTCCTTTCAAGGATCTGAAGTTGATACCGATATGTTTCTAATTTTTTATGTTTCTAATTTTGTTTTTTTATGGAAGTCTGGGAATTGAACCCAAGGCCTTCACACTGAGCTACATCTCCAGCCCTTTTTAGTTTTTTTAAAATTTTGAGACAGGGTCTCACTACATGTCACTAAGTTACTAAATTGGCTATTATGGGTTTGAGCTTGTGATCCTACTGCCTCAGCCTCCCAGAGTGTTGGAATTAGAGGAATGCACCACCATACCAGACTTCTTTTTGATTTTTAGATGAAGATAGACTCCTTGTTGATTAGTCACATTCTTGAATCTAATTATATGCATTTGTGTTGGGTCTTACCCAGGTAAATAGAATACAGATTATCAGGGGGACCATGATCTTTTTTTTTTTTTTTTTGTACCGGGGATTGAACTTGGGTCCTTGAGCTTGCGCAGTAGGGGGCAAAACCACTGAGCTAAATCCCCAGCCCGGGACCATGATCTTATAAAAATAAATATGTAACATACTGTGAAAAGCAAGGTTTAAATAAAAAAGTGCAGTATAAACTCTTCTATGGAGGTTTGAGGCAGGAGGATTTGCAAGTTGGAGCCCAATTTGGGCAGTTTAGCAACTTAATGAAACCCTGTCTCAGAATAAAAAAAAATTTTGTTTTTGGTACTGGGGATCAAACTCAGGACCTTGTGCTTGCAAAGCAGGCGGCGGCACCAGTGAGCTAAATCCCCAGCCCAGAATAAAAAAGTTTTTAAAGGCTGGGGATGTGCAAAGGCCCTGGGTTAAATCCCCAGTACCACCATCCCCCTCCACATGCAAAGTAAAATTCTGTATATTGCTTGTAAAAGACCTAAATCTAGGAAGACACCTACACAGCAAAGGTCTCGACAAACTGGATAGGCTTGTAGTGTAGGTGGGACTTTCAGCTTTTTACTTCCTACATTTGAGTCCTATTATAACAAAACCGGGCAAGCATTTTACACTTCATACATATGCAAACACACACCCAACAGAACCCAGAAAGAAAAGCAAAAGCTATCAGAATTAGGCACTAAGCCCAGCCCACGACAAAGGCAAGATAGGGCAGCCAGAAGAGAAGCCAGGGCAGATGGCGCCCATGTGCAGAAGGTCCTGAGAAAAGGAAGGTCAGCCTCCCTAGGAGGCCGTCTGTTAGGTTTATTGCACAGTGGGGTCTTTGGCAGAGGTGGGCCATTGGTGAGGAGGGACTCAAAAGCCCATTCTGAGGGGTGTCCCCAATCCTAGTCAGGCTCTCTGGCCCTTCTTGCCCTTCAGGCATCAGGAACACAGCCTAAATATTCCTCAAAGACCTGCTTTGTGGTTGGTGAACTGAGCAGCTGCTGAGAAAGACCTCAGAAGTCAAATATCATTTTTCTCTCTTTAATCTTTTTTTCTACTTTCTTCTAGTATTTTTTTTGTAGCACTGGGGATTCCACCTAGGGCCTTACATATGCTAAATGTACACTGCCACTGAGCCCCAAGGATTTCTATTTTATTTGTTTTTGTGGAACTGGGGATTAAAACTAGAGCCTTTGCACTGAGCTACATCCCCAGCCCTTTATTTTTGTATTTTGAGGGTCTCACTAATCATGAAGTTGCCCAGGCTGGGTTCGAACTTGATCTTTCTGCCTCAGCCTCTCAGAGTGCTGGGATTACAGGCCACCACACCCAGTTTATGATTTTTTTATTTTGAAGTTAACATTTAATTCACAGAGTATGAGCTTGGATCAGGGATTTAGCTCAGTGGCACCGCCCCTGCCTTGCAACCAAGGTCCTGAGTTTGATCCCTGGTACCAAAAAAAAAAAAAAACAAGTATGAGCAGAGAATGGTGGCACAAGTCTGTAATCCCACCACTTGGGAGGCTGAGATAAGAGGATTGCTTCTAGTTCAAGGCCAGCCTGGGCTACACAGTGAGTCAAGGCCACCCTGAATTACACAGCAAGAGTCTGTCTCAAACCTTTATCCCTTGCAAAAAAAATATACAGCATGAGCATTTGGAGAGCATGAAAGTTTAATAATAATTTTTTAAAAAATGATCCACAATTCTACCACATGCTAATATACAAAAATACCAATTTTTTTTTCTTCCTGCTTTTTTGGTTTTTTAACTTTTTTTTTGGTACTGGGAATTGAACTCAGGACCTTATGCTTGCCAGACAGGTGCGGTGCCACTGAGCTAAATCCTCGGCCCTTTTTTACTTTTTTTGGGACAAGGTCTTACTGTGTAGTCCAGGGTGGTCCTGAACTCACTATGTGGCCCAGGCTGGCCTTGAACTTAGAGCAATCCTCCGGCTTCTGCCTCACAAGTGCTGGGATTACAGGTATGTGCCACCACGTCCAGTTCTTCCTGTCTTTTGATATAATTGTGGTTTGGTTTGGTTTGGTTTTTCACAAAATTTAATCATCTTCTCTGGGAAACCCAGTGTCAAAGAAGCAGGTACAAAATGCCACAAGTCAGTCAGATCCAGGATTGCACTGAATACAGTTTACTGAGGCCCCCTGTCAGAAATGTGATCAAGAGCAGGAAGACCAGTGGATCCCTAACATTTGGGTCTCAGGGATAGAGCTTATATAGCGGCCAGGACGAAAGTGACTTCATCCAAGCTGGAATGTACCTGGTTTATCTCAATCTGCTATCAAGGATCTCAGGCACATTCCTAGTGCTAACAGCACCAGAATCCAGTGGGTCCCACAGCTCCGTGTACCACTGTAACTGTCTAGTTTATAGTATACTGGGAAACCATGGTGGTGGTTGTGTGGGTGGACTGGGGTTATTCAAGGTCAATCACAGTGGTTACAATTTGAGGTGGCTGTAGTCAGATCAAGCTGGATCCATACATGTATAAATGGTTTTGTCTGTTTTTCATTTAACATTATATTGTGAGCATTTCCCTCTCATTGTTTTCTCCGGGCAACTCATTTGGGTCTCAGGAGCTATTCTTTTTTTTTTTTTTTGGTACCAGGGATCGAACTTGGGTCCTTTCCCTTGCACAGCAGGTGGCAAAACCACTGAGCTAAATCCCCAGCCCTCAGGAGCTATTCTTATTCCACATTTCAAGTCCCCATTCCTATTCCCAGATAAATTTTCCTACACTTAAAATATTTTCCTATATTGCTGCATAATGTCTTTTAAAATATTCATCAAAACTTTATGCAATTTTAACCATGGTTTTCTAATTTTTGTTCTCATGATAACTACCCCTAGGCTAAATCTTGTGACTTTTTCAAAATTTGGTTTTTTTTTTTCAGTTCTGTGTGCGTGTGTCTGTGTGTGTTCCTGTGTGCTGAGCAATGCTCCACCAGTGAGGTACATTCTGGACAAAGTTCTACATTCTAGGACAAAGTTCTAGAATTTGAACGAATGAGTCAGAAACTGTGCACAAGGGCCAGTGATGTAGCTCAGTGGTAGAGTGCTTGCCTAGCATGCAGTAAGCTCTAGGTTCGATTCCCAGCATTGCAAAAAATAAATTCGTTGTGCATGAGGTCATGGGCCTATAGACCAGCTAGGGAGGATCCCTTAAGTCTAGGAGTTTCAAACTGTCCTGGGAAATACTGCAAATCCATGTCTCAAAAAGGGGGTGAAAACTATAAGCTGTTCACAATTGTATACATTTTTAATCATTGCTAAATTCCCCCTTTTAAAAAGCTGTGCTTTAGGGCTGGGGATTTAGCTCAGTGGTGCTGCCACCTGCCTCGAAAGCACAAGGTCCTGAGTTCAATCGCCAGTACCAAAAAAAAAAAAAAGCTGTGCTTTAGAATTCTTACCTGGGGTGTATGGGAATGCGTTGGGGAAAAAATACATTGCTTCTGAACAAGCAGCTGTAAATTGGGGTTCTCACAACCCTTTCCTCAAGTCAGGTCAATTTATTTGAAAGGCTCACAGGAGTGAGGGAAACACACTTCCTGGTTTATTAGAAAGGGTCTTACAAAGGTTACAGGTGAAGAAGCATAGGACAAGGTATGGGAGAAGTGTGTGATGCTTCTCTCCCTTCTCTGAGTGAATGTCCATGTGTTCAGCTACCCGGAAATTCTCCTGACCCTGTTTTTTATTTATTTTTTTGGTACAGGGGATCAAACTCAGAACCTTGCACTTTCGAGGCAGGTGGCGGCACCACTGAGCTAAATCTCCGGTCCCTGACCCTGTTCTTTTGTGGTTTAAAACAGGGATTTGCTAGTCCAGGCCAGCCTTAAACTCACTACGTTGCCCAGGCTGGCCTCAAACTTGCAGTCCTCCTACCTCAGTCTCCCAAGTGCTGGAATTACAGGTGTGGGCTACCACCTCCGGTTTTAATGGAGATGCCATTGCATAGGTATAAAATATGGGTTACCATGTGGAAAGAAATGTGACTGGATGCTGAGTATGGTGCTGCACACCTGTAATCCCAGCACTCTGGGAAGCTGAGCAATGAACCCAGCAGGGCAATTTAGCGAGACCCTGTCTCAAATTCTTAAAATAGGGCTGGGGATGTAGTTCAGTCAATGAGAAGGTACTAGATTCAATCCTCAGTACTGAAAAAACAAATTTTAAAAACTGGAGAAAAAGCATATAATCTAATGCTACCATCAAGGCAGTCTGGGTGCTCTGCAGCATTTTCCCTTAAGGGAATAGGGCCTCTCTGGAATGAGGAGGATCTTATGACCTACTATTAGAGCTGGTCAGACAATTTCTTTATGCTCCCCCACAGAAAGATGGGGGAATTAGTTTCTATGACTCACCTTGGGAAGATACATTCTAGTTTCTATGGCCTGCTTTTGGGAGAGAGTTATGAGCCAGGAACAATGACAAAAACCAAAACATGAGAGCTTTGTTTTCTTATCTTTTGACAACTGTTACGGTATTTTTTTCTTTTTGCCAGTTTAGTAGATAGAAATAGCTGGGAATGGTGGCACATACCTATAATCCCAGCATTCTTCTTCAAGGCTGAGGCAGGAGGATGGCAAATTTGAGCACAGCAACTTCATGATTTATCAAGACCTTGTCTCAGAAATAAAAAAAACAACCAAAAATCCAGGGTTGTGGATGACGCTCAGTGCAGAGGTCCTGGGTTCAATCCCAAATACCAGACACACACACACACACACACACACACACACACCCAGGAAAGGTAGGAGTACACACACACACAGACACACACCCAGGAAAGGTAGGAGTACTGTTTTTTTGGAAGGTTGGTTTATGCACTGTATATGCACTGGCGGAAATTAAAGCTAGGACCTCATGCATGCTAAGCACGTGCTCAAGTCCACATTGTACATTTTCTTTGTATGTTCCCCTTCACAGCCTTTATTCTTTGCCAATATTTTTTACTTGTTATTTTTGTGATATTAAGGATTGAACCCAGGGCCTTCCCACTGAGCTTCTTCCTCAGCCCTATGTATGTAGCCTGGAATTCCTGATGCTTCTCCTGCGTTGAGCTCGCCTTGGCTCGGGCTCAAACCCTTAATCTTTCAGTCTTAGCCTCTTAAGAGTGGTGAGATCTGAGGCTGGGGATTTAGCTCAGTGGTTTCGCTCCCTGCGGCGCAAGAGCAAAGATCCCCAGTACCTAAAAAAAAAAAAAAGAGTGGTGGGATTATAGGTGGGTGCCATGATACCTGGTTTTCCAGCATTTGAGGGAGGGGAGACAATTTGCTTGTAATTTATAAGAACTCTTTACATTGGGCCAGGGATTTAGCTCAGTGGTTTCGCTGCCTGCTGCGCAAGCGCAAGAACCCTAGTTCGATACCCGGTACCAAAAAAAAAAAAAAAAAAAAAAAAAAAAAGAACTCTTTACATATAGGGCTATCATTTTTCTGAACCACAGTTAAGAAAATCTTTGGTTTGGAGTTCTAACTCCAGGCTAAAGACGACCCTTGGCTTCTCAGGCCGGATAGCAGGTCCTTGTTCTACTACGAAGAACACCACAGGTCCTGGACGTCTGGGATACCTTCAACCAAGACAATTTTGGGCCCAACAGCGAACAGCCAGCCAGGAACCAGGAAATGCCCGCTAGGCGCCGCGCGGCGGCCTCAGTGCGCAGTAGCGGAAGTTGGGCTGCCCTTCCCCCACCTACTTCCGTCCGCGGCTCAGTTCTCCCGCCTCCGCCTCCGCCGCTGCTCGTGGAAGTCCCGCCATGGCACTGTCCCGGGGGCTGCCCCGGGAGCTGGCTGAGGCTGTGGCCGGGGGCCGGGTGCTGGTCGTGGGCGCGGGTGGCATTGGCTGCGAGCTCCTGAAGAACCTCGTGCTCACTGGCTTCTCCCACATCGACCTGGTGAGGGCCAGGCGCGCGCTGCTGAATGGCGGGCTGGGGTGCAGGAGCCGGGGGGTTTGGGGCCGGGAGTTGCGGGGCAGGCGCCGCCCACGAGGCGGGGATCCTGGCTGCGGGCTGAGAGGGAACTGTTTACAGGGCCCAGGCTGCCCAGCCGGCCCGGCCTGCGGACCCCGGGACCCCCAGAGGCCGCGACCGGGGTCTTGCGAGCTCTGCCGCGGGGGCGTCCCCCGCGTCCCGGACCTTGCGTTTGTGGCGCCTCCGGTGATGCATGCGGCTTCGTGGTTTTGTTTTTACTTCAGAACTGTTTCGCAGCTGCAGGGGGATGTAGGAGGTGATTGTTTGAATCCCTCGTGGATGTTGCGACTTAAATTCGGACGTTCCCCTCAATTCAGGAATAGTGACCCAGATCCGCAAACAGTTGTGATAGTACCGACACATCAGAGCGCTCGTCCCGAGCGGTGTACACGCATTAACTCATTTAATCCTAACTGCCACTCTGTGGGGGCAAACATTTTCATTCCATTTTATTTTTAACAGATGAGGAAAGTGAGATACGATGAGGTTTAGAAACTTTCTCTGGGTGACGAACCAAGTGGCAGAACCGTTGGATTCGCACTCTTCTCTGCCGGGTAGCTTACTTCATTAAAACCATTAGGATTTTACCTTTGCATTGTTGACAATGACAGAGCTGAGCGTGGTGATGCATGCCTGTAAACCTTGGAAGCTGAGGCAAGAGGAATGCGGAGAGTTCGAGGCCAGCCTCAACTGCATAGCGAGACCCTGTCTTTAAAAAATAATGACGGGGGGCCCGGGGATTTAGCTCAGTGATTCTGCCGCCTGCCTCGTAAGCACAAGGACCCGAGTTCGATCCCCGGTACCAAAAAAAAAAAGAAATAAAAATAATGACGGGGGGCGGGGATTTAGCTCAGTGGTTTCGCTGCCTGCCTCGCAAGCGCAAAGACCCGAGTTCGATCCCCGATGTGTTCTCTCCCTCTCCCACCCCCCTCTCTCTCTCAACTAAGGACATTACCTGGAACTTGGATATGAGTTTAAAGTATATTTTTTCAAACTCGCTCCGGAGGTGTTTATCATAATGTGTAAACACGGAATGAAAAAGTAGAGGTGGCAGGCAGAACTAATGAATGAATGACTGGACGGAAAGAATTTACACGTTTTTTCTTTGGTTACTCTTCATATCTGATCCGATTCTCTACCAGAAATCCTAATATGCTGATACATGTTTAAAAGAACTATTTTGTCATAGGAGAGGTAGTGAGTGTAAGGACCTGAAAAATAAATGGTTATACTTTTATATATATATATATATATATATATTTGTTTGTTTGTTTGATTTCATTCAATTTTTGTGGTACTGGGATGGAAACTGGAGAGCACTGAGCTGCACTCCTTGCCCTTTTCACTTTGTAGTTCAGGCTGGTCTAGAACTCATGATACATAGCCCAAGCTGGCCTTGAACTCGCATTGATGGTCATCCTCCTGAACTTGCAGTGGTTCTGCTTCAGCCTTAGGGTACCTGGGATTACAGGTGTGAGGCACCATGCCAAGCTTAATTTTTGTATTACATTTAGAAAGTACAAATAAATGTTTAGGTGGTTATATGGTTTGGTTTTTTTGGTATCGGGAATCGAACTCGGGTCCTTGTGCTTGCGCAGCAGGTGGCGAAACCACTGAGGTAAATCCCCAGCTGTGGTTATATGTTTTGATGATTTTCATAAATCATAGTCAAAAGTATTAGCATGTTTCACAGTTCACATTTGATTGCTGTTTATATAAGCTAATTGAAATGGAATGAAAATGTTTTTCCTTCCTTGTATTTAATTTTTTTAGGGGGGGCTACTGGGGATTGAACTCAGGACCTTGCAGATGTGGTGCCACTGAGCTAAATCCCTGGCCCCCTTATATTTACTTTTAAGCAGCAGTAGATAACTTAAAACATGACACTTAATGGCAGGGCAGGCTGGCACATAATCCTAGTTATTTGGAAGGCTGAGGCAGGACCATCTCAAATGCTAGGTTAGTTTGAGCTAATTAGGGAGATCCTGTCTCAATAAAAATTTTTAAAAGGGTTGGAGTGTAGCAGAACACTCTCTGGATTCAATCTCCAGTACACCAAAAAAAAAAAAAAGGA
>NW_004624794.1:8746373-8785231 GCF_000247695.1 Heterocephalus glaber | reverse complement strand
CCCCCTTTTTTTTTTTTTTACTGTCTGTAGAAAAATTCCTTTCAGACCTCGGGTAATGCAAATGAATTGTATATATAAAAGGACGAATTACAGAGTACTGCAAAACTTTAGTAAATCTGTTTACTAAACAGATTATTTTTTATTATTATACATTATTTTTTGCCATGTATTTAATAAGAACAACAAGGCACAGTAAAATTTATATTGGATTTGAAAGAAGAATTAAACTGATAGGGAAATTTTATATTTTCAGTAAATTCACGTGCTTTATTTCAGCTAAGGAATTTCCTCAAATATTTGCATGAGTGATTTAAAGAGTTATCCGGGCCAGGGATTTAGCTCAGTGGTTTCGGCACCTGCTGCAAAAGCGCAAGGACCCGAGTTCGATCCCTGGTACCAAAAAAATAAAAATAAAAGTAAATAAAAAAGAGCTATCCTTTTTTGCTTTTTTTTTTGGACCAGGGATCGAACTTGGGACCTTACGCTTGCAAAGCAGGTGGCGGAACCACTGAGCTAAATCCCAGCCCCCTTTTTTGCTTTTTTGAGGCAGAGTCTCACGTGTAGTTCAGACTGGCTTTAAATTCATGATGTAGCTCAGGCTTACCTGGAACTCTCCCAGATGCTGGTATCACAAGTATGTGCCACCATGCCCAGTGCTCCTTTTCTTTTTTGGTACCAGGGATTGAACTCAGGACCTTATGCTTGGCGAGGCAGGTGGCAGCACCACTGAGCTAAATCCCTGGGCCAGTGCTCCTTTTTAAATGTATTTTTGAGAAGGTATCTTTGATAGTATCTTAGTTCTTTTCATATGTGTTATTTTTATCAATATAACAATTTTTGCATGACTAGTCCATGTATTTTCTTTGCTAATATAGCAAATATCAGAAGTTCTAGCCAGGTGGCTGAGGCAGGAGGTTCGCTGTGAGTTCAAGGCCACCCTAAAAAAAGTAGGCCAGGAATGTAGCTCAGTGGCGCCTCACCTGGCAGAAATTCCTGAGGTCAATTCCTGGTGGGAGGGTGGTAGCGGGGTGGTGGTGGTGGTTTCTGAATTTTGGATGCTGAGGAGTATTGGTCAAACCAGAACATTTGTGATTTACTGGGTTTTATGCATTTGTAGATTGATCTAGATACCATCGATGTCAGCAACCTCAACAGGCAGTTTTTGTTTCAAAAGAAACACGTTGGAAGATCAAAGGCACAAGTAAGTATTTCTCATACTGTTTCTGTTACCCCTAGATGGATCTTTTATTTATGATAGCAAAATAATTCTGCCTGTTCTGTGAAAGAAAAGAAGTACAACTATCTCTTTAGATGAAGGATTTTTAAGAGTAAAAAGATACATCAAGTAAAAGGCTAAACACCAGGCTCTCCATTTTTAGTCTACAAAGGAAATAGAAGTACTCTACCTAAGCTTGTAACTGGAGTGATTGTTGTATGTCTTTCATATTTAAATCTTTGATGGTTTATTTAGGATGAGCCTAGTTTTCCTACATTCCATAGAGGGTGACTTCTCTGTGAGAAGCTTCAACCTCCTTCACAATTTGGACTTTTTGGGGGGGACTGTATTCCAAATTGGAACTCACAGTGACCCTCCTGCCTTGGCCTCCCAAGTGTTGGGATTACAGGCGTGCACCACCACATCTACTAGCCATTTTGTCTGACTCCTGCTTGCTTCTCCTTTTCATTTTTTATATTTTGGGTTCTTTATCCAGGGATACTTTGCTAATCCTTTAGATATAGTGAGGTCTATAACAATGTGCAGCTTCATGGTTTGGAATTATATTTACTTGGATGGTTTTATAATGTCTTATGCTCAGGCTCTTGTTAAGTGAATGAACGAATGACACTTGGTTATTGCTTTTTTTGTGTGTGTGGTGCTGGGAACCTGACTTGTGCACTCTACCGTTGAACCATTGAGCTATGATCTCAGTGACACCTCCTCACTTTTTTTTTTTTTTGAGACACGATCTTACTGTGTAGTCTAGGCTGATTTAAATGCACTTTGTAGTGCAGATTGGCCTTGATGTTCCTGCCTCGGCCTTTGCATTATAGGCATGGGCCACCAGTTCCAGCTTTCTTTATTTTTGAAACAAAAGTCTCAGTAAGTTGCTGGGGCTGGCCTTGAGCTTTCATCTTTTCAGCTCCAGCCTTGTGAGTAGCTGGGAGTATAGACACACACCCGTGGTGGCATGCTTGGCTATTCTTATTTTAGTTTTCATATAGAAATGTGTCTGATATATGTGGTGGGGTTGAGGGCTTTCCTGTTATTTTATAAATTATGGCTGGGGATTTAGCTCAGTGGTTTTGCTGCCTGCTGGACAAGCACAAGGACCTGAGTTCCATCCCCAGTACCCCCCCCCATGTATATATATAAAATATAATTTAATCTTAATGAAATTTTATCACTTTTTTAGTTTTATATGAGGTTACTATGTAAGTAAGTGAGATAACAGTGCTTATATCTCTCAGAAGCAGATTTGAAATACAAACAAATGTTACAGTAATTTACTGTTGTTTGTTTTTCCAGGTTGCCAAAGAAAGTGTACTACAGTTTTACCCAAAAGCTAATATTGTAGCTTATCATGACAGCATCATGAAGTATGTAATAATTATTTTGAGTAGTTGTGTTTGCTATGAATTTTTAATTAAACTTTTGAACTATAAGATATTTTTATTAGCCAAAATGTAAGCACAAAATCATTCTGCTTTTTAAAAAAATTTTTTATAGAATAAATAAAATGTGATTGTGCCCATATAAGTCAGGTTGCATTCTTTTTAACTATTTTATGTATAGTTGAATTATTTAAGTAAGTGATGAGATATTTTAATGTTTTTATATTTTTAAATTTTAATGTTTTTAATAAATACATTGTTTAGAAACTTAGTGGACATTATATTCTTGTTCCACATTAAGAAGGCATTTTAAACTATAAAATGTCCTTGTATGTGATGATTCAGACTTCCAAATATATTTCATTCTGATTGATTTCAGTTTAAAAAGTTCTCTTCCAAGATGATATATTTATTAGGATTCTGACTTGTGTAATATGACACTGGGAATTGTAGTGATGCAGTGACAAACACCTCTCACCCCACCCCCAACCCTGACCCTGAATTGAATTCAGGGCCTTGATGCTGAGCTACATCCCCAGCCCATTTTTTTCACTTTTAGACACATACTTGCTAAGTTGCCCAGGCTGGCCTTGAACTTGAGATGCTCCTCCCACAGCAATCCACAGAGTGCTGGAATACAAACATGCATCACCATGTTGGTTGGGGTACACTTGTCTCAGTAAAAATAGAGTAAATACATAAGTTTGGAGGTGTTGGACCAAAGGAGTTGCATTATTTTCGCCCTAGTCCCAGGGATTAAACCTAGCTAAGGCTTTGGTCAAGTGTTCTATTACTGAGCTATATAGCACTAGTCCCTAAATTACCCATTATCTATAGTTGTTCCCTAGCTCACAAGTACATTACTATAAAAGTAGTATAGTTAAAAATAGTTCTTATTTGAGGTACTAGAATTAGAAAAAGTCTTATACTTTCTCAGGGCATTTTTATCTCCAACTTATTTTTTATTCTCCAGACCTGCCTATAGCTCTGTAACCCTCTTACCCCATGTTACTTTCCCAGTACTGCTAAAAGCAGAGACCCTAGGGGCCTGAACCCTGCTGATCCTGACCATCCGAGGTGAAGCTGTCAGCCACGTGGATCCTGGGAATGTGTTCTTTGTGTTTTCCCAGGCTCTCGCTGCCCTGAGAAGGCCTGGCGAGACTAGTGAGGTCATGCCATGTCTCTGCCGGTTTGAGATCTTGTTCTTGTGCCCTAGGTAGCTGGCCAAAAAGGATACAAATTTGAGGGAAATATTTTTTTTGAAATCTGCTTATGTTTGGAAAAAGTCAAACCTTACTGTGTATATTGTATATACCCCTAACAGTAGTTACTTTGGTACTTTTAAGGACCCCGCAATATACTGTGAATATCATGTTTAGTAAAGCTAATTTTGGTGACCTTTTTGCTTTGCTTTGTAGCCCTGACTACAATGTGGAATTTTTTCGACAGTTTATATTGGTTATGAATGCATTAGATAACAGAGGTAAGATTTTAAAAAATCCCAATTCAAGTGATATTCCAAATTTTTTATTTGTTTCTGTGTATTACCTTATAATTACAGAAGAATAGTAGCAGATTAAGGATCACATTGTTTTGGTCAAGGTATGGAAGGGAAAAGTAGCAGGTTGTTTTTTTTTCAAATGTTCTTTTGTTGTTTTTTGAGACAGCGTCTTGCTTTGTAGTTCAGGCTGGCCTTGAATACACTATGTAACCCAGGCTGCCTTGAACTTGCAGCAATCCTCCTGCTACAGTCTCCCCAGTGCTGGAATTACAGTGTGTGCTACCACGCTGGCCTAGGTTGGGGGGTTTTCTCCCTTTTTTTTTTTTTCTGCTGGTGATTGAAATCAGAGTCTTGTGTATGTTAAGTAAACTACACTCCTAGCCCCAGCACCTGGAATTTTGTTATTTAAAAATTATTTTCTAGGGTTGCAGTTGTAGAGCATTTGTCTAACATGTATGTGAGGCCCTGCGTTGATCCCCAGTACCACAAATAGTAAGATTTTGATTTTAGGAGTGATTTTCCTGGAATAAATTTGTGATTTAAATTCCTTATGCTTGATATTTGGTTGTGTGTCTCTTAGAATAGTCTGTAATTAGTTGGATAAGGTGGCGCATGCCTATAAATCCCAGCACTTGGGAGGGTGAGGCAGGACGATCACTGAGTTCGAGGCCAGCCTGGGCTACATAGTGAGATCCTGCTTCAGAAAAAAATAAAGCAAAAAATTTCATTCTAATTAAAGGTAGCTAATTTGTGTTTTAAAAATCTTGTTAACTAGTATTTGTCTTTCAGCTGCCCGAAACCATGTTAATAGAATGTGTCTGGCAGCTGATATCCCTCTTATTGAGAGTGGGACTGCTGGTTATCTTGGACAAGTAACTACTATCAAAAAGGTAAAGAAAAGCTTTGTTTTTGACTTTCTAAATATTTATTTGAACCTTATGGAAGGAAGAAGTAAATGTTGAATTTTTATAATATAAGTAGATCAGTAAAAGAGGTAAGGATTTTCATGCCATATAAAATTTACGATGATATACTTGAGGCTCTGGGCTCAGTTTCCTGCCTGTGTTGTCCTCCCTCTGGGAGTCAGGATGCTATAAAGGTACTTTAAAAGACTAAGGGCAGAAATATCTCAGCTCTGTGCCACTTTGTTTCATTTAGTTAAATGTTAAAATTCAAAACTGAGTGTGGTGGTGCATTCTGGTATGGTGAGGCAGGAGGATTGCAAACTTGAGCCTGGCCTGGACAACTTAGTGAGACTATGCCTTAAAATAAAATGGCTTGAGATGTAGCTCAGTTCGAAGGCTGTGGGTTCAATTCCCAGGACAGCCAAAAATTAAGAAAAAGCATTAAATCTTACCATAAAAAATTCTTCATAGGGCTGGGGATGTAGCTCAGTGGTCACATGCCTCCTTGGCAAGTGCAAGGTCCTGAGTTTGATTCCCAGTACTGGAAAAAAAAAAAACTACAAACATGTTTTTAAAAAAATTCTTTGGCCAGGATTTAGCTCAGTGTTTCCACCGCCTGTCTTGCAAGCAGAAGGACCCAAGTTTGATCCCCGGTAAAAAAAAAAAAAAATTCTTTGTAGCATGAGACTACATGCCATGGTGTGATTGACATATAATAAACCAGGCTTCTAAAGTTCTTTAGTCTGGGAGGTAGAGTGGTAGAAGTACGTGCTTACTATCAATCGCCAGTACTAAATGAATAAATTTTGTCTAATGGATCTAGATCTATGTATCTGAAAGGAACTTTGAAAACTTTTTGTGGTGATTTGTCAGATAATTTTTCTTTTTTTTTTTTTTGAGACAGGGTTTTGCTATGTAGTTCAGGCTGGTCCTAAACTCAAGACGATCCTCTTGCCGGAATTACAGGCATGCATCACCACGTCTGGCTATATTTCAAATATTTGAAACTAAGGAATAATAGGACAAATACCTGTATACTCATAACCCAGTTTTTTTGTTTTGTTTTTTGGTACTGGGGATCGAACTTGGGACCTTGTGCTTGGGAGGCAGGTGGTGGAACCACTGAGCTAAATCCCCAGCTCATAACCCAGTTTTATAAAAACCCCAACATTGTGATTTATTTTTGGTTCAGATATTTTCTCTTTTCGGTCTATAAAGAAATTAAAGGTTACAAAAATACATTTGAAGAATTCTTGTGCAGGTTTTTAAACCTTATGACTTTGTGGGAAAAAAAATACATAAAATATGCTGGTTTTAATTGATTGATTTTGGCAGTTTATCCATGTTAAAAATTGTGGCTGTTTGATTTGTTTGAACTGTTAAATATTATCCTTGGAGGGTTTTTTAGACTCATTCTCCAAAGCCTATTGTACAAGTCAGTGTGTATTCGATTTAGTTGAGTAAATGGAGACCTTAAATCTATTGACAGATCAAATGAATAGTTCTCTTTTTTCCCTGATATAAGACATAATTGCTTGCTATGTGACTGTCCTCAAGAAAGTATATTGTAAGATCAAGGGCACAAGATGATGGAGGAAACTCTGAAACTCTTGGAACAGTGTCTGTAGGTGTTGGTTCTTTAACCATTATTAGAAAGACATTGCTTTTCACATGTAATCTTGAGACACCAGTGTGTATTAACATTTATATTGAGGGCCAAGGATTTAGCTCAGTAGCTCTGAGCCTGCCTGACACAAAAAAAATTTATATTGAGAAGCTGAGCCTGAACTCCAGGGCTCAGGAGGCTGAGGCAGTAGGATTGCTAGTTGGAGGCCAGCTTGGGCTACATAGTGAGTTCAAGGCCAGGCTGAGTCCCTGCCCCTCCCCTCCCTCCCAAAAAGGTGACTGGGTTCAATTAATTTAAAAACAAAAAAACTGATGTTGAGAATTGTTGACCAGAAAAAGATGATTCATTTGATGGTTTTGAAAAATTACCTCAGGACCATAGACTTCTTCCAGGGTTTAGATTCCATATGGTTAACTTGAAACTTGAGTACCAACAAAAACAAGCGAAGTTTGGTGATAGGGTTTTCCATGTATCTAGATAGCGCTTGAAATTCATGATTACTTTGAATTTAATTTTTGTGAGATTTTAAGATCATGGCTATGAATACTACTTAACAAAGTTTCACTTTTGAGAAGTAATTGATTAGAAAATTGTCTTTTTGCTACTTTAGTATAATGAATGTAAACTTTTTATTTCATTCAAGTACAGGAATTTTTATTTGAGTTGTTGTAAGTAACGTTCACTGGCCCAGGAGTCAGAGAACCTCAGCCTTAGCTGTGACTATGGTTGACTTTTATGGCTGTTTTGTATTAAGAGGTTATTTGGGCCGGGGATTTAGCTCAGTGGTTCCAGTGCCTGCCTCGCAAGCGCAAGGTCCCGAGTTCGATCCCCGGTACCAAAAAAAAAAAAAAAGGAAAGAGGTTATTTGCTTGTAGAATAAAGATTTTGGAGTTAATAAAATTTTAAAACAGGGCCGGGGATTTTTTTGTGTGTGTGTGGTACCGGGGATCAAACTCTGGTCCTTGCGCTTGCGCAGCAGGCAGCGAAACCACTGAGTTAAATCCCCGGCCCTGGATTTAGCTCAGTGGTTTCGCCACGTGCTGCGCAAGCGCAAGGATCTGAGTTCGATCCCTGGTACCAAAAAAAAAAAGGAAATTTTAAAATATCCTTGACAGCGTAAAGCCTGTTTGGACTATAGATGAAGAAATACACTGTTGAAAAATTAACCATCATGGAACAAATTTCTTCTTTTGTGTCTTGATTTTGTAGGGTGTGACCGAGTGTTATGAATGTCATCCTAAACCAACCCAGAGAACTTTTCCTGGCTGTACAATTCGTAATACACCTTCAGAACCCATTCATTGCATCGTGTGGGCAAAATATTTGTTCAAGTAAGAGAGTATATGTTTCTGGACATTTCAGTACTGATGATGGGACATGATGTCATTTTTATTTAAATACAGAGATTGTACTTACAATATTTAAATATGGTGAAGAGATACTTTGGTAGCTTTCTTGTGGTACTTATTGTATTAATGTAAATCAGACAACATTGTATACCATAGATGATGTGGGAAGCTTAGTCTGATATTGGAGACAGGCGTGTGTAACTAAATACAAATGCATATATTTGGAAATAAAGAATGTACTTGTAAATAACTCATTGGTTAAAAAAAAATCACAGCTGGACATAGTGGCACATGCCTGTAATCCCAGCATTCCAGGAGGCTGAGGCAGGAGGATTGCCAAATTTGAACCCATCCTGGGGAATTAGGCGACTTAGTGAGACCTTGTCTCAAAAAAAGAGAAGGGCTGGGAATGTAGCTCAGTGTGAAGGCTGTGGGTTCAACACCCAGGCCCCTGTGTGCATGGTGAAGAACAGCTTTGTAGTGATAGTGGAAAGTATTTCCTTAAAACCCATAGGATACATCAAATGTAGTAGGAAGAAAAGTTTACAGACGTGAAAAAAAACTGAACATTAGTGACCTAAGAGTCCAATTTATGTGAGAAAATGAACCACAAAATAAACTTAAAAGCAAAATAGAAAAGTGATACCATCCTCAGCAACTTACCAAGAGATTATCTCAAGTTAATATTTTTAGAAAGGGGGACTGGGAGAAGTTGCTCAGTGCTAGAGTGCTTTTGTAAGTAGATGCAGTTCCTGGAATCAATACCCAGGTTTTTGTTTTTGAGACAGGGTCTTACTATATAGTCCAGACTTGAACTCACTATGTAGCTCAGGCTGGCCTTGAACTTGCCACAATCCTCCTGCCTCAACCTCCCAAGTGCTAGGATTACAGGCCTGCACCACCAAGCCCAGCTTTTTATTGTTTTTTATTATTTTTTATTTTTTGATACTGGGGATCTAACTCAGGTCCTCGCACTTGCGCAGCAGGCGGCGAAACCACTGAGCTAAAGCCCTGGCCCTTGGTTTTTTGAGACAGGGTCTCACTATATAGTTCAGGCTGGCCATGAACTCACTATGTAGCCAAGGCCAGCCTGGAACTCATGGCAATCTTCTTGCCTCAGGTTCCCAAGTGCTGGGACTACAGGCATGCGCCACCATGCCTGGCTCCAAACCCCAGTATTGTAGGAAGGAAAAATATAAAGTTCCTGAGAATAAATCTTAAGATATAAAAATTAAGTTTTAAGGACCAACATAGAAAATTAATGACTGTTGAAATATAAATAACAAGTAAAATAGAATGATGTATTTATGGATTGGAAGTCTTAATATTGTCAATATTATTTGTTTTCAAATTGATTATATAGTTACATTTCCAATTAAAATCTCAAATTTTATTGGCACTTGTTGAGCTAATTTAAAAATCTATAAGGGGGGGCTGGGGATTTAGCTCAGTGGTTCTGCCGCCTGCCTCGCAAGCGCAAGGTCCCGAGTTTGATCCCCATTACCAAAAAAAAAATGTATAAGGGTCAGAGGGTATGACACAGTGGTAGGTAGAAACATGCTTACCATGGGCAAAGGCTCTGAGTTCAGATAAAGAAGTGTATAAATGTATATGGAAGGTTAGAGACTAAGGAGCCAAAACACTCCTACAGATGATGGGCCAGTTTGTCCTAACAAATGTCAAGATTTACTATTGATACAGAAAAGTTTTAGATAACTTAATAGATTGAATATTAAGGTAATTGTAGAAGCAAAATAAGTAATGTATTCTTTTAAGATTTACTTTTCCCATAACTCCTTGTTTAAGGTGAGGATTATCTGACTCTTAAGGGGTAACTTCATTAACCTAACAAAGTTACCAGGCCAGGGTGAATTTACAATGTACATGGCCTGTCTTGTGTCTGTGATTTGTAAATAGGTACTGGGATTGTATTTACATATCAAAGACCACTAGGGATGAGATAATGGCTAAAAAGGATACAAAAAGGGAAATGCTGAACAAAGGGGTCGGATACTGACCAGACTGGTTTCTGGCGTGTTCTGCCCACTGGCGAGAAGAAATTTTGTTATTTTATCGGAATTCTGTCTGTGTATTTCTTTCCGAGATTTCTGTAACACTGTAGGCAGGAGTGGTAGCTTGGGCCTGTAATCTCAGCACTTGGGAGGCTGAGGCAGAAAGATTGCAAGTTGGAGCCTATCCTGGTCTACATAGTGAGCTCCAGATCAGTCTGCATTACAAAGTAAGACCTTGTCTTAAAAACAAAAATAATTTCACATTAAAAATAATTGATGTATTGCTGGTGTAGGGATAAACACATCTTGGGACAGACTGTAGATCTCAAAACCAAGGTCATAGAGATCTCAAATGAAAGAAGGGATTAAATAAAAGGTAGAGTAGTAGTTGGTATCAATGTGGGAAATGGTTTTATTCCATAATTTAAACAATGTGTTAAAATTAAGTCTAAGCCTGCTATGGTGGTACATACCTGTGATCCCAGCGCTCTAGAGGCTGAGGCAGGAGGATCGTAAATTCAATCTGAACCCTGGGAGTTGCGTTGGTCAGTGAGACCCAAAATGAAAAATAAAAAAAGGGGCCGGGGATTTAGCTCAGTGGTTCCACCACCTGCCTTGTAAGCAGAAGGACCTGAGTTCGATCCTCGGTTCCAAAAAAAAAAAAGAAAGAAAAAGAAAAAAAGGCTGGTGATAGTAGTTAAGTGCAAAGGCCCTGAGTTCAATCTGTAGTGTGGATAATAGAGAAAAATTAAGTCCAGATGGATTAAGGGTTGAGATGTAACAGACAAAACTTTAAACCTTATAGGAGGATGTTCTTATCCTCAGGGTTAGGGATCAGTTTCTTAAGCTTCAAAGCATAGTAACAATGAAAGGAAAAGATCGATATGTTCAAATCTGTTAGGTACCTCTTATCAGAAGACATTAAATGATACGTAAATAATATGTGGGAGAAAAGATTGTGCTCCATAATGTGTTCCTTTAATCAGTTAAAAAAAAGCAAATGCTGGCTGTGGCAATACATACCTCTAATCCTAGCTACTTGGGAGGCTGAGATAGGACGGTTGAAAGTTTGAGGCCACCCTAGGCATGTTACTGAGAAACTCAAAATAATTTTTTTCCTTTGGGTATTTATGTATGTATGTATGTATGTATTTATTTATTTATTTATTTGGAGATAGAGTCTCCCTTTGTAGTTTAGGCTCGCCTTGAACTCACTGTGTAGCCCAGCTGGCCTTGAGCTCACACTAATCCTTCTGCCTCACCGTCGCAAGTGCTGGGATTTACAAGTGTGTAGCACCAGATCCAGCTCAAAATTTTTAAAAAGGGCTGGGTAGGGGAAGGGGAAGTAAAATTAAGGTGGGTTCTGTACATTATTCTGACTCCCCACAATGAATGTAATTGTTATGTACTGCAAACATTTACTAATGAAAATTAAAAATTAAATGGCTGGGGCCAGGGATTTGGCTCAGTGGTTCTGCCGCCTGCCTCGCAAGCAGGAGGTCCCGAGTTCAATCCCCGGTACCAAAAAAAAATTAAAATGGCTGGGGATTTAGGTCAGCATTCCCTAGGTTTGATCCCCACTACTGTTTAAAAAAAAATTGGTTAGGTTGTAGATATGATGTAGAGAGCTTAGTAGCATCCACAAGGCTCTAGCTTTAAACTACAGGGCCCCCCACCCCACTCCCACACATAAGTGCCAGTTATGGCATGTGCCTGTAATCTAAGCACTCTGGGAGGCTGAGACAGGAGGATTACAAGTTCCAGCCTGTTTTCTAAGTCTCTGTGCAAATACTACCAGGGCTGGGGATTTAGCTCAGTGGCTCCAGCCTGGCTCACAAGCACAAGGTCCTGAGTTTGATCGCCGGTACTGCAAAAAAATATATATATACTCCCGTTAAAATAAAAGTGTCTTGTTCACTGTTGATTATCTCTACCTGTCACAGGACCTTGCATCTAGCAGGTGTGTGATAAGAACACCTAGCTTTAGGTGTACTTCACAAATGTTATTCTGGTGTTGAAACATCTCAAGAGGGCTTATAAAGGCTACTGATTGGTTGATCACAGATTTTTTTTTTTTTGATACTGGGTTTTGAACTCGGGACCTTGTGCTTGCGAGGCAGGCGGCGGAACCACTGAGCTAAATCCCCGGCATGTTGATCACAGATATTTAACATCAGGATGTACAGAGCTTAGATGATAGAAATGTATGTAGATCATGTTTTGTGGCTATTGTTAGCATGAAAGCTATTTAAACAGTTTGCTTTAATTCTCTTTGGTTTATGAAATGTAATTTATGAGTAGCAAACTACTCTTTATCTGCACTAAACATGGAGTACTGTATTATTTGTGAGGAGAGTAGGAAAAATTGCCACATTTGTTCAAATGCCTTGTTCATAAATATTCACTACTTTAAAATTATAGCCAGTTGTTTGGGGAAGAAGATGCTGATCAAGAAGTATCCCCTGACAGAGCTGACCCTGAAGCTGCCTGTGAGTAAACATATTTAACATGTTTTCTTATTAGTGACTATTACCTTTATTTTGGTAATTTAGTATTGGTGGGTTAAGAGAAGGATAATAATTGCTGTTATGTGCTCAATAATATGTTACATGCTTAACATTATTAAGCATTAAATGTTATTTCATTTTTAAAGCAATATTTACAGAAAAGTAGTTCTGACTTATTGGTGAAGAGAAATTTAATAATTAAAGGTAGGATTCATTCAGATCTGATGACAGGACTATGCTTTTGTAAACTTAAGCATTTGGCCTTTAGACACTGAGGCACAAAAAATGCCGATGAGTGTGTTTTCTTTTTTCCTGGAACTCAATGAAGTGACTTCCATGAGTGACTGCCCCCACAAGTTAGTGAGAGCTCATTTCTACATCGAAAATAAGATGAGGTAAGGCCTGGTGGTACATTCTGTAATCCCAGCTCTCTGGGAGGCTGAGGCAGAAGGATCACAGGTTCGAGCCCAGGTGGGTAATTTAGTGACTTAGCAAGACCTTTTCTCAACATAAAAAATGAAAAAGGACTGTAGCATCAACACCCTGGGTTCAATCCCCAGTAATACCACACACCAAAAAAAACAAAAACAAAAAAAAACCCCGGTATTTGTTTTATAGGGGAACCAACAGAAGCTGAGGCCAGAGCTCGAACATCTAATGAAGATGGTGACATCAAACGTATTTCCACAAAGGAATGGGCTAAATCAACTGGATATGATCCAGTTAAACTTTTTACTAAGGTTAGGTTTACTTTCTTTACAATTTTGGATAGATTTGATATTTTTGATTCTGTTTTACAGTAGTATATAGAATTGGGCAAGGTACACCTGTAATCCCAGATGCCCAGTAGGGTGAGGCAAGTTCGAGACTTAAGTTAGCAAGACCCTAAAATTTATAAAAGGGCTGAGGGTGTAGCTAGCTTAGTGTTGGATCTCTTGCCTAGCATGCCTGACACCGTTGGGTTCAATCCCCAGCATCCTTAAATAGCATTTAAAATTAAATTAAGCTCTGTATGTATGTAAATGTTGTCCTAACAACAGCTTGTATTCTTTTCCTCATAACAGATTTCACAGCTTGACTCTTTTAAGCCTTTTGTATTTATTTTCTCACAAAGTTTTTGTTCTTGGGAAAATGGTTTGTATTTCTGTTATACCTAAAATATACTAAACTGATATGGCTAGCAACAATAGTTTTCAAATTGTTATCCTCGGTACCTATTTTTGTTCCTACAACAGTGCGACTATTGAAAGGGAATCTTTCAGGACCACTGTAAGGGCATCGAGAGGGATGTACTGCCCCTTTGTAGGATCTGATTTTCATATTTAACCAATATGGAACAGTGCTCCTGGAAGTGTGCAGTGCCATCTGCATTCCCACTAGAGCATGGAAGAGAATAACCTCAGCAAGACTCTGGTGTGTATGGTGAGGAGCAGGGAGGAATCAGGAATGACACCTGGTTTCTTGTTGGGCAGTTGGATAGAACAGAGGTACCATTCTCTGAGACAGGTGAGGTGGGAAGTAAGTGAATGAAGGGGGTTAGACGAGTAGGAGAAGGTAATATAGTACAATCAGTTTCAAACTGTAGATTGCTCTGGAGCATTAGATCCATGATAAGTGATTCTCTAGATAAGTAAGAATTTAGTCTAAGGATATGGTTAGGACTCAAGTGTATAGATGTAATTTAATTAATGGGAATGTACTTGCTGTATCAAGGACAAGGTAGAGAAGAGAAGTTACAGAACTCTGGGACACTCTTAATATTTAGTAATAGCCAGGAAAGGAGAAGGACATGGAGTTTATCCTTGGAAAACTGCTAATTCTCCCTTGTCTGGCAGGCTTTGCTCACCCAGACTTTCAGTGTCCTCTGCAAATTGTGTTCAGCTGCATTTGTTACCCAGATCATAATAGACTGATCTCTTTGTTCACTAATTGCACGTGTAGTGTTGTAGTCTTTCCTTATTAGATAAAACCAAAGTATTTATAGTACACAGTTTTGTGATTTTTACATTAAATTGTATTCTACTTACTTGTATATCTACTTGTTTTGAGAAAATTAAAAATTGAGTATATTTTGAAGAAGTAGTTACATTGTTTAAATTTAGCCTGGCTGGCCATGGTGGCGTATGGCTGAGAGTTTAAGGCCAGTTTGAACTGCAGAGGGGGAGACCCTGTCTCAAAAAAGCAAATTAATTAAGCCAGCTGTATACTTTTTTTGTTGTTGTTATTGGGGATCGAACTCGGGACCCTTGCACTTGTGGGGCAGGTGCCGGAACCACAGTTGTATACTCTTTAACTATTTCTTCACGTAATTGTGTTAAAAAAATAATAGAAAATCCAGATAAGGAAAAAGTAAAAATACTAAAGTTACTTGAAATCCCACCACGTATTTTCTTGTGCTGGTTTCTTAGTCTATGTGTGATAGCTTTTTTGTTTGTTTTTTTGTTTTGTTTTTTTGGTGCCAGGGATCAAACGCGGGTCCTTGCACTTGCAAGGCAGGTGGCGAAACCACTGAGCTAAATCCCCGGCCTGATAGCATTTTTTTTTTATTTGCTTGTCAGTTTTGTGCTTTTTTTTTTTTTAAAGCTTTGTGCGTATAAGAAGGAGGGTACTGAGATCACATTTTGAATATGTTACAGATAGTTAGGAATTTCTGTTGAGTACTTGTAGAATAAATATGCCTTATTGGCATGTACCTACAAACTTGGAGATACTGTCACTGGTATCTCCAGGCTCAGTGATTGTATTCAGTTCTTGTAGAGTTGATGCATATTTGTTTGAGTCCCTTAATTTGTGGTGATGCTTCAGATAGATTTTTGGAGTTTTAGGGGAGCTTCTGAGGACGTGATTCATGAGGGCTGGGGAAGTTACCACAGTTTAGAGCTTCTCTGTGTTTTTCAGAATGCTCCTGCTTGTAACTTTTTTTTTTTTTTTGGTACCAGGAATTGAACTTGGGACCTTGTGGTTGCGAGGTAGGCGGCGGAACCACTGAGCTAAATCCCCAGCCCTTGCTTGTAACTCTTATATGTAGGGATTCTGTGTAAAATTTTCTTTTACAAAACATTTGAGCTTTATCTTTTGGCTTTTGAAAGTGTCTTTAAATACGATTTCACAGTATAATATTTAAACCAGCAGTGAAAGTGTGATATATATTTTTAAACTTGGGGCCTATAGAGTTCATGGAATTTCTCTTTTTCCTTTTTTTTAAAGCTTTTTAAAGATGATATCAGGTATCTATTGACAATGGACAAACTGTGGCGGAAAAGGAAACCTCCAGTTCCATTGGACTGGGTTGAAGTACAAAATCAAGGTAAAGAATACATTTAGATTTTGGAATACCTAAACTGAAGTTCCCTCACCTAAAATCTTCAAATGTCCTGTTGTTTCTTGAAAATGGTATGTGTTCATATGTTCAAATAATTCAAAACAGTGTCAGAAATCAATCAGAGTTACCATCATTTACAAGAATAGCCACATTAAACAGTTGAGGCAGTGTTCTCATCCATTTCATGCACATAGACACAGGCAATTAGGTATATGTTACATCAATGGGACCATAATATTTTGAATAATATGACTATCATTTCTTTCTCTTCTCCCCTCTGCCCTCCCCTTCTTTTCTGTCTTGTTCTGTCATGTCTTGTCCAAGACAGGGTCCACTATATAGCCTAGATTGCCCTTGAATTCACAATCCTTATGCCTCAGCCTCCTCAGTGTTGAGATTATGGGTATGTACCACCACGCCTGGCAAGTTTTTTTGTTTTGTTGGTTTTGGGGTTTGCAATGCTGGAATAGAATACTATACTCTTGATTTTTTTCAGTCAGTTATTATTTAGTCATTTATTGATTAACAAGTAGTTCAAAAAAGAGTTGTGATGAGTGTATGTGCATATCCATCTTTGTAGTCGTATGATTATTTCTTCAACACTTAATTTGAGTATTTCTTCAAGACCTAATTAGCAATGTATTTTTTTGTTATTGTTTTGGGGGGTTTTTTGGTACTAGGAATCGAACCCAGGATCTTGTGCTTGTAAGGCAGGTGGCAGCACCACTGAGCTAAATCCTCAGCCTAGCAATGTGTTTTTTTCGTTTTTGGTACAGGGGATGTAACTCAGGACCTTGCACTTGCGAGGTGGGCGCTGGAACCACTGAATTAAATCCCCAGCCCTATCTCAACATTTTTTTTTTTGGTACCGGGGATCAAACTCGGTTCCTTGGGCTTGCGCAGCAGGTGGGAAAACCACTGAGCTAAATCCCCGGCCCCCTATCTCAACTTTGTAACAGTTTACTTGTACAGATATTTCTATTGTGATAATTATTTTAATAGAGGGGGTTTGGTTTTTTTTGGTTTTTTTTCCTTTTTTTCTAGTGTTGGAGATTAAACTCAGGGCTCTTAAGACAGCTGCATCCCCAGTCCTTTTTTCATTTTTTGTTTGAGAAAGTCTCACTAAGTTGCTTGGGCTGGCCTCAAACTTGATGATCCTTCTTTTTTTTTTTTTTTAATTTTATTGGTACATTGTTGATACACATAATGATAATATTCATCATATGGAATTTGCACCTGTACATGATACATCTTGATTCTTTTTTTTCCCATTTCCCTCCCCTCCCTTCAACCTCTCTTCCCCTTCCTGTTTACAAATGGTGATCCTTCTGCCTGGACTTCCTTAGTAGCTTGGATTATAGGTGTTCTCCACTGTTTTTTTTTTTTTTTGGTGCCGGAGATTGAACTCGGGTCCTTGCGCTTGCACAGCAGGTGGCAAAACCACTGAGCTTAAATCCCTGGCCCAACTGTCTTTTTTTTTGCCTAGCTTTTTTTTCCTTATTGGTGAAGGATTGAATTTGTTAAATGGAACCCAGTGGAGAAATAGTATTTATTACTGAAGTTTCTAATTTTATTTTTATTTTATTTTTTAGGAGGGGAAACCAAAGCATCAGATCAACAAAATGAACCCCAGTTAGGTCTGAAAGACCAGCAGGTTCTAGATGTGAAGAGCTATGCACATCTTTTTTCAAAGAGCATTGAGACTTTGAGAGTTCATTTAGCTGAAAAAGGGGATGGAGCTGAGCTCATATGGGATAAGGTTTGTTTTGAAAATGTGTGTCAATTATTAAGTAATTAATTTTGGTACCGGGGATCGAACTCAGGACCTTGTGCATACGAAGCAGGCGGCGGAACCACTGAGCTAAATCCCTGACAATGGGTCAATTATATATATATCACATGTATATTTTAGTTCTTGAGCTGTAATAGAAGTTAGGAATTTTTGAGGTATTATCAGATCTTGAGGATGTATCTTTAATTTGGTTTGGATGTTTTACTATATTTGCAGTGTGAATTTTCTGTATATGATTTCAAGCAGTATCGTGAAACTTCATTTTGGATTTTAGTAAAGGGTTTGTGGTTTATAATATTGACAAGAAAAATAATGTGAATTTATTAGAGTAGATTGTTCCACTGACTTAAGAAAATAGAGGGCCGGGAATTTAGCTCAGCGATTTTGCCACCTGCTGCACAAGCTCAAGGACCTAAGTTTGATCCCCGGTACCAAAAAAAAAGAAAATAGACTTTAAATTCAATATAGATGTATTAATAGAAGTCAAAATCCTTTTGGAGACAACAGTCTTTTGGCTTCATTTGACCTTGAAAGTGATTAAAATTGCCTTTCTGTTGAAATAATTACAACTTTTAGGAGGTCTGAGCAAAAGACCTCTCAGTATAATAATGAGATGGATTTACTCTTAAGCTTCAAATAATATTTAATAGTACTCTGCAGTTACATGGTTTTTTTTCTGTTTCTTGTAACAAGGTCTCTAATTCAGGCTGGCCTTGAACTCACCATGTACATCCTGGCCTGGCCTCAAACTTTCAAACTTACAGTGATCTTCCTGCTTTAGCCTCCTGGGTGCTAAGATTACAGATGTGAGCCACTACACTCAGCTTGTAGTTACATGTTGCATGAGGGTTTGTTTGTTTGTTTGTTTTTAACAGAAGATTGAACTCAGGGTGTACCTCTTTTTTTTTGCCCTACTGGGGATCGAACTCAGGACCTTGGGCTTGTGAGGCCACTGACCTAAATCCTGGTCCGATGGCATACCTCTTTTTTTTTTTTTTTTTTGGTACTGGAGATCAAACTTGGGTCCTTGCGCTTGCGCAGCAGGCGGCCAAACTACTGAGCTAAATCCCTGGCCCTCAGTCCATTTTTATTTTGATATAAGTTCTTGCCAAATTGCCCAGGCTGAGCTCAAACATGGGAGCAGCCTGCCTCAGGCTCTTAGAGTACAGGGATTATGGGCCTATGCCCCCAGGCTCAAAAGTTTTACTTGATGTTAATTATATACAGAAGTTATCTGATAAGGTTTATATATTCCTATGATGGTAAAGATGTACTATGGATTTTAATGTAAGGGAAAGAGTTTGGCCAGTTTTAGAAACCTGAGATTGCTTTGTGTACACAAAGTTTGGGACTTTTGTTGGATCAGATGTGCTAGTAAATTTAGATTCTTGAGATTCTTATAAACATTAGTCTTGGGGCAGGGATTTAGCTCAGTGGTTCCAGTGCCTGCTGCGCAAGTGCAAGGTCGTAAGTTCAATCCCCAGTACCAAAAAAACCAAACAAACAAACATTAGTCTTGTGTTTACTTGCATGATATTAAAGGTAGTTTTTCAATATTTTTGTTATTCTAGTGACTTAGAAAGTTTATCAATTTATAGTAACTGAATAAAGAACTTTTGGAACTGAGAATTGTTATTTTAATTTTTTTTGGTACCAGGTTTTAGCACTGAGCTATATCCCCTGCCTGTGGGTGCCCCCCACCCCCATTTAATTTTATTTGTGGGAGGGTTTTGTTTTTTTTGAGACAGGGTCTCACCATGTAGTTCAAGCTGGCCTTGAACTCATGGTGATCCTCCTGCCTTAGCCTCCCAAGTGCTGGGATTAAAGCTGTGTGCCAGCAGGCCTGGCTTTTTCTTTAATTTTGAGATAGGTCTGACTAAGTCATTAAATTGCCCAAGCTGGGCTTGATCTTGTCATCTTCCTATCTCAACTTCCCAGAGTACTGGAATTACAGGAATGTGCCTCTACCTTTTGAGAATAAAAAGCAGAGAGAAACAGTTATATCTCGCTCAAGAATTTACCAAAAATATGAATAGAAATTAGTTACAACAGAGAGAAACAGTTTTGAATTTGGTGTTGAATTAGGCATATGTTGAGCTCATGTCAGGCTCCAAACCTTTGCTGCATCATTAGCGTGTGTCAGGCACAACACAGCAGTCATTCATCTTTGGTAGTAGCCATCCTTATTTGTTAAAAAATGACCTAAAGTGTGAATAAAATAGTAACATTGCTTGGTGTAAGTCTTTTAGCAGCAAATCTCATGGCTTTAACTTTGTACACTGAAGAGTTTTGCACTGGGCATCATATGAGAAAAGGGGCACATCCGATGGTTCTGTTGCTTCTGAATTCTACACTGGGATAGAATCTTCTCAAAGCAGAAGGCCTTATCAAACTCGAGTTCAGGCTATAACTCAAACCGTTAGGCTACTTACTCTAAGACTTTGCTGATGAGCATCTCTTCAGGATCGTCTCTTGTTCTTGTTGACTATCTGCAATTTTATAAACAGGTGAAAGTACCGCTCTGAAGCATTACTAGTCAAACTGGTGAAGTTGTGGGAAGACTTGATACCTTATTTATGTTTTGGCAGGATGACCCATCAGCGATGGATTTTGTCACCTCTGCAGCAAACCTCAGGATGCATATTTTCAGTATGAATATGAAGAGCAGATTCGATATAAAATGTAAGTTGTTCTGTACTTCATTTGTGTCATTGAAACCTCTAGTGTATTATTTTCTTTTTTAACAGCCAAATATGTCCATCTTTTTTTCCCCCAGCAATGGCAGGGAACATTATTCCTGCTATTGCTACTACTAATGCAGTGATTGCCGGGTTGATAGTATTGGAAGGATTAAAGATTTTATCAGGAAAAATAGATCAATGTAGAACAGTGAGTATTTCTATTTTATAAATTCAGCTTCTTTTTAAAAGTAATTTATAGGGGTTGGGAGTATATTTCACTGCAGGGCTCTGGCTTTGATCCTGAGCACCAAAAAATAAAATTTAATGGACAACTTTTAAAATTAAAACAACAAAATTGTTGGATGGATGGATGGAAAATAACTGTTCAGTTATTTTATAGTCTGTTTAACTTTCCTGGAAATTGCAGTGGTAAAGCACATTTGCCTCTTTTAGTTTTATCTGATAAATGGAAATAGAAGCAAATTTGCTTTTAACATTTCCAGCTTTACAGAATTTTTAAAGAAATTAATTATGAATGAGATCCTTGTTTTTTCAACTCTGGAAACAAAACACGTGCATGCATGCATGCACGCCATTTTGTGGTGCTGGAGATTGAATCCAGGGCTTTGCACATGCTAGGCAAGCCCTATGCCATTGAGCTACAGGAGTTGAGACCTTTCTTAATTTCAGTATACTGTATTTACTTTGGTTCTTTGGGAGAGTATTAAATAATATTATTATCTGTATACATTATATTTTTAATGTAATTATGTTAACTGTGTTGTCACAGAAAATGAGGAAATGCAGTCAGTTTGGTTCCAGACATCAGTAAAAGCATTTTTAAATTACAGAAGTGAATGTATTGATTTTATTGAGCACTTAAAGTTGATGTGAATAAACACCAGGAAGAACACCCACAAGCTGATTTAATGATACCAGAGACCTTTATGATTATATCCTTACTGTTAGGTTAGGTAGCAGAGAAATCTAGAGTTTTGTATAAGTCAAAGAAAGTGCCTTTACAGTAAACCTAGCCTTGTTCATTGTAGCTGATTAGGAAAGATGGTGGGAAAATCAGACTCTTAAGGTTATGATTTTCCTGATCTTTTTGCCATATAATGTAAAGGGGAATATTTCAGTCATTTTAAAAACTGCATATACAGTAAGATTTTTAGATTGCTGTGTAGAATTGTAACTCACATTTCTGATTCCTGCTTGTGTTTTTTCTCTGAAGATTTTTTTGAATAAGCAACCAAACCCGAGGAAGAAGCTTCTTGTGCCTTGTGCACTGGATCCTCCCAACCCCAATTGTTATGTATGTGCCAGCAAGCCAGAGGTGACTGTACGGCTGAATGTCCACAAAGTGAGCGTTCTCACCTTACAAGATAAGGTGAGTGCAGGGCTGGTTCTCTTTTCCCGGAAAGGGGAGGAATCCAGGTTCCTTTTGCTCTTCACATTATTACTATGATAAACTAACACCTGATCATTACTCTGAAAAGTTCTGACTACTGAAGTGAGTTGCTCTGATTTCTTAGATTACTCCACTGTCTGGATTCCTGCTGGCTTTTTTCTCTATATTTCCAGAATATGTGTCTCATATTCTAGAATGATATAGGTGTGTTTGGCTGGGATGCTTACTCCATATGGTACAGAGATGACACAATATTGGGAAAGCAGAAGAGTTTTTGCTCTTGTTTACCAGATAGTGGGTAAATCCCACTATTTGGCTGTTTTAAACAGCCAAACAGGTATCCTTGAAAAGTCCTGACTATGGCAGTGAACAGAGTATTTGCATGCATTGTGAAAAGTTTTGTGTTTGCAGCAGAGCAAAACCCCAATTAGTATCTTCATATTAAAGGGCTGTAAAGAGTGTCACTTCTTAACTTGATTACTTCAGATTATTCCTCTGTTGTGTCCATCACCGTGCTACATATTTACATACCTCCTGAGCTGGGGGAAGAAGCCTTTCCCTTTTGGGAAAAGAGGCTTGATAGTGATAGGCCTTTCTCTTAGAATTGATTACACAGGATAGACTGACTTGCACTCACATTTTAGTCAGAGAAACAGCAGGTCTTGGTGAACTGACCATCAGAGGGTGGGTGTCTCACTTTCTAGGAAATAATTACTGTTATGTGTTGACTGTTGGGATTAAAGACAATTCCTCTATTTGTAGGGTAATTATTGTTTAGAAGCAGTTAGAACTTAATAGAATATTACTACTTCTAAATACATCTTAGAATTTAAAGAGAGATTGGATTTGGAAAGGTCATGGTTATCTGAGAATCGGTTTAGTAACAGATTTTTCCATCTAACATCTTCCATTACAGGGTTGGCTCAGAGACTGAAATAAAATATTTCAAGTGTGTAGGTCATTTCCCAGCCTGCAGGAAAAGATAAAATACCAAGAGTCAGTCAAGGAGTTCTGGATCCCCTATTTGGAGGAAGTGTGATCTGATCTGTAATAGTGGTCATATATAGGGCATAGAATATGAATAAATCCCCAGTTTTCCTGCTTGCCCTAAGAATAACTTAACCCCATTCCAATGGAAGGGGGACATAGGAGCCTTCATAGAAAAAATGTCTAGGCCTTTTATGGTATATAATTACCTATGTTAGCATTTTGAATCTTTTTTCCTTATAGATAGTGAAAGAGAAATTTGCTATGGTTGCACCAGATGTTCAAATTGAAGATGGAAAAGGAACAATCCTAATATCTTCAGAAGAAGGAGAGACAGAAGGTATTATATCATTGCATTTTTCATTCCCCTCACTTGGGTGAACTGCTAAAGGAAGGAGTATACATTAGTTTATACATTCACTGTACATTACTCAGTTTCACAGTGATAGAGGTGATGTTTAGTCAAGGAGGTGCTCTCTCACGGTAATGTTGGCCTTGGTGGGCTCATCACAATTCCAGATTTGGGAGCTCTGTGTTATTCCAGTGTCTTAGGGACAGTTTCTCAGTGACCAGTGCGCAGATGCTATTTACAGTAACTGTGATACTCTTGATCCACTTCCAGGGCACCTCCCTTCCTATATCATGAGTGCAGGTGGATAAGTTGGTGATGAGGAGACTGTTCGGTAATTCAGAGTGGAAAAGGCAATTAAATCTTTGGGGTGTTTTGTGCAGGAGTAAGAAAGCCTTGATAGCCTGTTTCTCCTCCACAGCAGAAAATACTACTGCAAATCAGTGCCCAGTTTTAATTTTCTGAGGTTTTCCTTTCAAAACTCCAAACAGAACCTGGGAGTTTAGCTCAGATAGAGCAGTTGCCTTGTTTCTGGGAGACCCTGGGTTCAATCCCCAGCACTGCCCTCCTCAAAAAAGAGCAGATCATCCCTTTTGTTAATGTATTTGTTACATAAAGCAGAATGCATTTGATTTTGTTCAACCTCCTTAGTGAGAATTGTGTTGTACTATCTCTTTTAGGTTAGGTGCACTATTTTCTCATATGTTTATTTGTCCCGCTGTCATTTATTCAGTATACTTTGTTAGATCCTGATGGGGATTTAAATGTTAAGTTGTCTTTAAGATTTAGTGTCAGGGGCCGGGGATTTAGCTCAGTGGTTTCGCCGCCTGCTATGCAAGTGCAAGAACCCGAGTTTGATCCCCGGCACCAAAAAAACAAAACAAAGATTTAGTGTCAGAATTCTTGATGGTAGTTGCTTGTTGAGAAATTGTTGAGGGCATAAATTCATTTGTAATTGAAGACTACGTATTGGCTGGGTGCTAGTCTATTTTAGGAATCTAGTTGAATATGTAAGCCCCATTCTAACCAGCGGTTTCATGCCCCTCCTCCCAAGTGTGTTTATAATCATATGGTATCCCCTTAGTTCTCACCAGCTCTTTCAAATGTTAGCTTAAAAATGGAAACTGGTCAAGAATCTCAGGTAGTAAGGACCTATTTTAACTTAATCATCTCTTCAAAAAACTGTCTCCAAATAGCAGTTACATTCAACATACAAATTTTAGAGGGACACGGTTTGGCCTATAACATAAGTTTAGCTTTTTAAAAACCTACCTGACGTCATGAAGATGTAAATAAAGTAACTATATTCCTTTCATATTTCCTAGCTAATAATCATAAGAAGTTGTCAGAATTCGGAATTAGAAATGGCAGCCGACTTCAAGCAGATGATTTCCTTCAGGACTACACTTTATTGATCAACATCCTTCATAGGTAGGCACTGTTGTTATTTTAAGTATAGAAAATTATGAATATACAAACAAAAGTGGAAGAAAAATGTTTTCTTACCCTTAAACTCTACTGTTCACTCAAAACTGCAGTACATTAGAGTTGACTAGTGAGTTCCCTAAAGTTTAATCAAGAGAAAAAATTTGGGGATTCAGAAATAAAAAGGATAAGGCCCAGGGATTTAGCTCAGTGGTTCCACTGCCTGCCTCACAAGCCAAGGACCCGAGTTCAATCCCCGGTACCAAAAAAAAAAAAGAACTAAAAAGGATAAGCAAAAGTAAAGAACTGCCAACAATAATGACTGATAGAATGACATGGACTCTAGGACTTTGAATAGTTTTAATCAGAGATGAATTTATTTCAGTAATCAAGTGGCAATAAAATCTTCAGCCTTTTTATAAAGAAGAAATATTTCTCCCACAAGGCAAATAATTTTATTTGTGATTCTGTAATGTAACAGAAGACTTAAGAATTATCCCACTGCACATGGTGTTACAGGCCTAGAGTCCCAGGAGTGGTGAAGGTGAGGCAGAAAGATTTCAAATTTGAGGCCAGCCTGGACTACATATAAAGACCCTTTCTCAGAAAATAAAAAACACAGGGCCAGGGATTTAGCTCAGTGGCACCGCGCCTGCCTCACAACTGCAAGATCCTGAGTTCGATCCCTGGTACCAAAAGAGAAAACACACACACATGAAAAAGAATTATCCTGTACAGATTCCTGAGTCATGTATTTTTTCTATTTGCTTTTACTTCCTGCCTGCTTTAAAAAAAAGTACTCAAACTGCTTTGTGTTACAGAATATTTATATATATCCAGCAAGGTTATGATACAAATGATCCTGTACTTTTTTTATTCCCCCTTTGGTGGTACCTTGGATTGAACCCAGGGCCTTGCACTGATCTACAGACCCAGCCCTGTTTTGTTTTGTTTTATTTGTGGAACTGGGGATCAAACTTAGGGCCTTGCACTTGCCAGGCAAGTGTGGCGTCACTGAGCTACACCCCCAGCCCCTGTTTTGTGTTTTTGAGTCCAGGTCTCACTATGTAGATCAAGTTGACCAGGAACTCACTGTGTAGTCCAGGTGATCTTCCTGCCTCAGCCTCCTAAGTGCTAGGATTACAGGCATTTGCCACAACACCTGGCTACCCTTTCCGTTTTGAAACAGGGTCTTGCTAAGTTGCCCAGACTCCCAGAATGCCAGGATTATAGGCATGTGCCAAGATGCCTGGCCACTCATATATTAATATGCTGAACAAGGTGCCTTTTTAAAAATCCTCATTTTTACCCATAAACTGACACAAAGACTTAGATTGGTGTTGCTTAGCATCCATTTTGCGCTGTTGTCATCTGTATACCACTGTGTAGTGTGTGTGTGGTTGGTTGGAGAGATTAACATTTTATACTTGTTTTATAAAAAGCATTTAATGACAGTAAAGACTAAATGGGGATCATTAGTGAGAAGTGTAAGTTTCACATGGTTACATAATGGAGTCAAAGATAGACTTGACTAGGCAGGCTGTGATTGTTGGACACCAGTTGGCTGTCAGTGGTGTGCTTGTGTCCACTCGTGAAAGAAATGACTATGAAGACATGTACAATAAAGTGGAAATATCACATGGTATTTAAAAGAGGAAATGTAAGGCCGTGGATTTAGCTCAGTGGTGCCACGCCTGCCTGGCAAGTGCAAGTTCCTTAGTATGATTCCCAGTACCCAATAATAATAATAATAATAACTAATAATAAAAGAGGAGGTATAATTAGGGCTTTGGGGTTTTTTAACCATATTTTTTAGCTCTCTTGGGAACAGCCCCCCCCCCACAAAAAATATGTAAGTCTGTTTGACTTTCATACATTAAAGTTTCATACATGTTTTTGGGGACTCAAAGAAAAGCAGGGTGCTGCCTATAAAAATGGTGGAAAGCCAAGCGTGGTGCCAAATGCCTGTAATCCCAGTACTTGGGAGGCTGAGGCAGGATCGCCCCAAGTTCAAAGCCAGACTGGGCTACATAGTGAGACCCTGTCTCCAAAAAAGGGAGAAAAAACCCAGAAATCATGTAGCTCTACCCATAAAACACCAATGCCACCATGGTCAAAATCAGATTATGAATAGAATATATGGAATCTTTTGGCACACCTGGTGAAGTAACATCTAAGAGTTACATTAGGGGGCTGAGGATTTAGCTCAGTGGTTCCGCTGCCTGCCTCGTAAGCACAAGGTCCTGAGTTTGATCTCTAGCACCAAAAAAAAGTTACATTAGGCTACAGCATTTCAGATTCGGTTTTATGCGTTGGTAATAAAAGTTATTTAGCTTTTTTTTTCTTTTTAAGTTGTCCCCTGATTCAAAGATGGATTAGTTTTGACTCATTTGAGTTAAAGTTTTGAACTATCACAAAAATCTATTGTAAATAATCTTTTTAATATTTTAAACAGAATTCAAATATATGATATGAACTAGTGTATATGTTGAGCTTTCTCTGGTTGCTCTTTTCACTGTGTAAATAGTCATAGCAGTAGTCCTATTCTGTGGTATATGGTTCTCTTACAGTGAAGACCTAGGGAAGGATGTTGAATTTGAAGTTGTGGGTGATGCCCCAGATAAAGTAGGACCCAAACAAGCCGAAGATGCCACCAAAAGCATCACCAATGGCAGCGATGATGGTGCCCAGCCTTCCACCTCCACAGGTAAGTCCTGGCCCAACTAGCAGGTGGTTCATCATCCACCAAACCCCAGTATATAGAAACAAGCTCTGGTTACATGTTTGAGTGCTGACTGTGAGGTAGAAATCCATAAAAATACTAGAGGTATGTATTGGTTTAGTATTGATTTTGTGGACCTTTGAATATATGACCCCTGGACACATTTCAGACTGAGGGAAATTCTTAGAAAAAATTAAAACCCTGTTATTTTTAAATTGGCTTTTACAACTGGAAATGTCAGTTTACTAGTACATAAAGTCAGTTCTGGCTACAGAGTAGGCCGTACCTCTTTTATTTAGGAGCAACCAGTCAATGCATCTGGTCATTTTGAGTGAATAGATGCTTGGTAAGTATGGAATTCTAGCACTCAGAGTTTTCTTTTAAGCCAATGTGACTTTGGTAAAGTGGAGTTTCAGTGCTGCCACTTGGTGCTTTTCCAAACAACTTGTTTACGGTGCTCTGATTTGGATGTTTATTTCCTTCCCTTCATTCTTTATTCAGGAAACTAAAGCTACCACTTTCTAATTTCTCTCCTTCCATTTTGGCATTTCCTTTGCTTTCTTTGGGATATGTTTACTCTTGGTTCCAGTATTCCCTGAGAGCTTGGGCGGACAGACTTGGAGACTAGAGTACGGCTGTCTCATGGGCTGTTGATTTGTGACCTTTTCCCTCCACTGAAACGGTCTCCTTTGGGGCTGCTCTGGCAGTTTTCAATTGTAGTTTGAAATGGTGATTTGAAATAAACATTTATTGGTCTTCCGCTATTCATTGGTTTCAGAGGCAATATAACAATAAAATAAGTGTTCTGCTTTTGATTTGTACATGGGGATGAGGGGATAAAACCACCTTTAGTGTAAGATTCAGAGCATAAAATTTGGAGTTCCTCTAAGTGGATTTGAATCCCAGCCTTACTCTGGACTACTATACCTCAGTGCCTCACTGTACCTTGGTGGAAAATGGATAATGTTCATCTTCTTTATAGAGTTGTCATAATGAAATGGATTGTTATGTGGACAGTGGTCAGAACAATTTGTGCCACATTATAAAAACTGTTACTGTTACTGTCTATCTCACCCGCTCTTAGGATATGCATCCTCCACTTTCAAGTTGGAAAACCAGTGAAGCATAATGATTCCTGAGTTATGTGATGCTTGTTCTAATTCTTCTCGGTTCAATTCCCCCCCAAAATAAAGAAAATTGGTGCTGGTTGTATACAGACATTTAAGACAGTTCAGAAACAAATATGCGATGTGTGAAGTTCCATAAGGGTAGTGGAGCCATTCTTAAGTTTGGAATATAGTCGAAGAGTTATTTTTAAGTTATATGTTAATTATTGGTGAGCCACTAATAACTCCCACACTTTAACCATTTTTTTCTTTTTTCTGAAAAAAGCACAAGAGCAAGATGATGTGCTCATAGTTGACTCAGACGAAGAAGGTCCTTCAAATAATGCTGACAGTAATGAAGATGAGAGAAATCGCAAGAGGAAATTAGATGAGAAAGAGAATATCAGTGCAAAGAGGTCTCGTATGGAACAAAGGGGAGAGCTTGATGATGTCATAGCATTAGATTGAACAAAAACCCTTACTCTGTCAGCTCATCTGGGCACAACCAGATCATTTGTTATATCCTTTGTTCCAAAGGGAAAACTGACACCAGTGACTTGAAAGTGATTCTGCTCCCTTTGAAAGCATTCATTTTGCTAGAACTATTAGAAACATTGCAGTATGCTGTATTGAAAGTAGGAATATAGTTTTTAAACCCTTTGAACAAACTGTGTGCATAACCAGTTATGAGATAAAACAACACAATGCATGTTGCCTTTTTAATGTAAATACCCTTAGGTATCATTTAATAGTTTAAAAATATTGTGATTTAGTAAAGTTGATACCTGGTTATAAATATTATGCCTTTATTTTTGGCTAGAAGAAGAATTATTTTTAGCCTAGATCTAACCATTTTCATACTCTTAACTGAGGCAGATTCAAAGAAATATCAAGTGCTATGCATTGAAACCTGTTTTTAAATGTTAAATGGCGCTATGTATATTAATGTAAAACAATGTTAATTTACTCAGATTTTCAGTTTTTACTGCCTGATATGTCTGTGTAAGAAGCCAATTTTTGTGTATTGTTACAATTTCAGGTTATTTATATTTGATGTTTTGTAAAACTCAAATTAACAAATATACTGTACTATGGACCAAATAAATGGCATCTGCGTAATTGTTACAATGCCTGCACAGTTCCTATTTCTGCTGCCTTACTAAGTTTGTGCATTACAGCTACTGCAGCCATGCTGAAATCTCTATGTTAAGATACTAACTAATTCAGGGGCTGGGGATTTAGCTCAGTGGTTCTACCGCCTGCCTCGCAACCGCAAGGTCCCAAGTTCAATCCCCGGTACCAAAAAAAAAAAGGATACTAATTCAGGGGCCAGAGGTGTAGCTCAGCAGCACAGTGCCCGCCTGGCAAGCTTGAGGTTCTGAGTTCGATCCTCAGTACCAAAGAAAAAAGATACTAATTCAGGACTGGGGGTGTAGCTCAGTGGTATGTATAGTCTTTACTTAGGATTTGTGAGGCTCAATCTCTAGTACTGCATAAAAATTTTAAAAAATTAATGTAGTGGTGCCCGGGGTTTAGCTCAGAGGTTCTGGTGCCTGCTGTGCAAGTGCAAGGTCCCAAGTTCGCTCCCCGGTACCAAAAAAAATAAAACCTAGTGGGACCAAGTACTAATGAGTATGAAGATTTGAAAGATCCCCATTGAGTACTTTCTATAATAAAGTCTCTGATGGCAGTGTTGTATTTTACATTTGTATTGTCAACATTTGCCCTTTGGTTGAGAACATTTAAGTGATTTTGCCCAGCATGGTGGCACACACCTGTAACCCAGCACTCAGGAGGCTGAGGCAAGAAGGTCACCACAAATGTGAGGCCAGCCTGGACTACACAGTGAGACCCTGTCTCAGAAAATTTTAAAAAAAAGAGAATATTTAAGTGCTTTCTCCCCAGCATCTATGACTCAGGCTCTGGATTTGGGATGCTGGAGAAAGTGTGTTTGGGGGGTTATCTCTTCTCTAGTCTTTGAATTGTTCCTCAGTTCACCAGGCTCATTGTTTGGGGGTTTTTTTGGGGGGGGGGGTTCTTTTTGGGTTTTTTTGAGATGTGGCAATCCTGCCTAAGCCACCCAAGTGCTGAGATTATAGGTATGCGCCACCACACCCATTCTTTTTCTTTTTGGTACCAGGGATCAGGATCAATCCTGTCCTTGTGCTTGTGCAGCAGGCAGCAAAACCACTGAGCTAAATCCCCGCCCACTGCACCCTTTCTTGAGGCTGCCATTCACAGCCCAACTCCATCCAGCCTACAGATGTGGCCACGACAGTGCTGGCTGGAAGAGAGTTCATGTTCCCCTTGAGCTGGACCTCGGAGAACAGAAAGCTATTAAGCTATTTCTCCACTGGCCATCTGTGCCTTTGGTGTGGTTTGTTTGTTCTTGGGTTTTTTTGGGTACCGGGGATCAAACTCAGGACCTTGCGCTTGCCAGGCAGGTGCAGCACCCCTTGGTGTGTTTTTGGTAATAATCCTTTTAGATACACAGCTCCTTTTCAAATTGATAACTTACTGTATTCCACTTGTGGATGTTTTGGTTTTGGTTTGGTTTGGTTGGTGCTTTGGTTTTTTCAGTGCTGAGGATTGAATACAAGGCCTTCACACTGAGCTACATACATTCTTACCCTTTTTTATTTTTTGAGACCCTGTCTTGCTGAGTTGCTAAGTTGCCCAGGCTGGGTTGGAACTCCAAATTCTGCCTCAGTCTCCTAGAGTGCTGAGATTACAGGTGCATGCCACCATATCAGATGTCCACTCTATGTAATTCTTACTCTGCCTTCCAGCTTATTAACTGTTATTCCTTCTTTTATACCTTTTGTAAATTCAGCATGCAGTCAGAGCCTTCAGAAAAGTCATGTTGAAGCCGGGCACAGTGGCACATGCCTGTACTCAGCACTCTGGGAAGCTGAGGAAGGAAGATCATAGGTTGAATTGCAGCTGGCCAATTTAGTGAGACCCTGTCTCAAAGAGGAAATAAAAGTGGCTGGAAATGGAGCCAGTGGCGTTTGACCCCCAGTATCACACATAGCAAAAAAAAAAAAAATGACATTGAGTAAGTCTCTGCCCTCAGGAGCTTGTGGCTCAATCCCTGCAGGGTACACTAACTTCTAGCCTTCCAAAAGCTGCTGGTAGCAAGCTGGCTCATTCAAAGTGCTGCGAGGCTGTGCTTTCATTCTGCCTTTATATTTTTAGGTGTTTAATTTTCCTCTAGAAAAACATTTTATACTTAGGACTAGGATACCACCTCAATGTTAAAATTAGGAACTCTTGCCAGGGATGTAACTCAGTGGTGCCAAGCCGGCCTGGCAAGTGCAAGATCCTGAGTTTGATTCCCCATACCAAAAAAAAAATTCTGAACTCTAAAAGGCTCCCCAGAAATTGAATTGTGAAGGGCTGGGGATTTAGCTCAGTGGTTCTAACACCTGCCCCGCAAGCTCAAGGTCCCAAGTTTGATCCCCGGTACCAAAAAAAAAAAAAAAAAAAAGAAATTGAATTGTGAAATTCTTTCCCTTCTACACCCCATTAGCCTGCCTTTTAGATACAGTTGTCTGCAATGTGTTTCAGGTATTTTGTATATATTCTTTTGTTCCTTCCCATTTGAAGGTACATAGTGGAAAATGCCAGTTAAGTCTGTAGCTGTGTATCTGTCTAGGCAGACAAGAGGTTTTTATCTTTGCATCAACTTTCACTACCTTTTCCAGCAGTATCTGTACATTCACCATCTGATTTGATGAGATGCAGTTTTGTCGGCAGCGAGTCTTAACTAGAAGGTGGAGGGAGTCTTGCCCAACCCAACAGTAGGCCAAGCTCCCTGCAGATCCCTAGAGGTGGAGACACTTCAGATCTGGGTCTTCTCAGTGGGGACTTGTTTGCAGGGCTCTTTGCAACAGCCTCTGTTCAGCCATAGGCTGATGGTGTTGGATCACCTTCCAGCCTCCTAGGGAACAGTCTGGTGACAAGTTTGCGTAAAGGCTGATCTACATACTCAACATGTACCACAAGAAGATTCAGCACTTTAACATGAAATAACTGATAAGGCGAAGATCATAATGGATGCCAAAACCCTTCCACGCATGGCTGCCAAGGAGCAGTGTTAGTGCAGTGCTCCAGTGTTGATACACAGATGACCTGAAAAGGAAAATGGTCTCATCAGTGGGCAGTTCTGGCTGCCACCACCATAATCTAGTGATCAGACCTGGCAGCACCAGTGGGAATGTTAGGTGCTTCCTGCTAATACCAAGAACAGCAGCACCTTGCCAACATATTGTTAGCCTGAATCTAATAAAGCCTGTAGATTCAACTTCCAGCTGACAGGAAGTAGAGGAATAACACAAATGGCCAGATGTGCTACATCCCTATAATCCCAGTGTTCATGAAGCTGAGGCAAAAGGATTGCACATTTGAGTCCATTTTATGCAATTTAGTGAGACCCTGTCTCAAAAAAAAAGGGCTAGGATGTAGCTCAGTGTGAAGGCCCTGAGTTCAGTACTCAGTATTACCATAAAAAAAAAAGTATGTGATACTCCACAACTGAACCGTCAGGTTTTTTTTTTTTCCAGTACTGGGGATCAAACTCAGGACCTTGTACTTGCCAGGCAGGTGCAGTGCCACTGAGCTAAATCTTCAGTCCTGTCTGGGCTTTTCAATAATTTGTTGCCTTTTTTTAAAAACATGACAGGTCTAGGCTGGGGATTTAGCTCAGTGGTTCTGCCACCTGCCTCGAAAGCGCAAGGTGCCGAGTTTGATCCCTGGTACAAAAAAAAAAAGACAGGGTCTTGCTTTGTAATTCAGGCTGGCCTGGAACTCAGAGAGATCCTCCTGCCTCAGCCTCCTGAGTGCTGGGATTACAGGCGTGTGCCACCATGCCTAGCATAGTTGTTGACTTTTTGTTTTCTGCTGTACTGGGGAATGAACCCTCAGCCTTCTCATTGAGCTACATCTCCATCCCTGTTCTTTTTACTTTGAGATGGGCTAGGTCACCCAGGGTGGACTCATATTTTCAGTCTTTCAGCTTCAGCCTTCCAGAGTGGTGGGATTATAGGGACGAAGCACCATGCCTGGCTAATCATTGGCGTTTTAGAAAATGGTGATTTCTGCAAATTAAAAGAAATTTAAGAATACAGTGGGAATACTGTAAAGTCATATTCCAATTCTACAAAATAAATAAACACCAGTTCTAGATCCCAAATTTGAGCCTAGCCTAGGCAACTTTGTGTCCCAAAAAAGTGGGAGGTTGCTGGGAATGTAGCTCAGTGCAAAAGTCCTGGATTCTACCTCCGGTACCATTAAAACACACAGACACACACAAAGTTATTTTCTTAGGGATGACAGTGTTCTTGGAGTTAGAAAGGCCAAAATTTTTTTTCTTGGTACTGGGGATTGAACTGAGTTACATTCTCAGCTCTTTATTTTGAGACCAGATCTCACTGAGTCACTAAGTGGTTCTGGATGGCTGAACTTGTGATCCTCTTACTATCCAAGAATTTTGTGATTAAAAGTGTGCATCACCAAGCCTGGTTTAGGCCATTGTTATTTTCAGGATATTAGGGATGAAGCTTCATGATACCTGTAGCTTTTTTTGTTTGTTTTTTTCTGTTATTTTTTGTTTGTTTTTTTAACACAGGATATCACTGTGTAGTCCAGGTTGGCCTTAAAACTCACTATGTATCCCAGGCTGGCCTCAAACTTGCAGCGATCCTCCTGCCTCAGCCTCCCAAGTGCTGGGATTACAGATATGTGCCACCACACCCAGCTGATAACCTACAATTTTTAAAAAGTAAAATATATAGTGTGGACAGAAAGAAAGAGCAAAATTACCGTCTGTTGGATCCAGGTGGGTAATGTATACATTGTTGATTGTACTATCCAGCTTTGGCTAGTCCATAACATGTACAATTTATATTTTCCTTTTATGCCTAATGTGTCTTGAGATGGGGTCTCTGTATGTTGCTCAGGCTGGTCCTGAACTCCTGGGCTCAAGTGATCCTCCCACCTCAGCTTTCTAAGTAGGTTGGAATACAGGTATATGCAGCTGTGCCCAGCTCAACTATGTGACTTTTCCAAAGTTTTGAGTGTATCCTATGATTAATGTTGGAAAGGCCATCAAGTTTATTAAAAGCCTAAGTTGGAATGGGAAGTTCAGTGATTCCTGGGTGCAACATTGATGAAATCAATTTTACTTGTCTCTCCACTAGAGTGGAACTTAGGAAAGATTCTTTTTTTTTTTTTTTTTGGTACTGGGCATTGAACTCTGGTCCTTGCACTTACGAGGCAAGTAGCAGAACCACTGAGGTAAATCCCCAGCCTGGAAAGATTCTTTTTGACTTGAGCTTCTAGAAAATGGATGGCTATACTTTTTGTTTTGTTTTGTTTTGTCTTTTTGAGACAGGGTCTCACTAGGTAGTCCAGGCTACCCTTGAACTCATAGCAATCCTCCTGCCTCATCCTCCTACGTGCTGGGGTTACAAGTGTGTGTGCCATCCCCAGCCATTGAACCTCTAGAAAACTGATATCAAACTGTCCTCACTAGACTAATAGTCTACTCAGAAGCTGCCCAGAACCATTTGGTTCATAACAGATGCCTTGTCCTGAAGGTTACCCATCAATGGCACATGTTGGAAGTGGTCCTGCCCTGCAGCCCAGGAACATGTGCTAATTTAAGCCACTTAACTAGCCTTTTGTAACATATACAAAAATATTAAAAGTTAAAGGCTGGATGTTTGGTGGTGCACACCTGTAATCTCAACTACTTGGAGGGTGAGGCCAGGGAATTGCAAATTTAAGGCCAGCATGGGCAATCTTAGATGGTGTCTCAAAAAAAAAAATTGGTTTTTTTGTTTTGCTTTTTTGGTACTGGGGATTGAACTCAGGACCTTGCGCTTGCAAGGCAGGTGCCAGAACCACTGAGCTAAATCCCCAGCCCTCAAAAAAAAAAATTGTTAAAAAAGCAAGCACAAGGACCCGAGTTCGATCCCCGGTACCAAAAAAAAAAAAATTGTTAAAAAAATAAAAAAGAAAGAAAGAAAGAAAGGGGATGTAGCTCAGTGGTAGAGAGCCTGTCTAGCACACATAAGGCCCTGAGTTCAGTCTCTAATCACACACACAACACACACATAAATCCAAAGAAGTTAGGGAAGAAAGAAAAATGCAGATGTTTCTAATCCTTGTGGCTTGTGGATGTGAGGAGTGCCTCCTGTTTCTGCATTTTAAAGCAGTATTCTTGCGGTCCAAAATCTCCATTTGACTGTTTTGAGGGAGGATATATTTAGAGAAGTATTTTTATAGATACTTCCAGACTGGGAATACATTATTTGCATTCTGCTCATAGAAGGAACATTCCCCTTTCCCCCTGCATCCAATTCAAAACAGACTCTGGCCAAAAGATTACTTGAGAAATTTTAACTGCTTTCACTAAAAAAAAATTAATTAATTAAGTTGAACTATGTATAGGGCTACAGTGCTTCCTTGTAGTTTGGTTATATTTTGAAGATAATTATCACTGGTAAAGTAACATCTTAGGAGATTTTCTAAATGTCTCTCACTAATGCAAGCTTTAAAATGTTTAAATCTAGCAACAATGATTACTCAGAAAACTTGGAAAGATTGGAAGCAAAATTTAATAGAATGAACAATGCAAAAGAGATTCTCAGGCTTTGTACTTTAGGAATCTGCCAACAGTCTACTTTTTCCTTTTCACCCCTGCAGTGGGAGGGATAAACCCAGGGCCTCATCTATGCTAGGCAAGTGCTCTGCCATTGAGCTACCTCCCCAGACTCAGCAGTTTACTTTGGTATTTTTGTCTTTGGTACTGGGGATTAAAAGCAGGGCCCTTTTGAACCCCAGTGTAGGGCCTTCACACTGATATCTTTCTCTCCCTCCCTCTCTTCTCTTTCTCTCCCCCCCCCCCCTTCTCTCTCTCTAGGATATCTTGCTATGTAGTTCAGGCTGGTCTTGAATTCACTATGTAGCCCAGGCTGGCCTCAAACTTGAGGTGATTCTCCTTCCTCAACCTCAGTTTTTTATTTTGAGACAGGATCTTCTTAAATTGCCCAGTCTGGGCTTCAATTTACAGTCCTCCTGCCTCAGCCTTCCTGAGTAGTGGGATTGCAGACAAATGCCACCACACCTGGCTCCCCAACAGTTTATTTTAATTCTCACAAAATCAGTCTCAGGAAAGTTAGGTTTTATAAACATTATTCATTCACTTATTCTATAAACATAAATTGCATCTCTCTTCTGCACTATGATGCACTCAGTGGAAAACTGTCACCATCATCAGCACGGATAGAAAACAGAGAAGTAAGTAGGATGCCAAGAGCTGTTGGGCATGGAAACCCAATTTTTTTTTTTTCTTATGGAGCAGTAAGTGCTGGGTTGAGGATCTGAGGACACACAGACTAACCAGTTGGTCTGTGGTAGCCTTCCAGGTTTCTGAAAGTCATAAACACCAACCTCATACTCAAAAACATAATATCAAGCCAGAGATTTAGCTTAGTGGCACTGTGCCTGCCTTGCAAGTTCAAGGTCATGAGTTTGATTCCTGGTACCAGAAAAAAAATATCAAAAGCCCCACTAATCTGAGCACCCCCAAATAGGCCCTCCCCATTGAGCTGTAGACTGAGTGGAGTTCTTACTATGGTACCAAGTTTGCACAGAAGTCCTTGGTTCTGAGTGCCTGGTAAGAAAAGATGGTGGTCTCTTGATACTTAATGAAAGAAGCAAACTGTCAGATCCCAACCCTAACTCTTAGATTGGGAGATCAATCTTTTCAAGGCTTCAGCTGTCAGTGCTTTTAATTTTCTCTGTCCTCAGAGAGGCATAAAAGACATACCAGGACCAGGGGATGTTGTGTGTTGACTCAGCCTGGTAGAAAGAGGGGCCTCAAGCCAGGGGTGGTGGCTGTAATGTCAGCATTCTAGGAGGCTGACCCAGGAGGATCACAAATTTGAGGCCCACCTGGGCAACTTGGTGACTTAGGGAGTTACTGTCTCGAAACAGATAAATAGGGCTGGGGATTTAGCTCAGTGGTTCTGTCCCCTGCCTCACAAGTGCAAGGTCCTGAGTTCGATTCCTGGTACCAAAAAATAAAACTAAAATAAAAATTAAAAAGGGCTGAGGAGAGCCAGGGATTTAGCACAGTGGTACCGTGCCTGCCTCAAAAGCTCAAGGTCCTGAGTTCGATCCCTGGTACCAAAGGGGGGTGGGTGCTGAGGATGTACCTCAATGTGAAGGCCCTGGGTTCAATCTCCAATAACTGAAAAAAAATTACTGCTTATGAATATCTTTGTTGTTGTTTTGTGGGGATATTAGCACCAAATTGCCCTTTCTAAACCCTTACCGTAACTTCCGCTCACCAGTTTAGTCCAACAGTCTTGCCCTGGGAGGTGCTGTGGTCAGATTCTAGGCTCCACTTCCAGCTGTGAAACTGGGACCATAACTGACTGCTCAGCCATGCTGAGGCCAGGCTGCCCAGATCAGTCTGGGCCAGGACAATTCCCTATGCAGGCTCCCTGCCCCTGAGATACTGGAGGTGCCTTCCTGGAATTCTCTGAGCAACAGGTGCTATTTTCCTGGATCCTGACAGTCTGTAGTTAGTGCCATTGGGGACCCCTCTCCCCCCACCCACGTGGCCTCTGTGGCTCCACAGGTCCTGGCACCTGAGGCAGCACCGGTGCTTTAAGAGCATCTACATCAGGCCACACCCAAAATTCAGAGGCTGGGGGCTGGAAAAGGGAGGAGTCCTCACACCTCAAGGTTGTGGGCCTGAATGTACGCGGCTGAGGCTCACTGCCTGCTGGCCCTGAGCCTGAGGCCTGTCTCCAGCCTTGTCCGGCCTTGGCCTTCGAGGGGCGTGTTCGAGGGAACCCAGCCCGAGGACCAGTTTCCAACCAACCATGGCTCCTAGCTCTAGGCGCCTTCCCCACAGCCTGGAGGTCGTGGATTCCTGCAAGGTCCTAAGGGCGCATCTGCAAGACTCAGTGTTCTGGAGGGTCGATGCCGGCGGTGCGCTGTCTGCACAAGGCTGAACTTGCTCGGCCCTGCGCCTGAAACCGTGGCGGAGCTCGGAAGTAACATGGGGGAGGATGTGGGAACAGTCTGTCTACTGCTCAGATTTCTTAGGCCAGGATTGGGGCAGCAGGCTCCAGCTCAGCTCGCGGGAATCCGGAATCTTCCCAGAGGCCAGGCGGCCAGGGCCCGCGGCAAGCCCTGCGCGCTTTGCGCGGCGCCACGACTGTGCGCTTCCCCACTGAGGGGCAGCGCCCAGCCGCCAGCCCCAGCGTCCCGGCGCAGCCTCCACGCCCCTCCAAACTCCCGGCGCAGCGCGGACACCTCGGCTCCGCCGCCGCCGCCGCCGCCGCCGCCACTCCCCCCACATTCCTGAGGCCGCAGTGCCGTCTCCTTCCTCGCATTCCTGCCCCCGCAAAGGAGTCCCTCCGCCCCCTGCGCTCCGCGGGGAGGAGGGGGCGCGGTCCGGGACCGCGGAGCGCACATTCCTCCGCCGCGCGCGCCCTCGAGCGCAGCGCCGCGTCCCCCGGCCCGCGCG
>NW_004624794.1:8713028-8745987 GCF_000247695.1 Heterocephalus glaber | reverse complement strand
CCCGAGGCCGGGGTGGACGGACCGAGCCGCGCGGAGAGAGGCCCGCGGCGCGCAGCGGCCCCCGAGCTCAGCGCGCAGCCGGCCGGCAGTCCGCGGGCCAGCCTGGCGGGCTCGGACGGCGGCAGCGCCCGCTCCAGCGGCATCAGCCTGGGCTACGACCAGCGCCACGGCAGCCCACGCTCCGGCCGCTCCGACCCACGCCCCGGGCTCGGGCCGCCGTCGGTGGGCAGCGCCCGCTCCAGCGTGTCCAGCTTGGGCTCCCGCGGCTCGGCGGGCGCCTACGCCGACCTGCTGCTGCCCCTGCCCAGCACCTGCCCCGCGCCGGCCCGCTCCCCAGAGCCTGCCGGGCCGGCCCCTTTCCCGCTGCCTTCGCTGCAGCTGCCCCCGGCCCGGGAGGGCGGCCCGAGCGCGGCTGAGCGGCGGCTGGATGCGCTCACCCGGGAGCTGGAGCGGGCGCTGGAGGCGCGCACCGCGCAGGATTACTTTGGTGAGCGAGTGCCTCGCCGGCCGGCCGGGGTCGGGTGCCAGGGCTCGGGCGTCGGAAGGCAGCCTGGACGGAGAAGTGGGTCTCATGTGGGCTGGGGAGCTGGCGGCGTTTTGTGAACTGCTAAGTCTAGGGTTATTCTCAACAGTGGCTTCCCCTCTAGGTCTCCCGCTACAGAGCGGGTTCTGGTAAAGTGAGTGGATGCGCTGTGCCTGACTTGAAAGTCAGGTTGACAGAACGAGCTATTTTCTGCCGTTTTCCCCTCCTTTTTAAAAAAATTAAATTTTCATTTCTAAAAATTTTGAGACAAGATCTCATTGCGGGAGCTGCGCCACCATGTCTGAATTGGCCTTCTTAACCTTTGGCACTTGCCGCCGCTCATCATGCTTGTGGTGTCGACATCAGCAGAAGGGACGCCTGTCAGCCTGGTGCTGCTCTCACCCAGCTGTATGGGTTGTGCACAGAACCCCGAGGGATAGAGAGGACGACCAAGCCAGGCTCACTGGGTTGCTCCTGGTTGTTCTGTGTGTAGCAGATGTTTCTTAAAGGAATCCTGCTTCGAGGAATTCTGCATCGAATGCGGTTGTAAAGCCCATCAGTCTCCGACAGCCTCCATGTCCCAGTTCCGCCCTGGCCCGCTCATCCCTTTGGACTACCCTTAGGGTGAAGTTAGGGGCAGGCAGAAGTACTGTAGGACCTGAGCAAAGTGCTCCCCTCGCTCCCCCCCCCCCACTTCCCAGTAAGCGGAAGGATGAGGCTCCTGGCTTTGGCGGGATGGGTGGTTATCAACCCCGGGACTGAGGCTGTCCTGGGGTTTCTATCTTTCTTCCATTTAGTGGAGCTAACAACTCTGGAATGCCCTGAACTGGATTTTGAGCGGTGAGCAGGCTGCATTTTTCAGGCCAGTCTGGGGCATTCCAGACAGAGCAAAAGGAAGCATGTGAGGGTGTCCGACTGTGCTTCCCGCCGGCTCCTTGTGTAGCCCAGGAGGGGTCAGGAGGTCAAGGTCGTGTGTGGGCTATTGGGTTGCCTGCCTTGGGGATGGAGAGCGTCTTCCTGGTGGGAGACTGTGGTCTGGCAGGTCTGGTGGCTGCTGTTAGCTGGCTAGGGTGCCCGAAGGAAAGTAAAAGAGTGTTGCCGGTCAGCAGGCAGATGCCAGGAGCAGAGCTGGGGCTGTCTGCTAAAGAAACCGCTCATCTGTGCTCTCTTCAGGGAAGCTAGCCAGTTGCTGGCCCCCGATGCATGGCAGAGCCTGGGCAGGCATGCACCTGTTGGCCTCCATGGCTGTTTTTTTTTTTTTTTTCTGGTACCGGGGATTGAACTCAGGACCTTGCTCTTGCAAGGCAGGCACAGCACCACTGAGCTAAATCCCTGGCCCCTGTTCCAGAATTTTTATGTGATGTTGGCATGGCCCTGGTCCCAGCAGGTAATGTTGGAAGCAAAGGGGTCCATGGTGGAAATTTGTATGTGTGTGTGCATGCATGTGATCATCCTTCCTACAGAGGAGTTGGACTCAACTTCTGCTCTCTGAGTATTGATGATAGGTTTTTATCACCCCAAGGGCAGCGAGAAACCAAGATTTAGGTAACGGTTCTCTGTTTCTTAAAAGTATGAGGAGTGACAGATGTGGTGGGCATTCCTATACTCTCAGCACTCTGGGAGGGTGAGGCAGGAGGATTGCAAGTTTGAGCCAAGCCTGGGCAATTTAGTGACTTAGCAAGACCCTGTCTCAAAATAAAAATTAAAAAAGAGCTGGAGATGTAGCTCAGTTCAAAGGCCCTGGGTTCCATCTCTAGTACTATTAAAAAAAAAGAAAAGCAACTGTTCAACTATTTGCTTGAGCTGTATGGTTCTCACAATACTTGACTTCTTTGAGCTACAGAGGTGGTAATTTTCAAGCTGGGTGTAGTGGTGCCACCTGTAATCCCAGCACTGAGGAGGCTGAGGCAGGAGGATTGCCACAAGTTTGAGGCCACCCTGGCCTATGTAATGAGTTCAAGGCCAGCTGAACTACATAACGAGATCTTAATCTCAAATAATAAAAAAAATTTTTTTTAAAAGAAAAGAAAAACCAAAGGTGATAATTTCATATACTAGTTCAGCTTGAATAAAACAAAATTTGATCGGCCAGGGATTTAGCTCAGTGGTTTCGTTGCCTGCTGCGCAAGCACAAGGACCCGAGTTCGATACCCGGTACCAAAAAACACCAAACAAACAAAAAAAATTTGATCAAGGTAGTGTGAGCTCCAGGGATCCTTGAGAGACCCCATCTGCAGAGCCTTTCTCTCTTTTTGTGATCCCTCCTGATTCCCCCTCCATGCCCTGGTGCCAGCTGAACTCTTGGTCCCTCTCTGCCTTTCACTGATGTCTGTGGAACTTTCTTCTCCCTTCCCCAAGCTCCACTGCCATTAGCCAATAGCCTTTGGCCTCTGGAACCTCTTGGTGGCCTCCCTGCCTTCTGAATTTGGGCCACCCAACTCCCAGGGCCACACCCTGTTTTTGCTTCTCCCCTGCAGCCTTCAGTTCCAACTCCAGCCACTTCTCACCAGCACTTCTGACTCCTCTCAGCTACCTGCCCTGCAGGATCCCAGCTGAGTCCCTACTGAAGCCCCTCTGCAGCCCTGTGGGGCCCTGAGTGCCTCTGAGGAAGCTGCTGGGACCATGGCAGCGTCTTCAACCTCGGTGGGCTTCTTGGTAGCATTGCTCCCTCCTTTCCTCTCCCTTCCCCCTTCTTTCTTTCTTTTTCTTTTTCTTCTCAGTACGGGGGATCAAACCTAGCGCCTTCACACAGATCCACATCATCCCCAGCTCTTTTTTATTTATTTTTCGTTTTGGAGCCAAGGTCTCACTGAGTTGGCCAGACTAGGCTGGAACTTGCAGTCCTCCTGTTTCAGCCTCCCAGGTGCTGGCATGACAGGCCTGTGCCACCATGTGCCACCATGCCCAGCCCAGTTTGAACTCAGCAAGCTTGTCTCTCCTCTAATGCTTGCTCTTGCTTTCCACTTGCTCAGAATATCAAGGTCACCAGTTGCAGTCTGTTTCCATCAGCTTCTTGCTCCTCACCCTCAAGCTCCCTCCAGTCCACACCAGCCGTTCTTCCTGCCATCTGAGAAGATAGGGTCCTCCGTCTGCATCCTCCATCTTTTCCATCTGCAGTTTCTCTTTCCAGTGGCCATTTTTCTTTGGCTACAAATTTGTACAAAGGTCTTGTCCCTCCCTCCCTCCCTTCTTTCCTTCCTGTGCTAGCGATCAAAGCCAGGGCCTCATGGAAGATAGGCAATCATTCTACCACTGAACTACATCCCCAGCCCTTTTAATGTTTTATTTTTTTGAGACAGGGTCTGGCTTTGGAATTCTCCTGCCTCAGCCTCCCTAGTAGCTGGGATTATAGGTGTGCGGTATGCCACCTTGCCCAGTTGTATGAGGATCTTACATAAAAAAAAAAAGGCAAAAACAAAACTCCTAAACCTGCATGGCCACAGAGTCTCCTCAGTCCTTTCATCTCCCCTCCTTCCCATCCCTGTGTCTTGCTGAGATGATCTCTGCTCATTCACCTCCAGATCCCCTCAGCCGTCTGCTCTGTCTCCTCTTGATTGATTTGGCCCAGCTCTTGCACAGTGTGACAGTGACGCCCCAGCCTGGCACCAGCCCTAGCCATTATTTTCTAGGCCTTGAATGTCTGTATCTTGCTCCTGTATCTGACAGCACTTACAGAGTCTGCTCTCCTTGAAGCATTCTCCCTTATCTCTCAAGTGCCTCATGCTCCTGGTTCTCTCTTTAATGTGTTTCTGTTTGTTTGAGACAGGGTCACACTGTGTACTACAGGCTGACCGTGAACTCACTGTGTAGGGCACACTGGCCTCCAACTCACTGAAATCCTGCCTCAGCTTCCCGAGTGCTGGGATTACAGGCCTGTGCCACCATGTCTGGCACTTTAGTGTATTTATATTAAAGGCATGCAAGCACATACTGAAAGGAAAAAACACAAAACCCAAAAGCTAATGCAAGGTGGAGGCTTCTTCTCTTGTCCATTCTTCCCTCCTGCTTTTTGGGGGTGGCTGAGTTTTGTTTTTGCACTAAAAAGTCTGTCTGTTCCAGGGATGTCTTCAGGGACATGATGAGGCGAGAGTCTCAAAGCTGATGGATAAGAAGGAAGGTGGGAGGGTAGATCTTTTTCACTTAGTTTTTTCCCTCCCAGTGCTGGGATTGAACAGACAGCCACTGCACTGAACTACATCCCAGCCCTATTTATTTACGGGGTCTTGCTAAATCATGAAGTTGCCTAGTCTGGACTCAAATTTGCAATCCTCCTGCCTCCTCTTTGCAAAGTACCAAGATTACATGGATGTGCCACCACACCTGGTTTTTATTTTATTTTTTGGTTCTTTGAGACATGATCTCGCTGCATTTTCAGGCTGGCCTTGAACTCATTATGAAGCCCAGGCTGGCTTTGAACATGTGACAATCCTCCTTCCTCAGCCTCCCAAGTGCTGGGATCACAGGGGTGTGCCATTATGAGCGACTCTCTTTCATCTTTTTTTTTTTTTTTTTGGTACCGGGGATCGAACTTGGGTCCTTGCGCTTGCGCAGCAAGTGGCGAAACCACTGAGCTAAATCCCCGGCCCAGCTCTCTTTCGTCTTGAAGTGATGAGTCTGGCTGCAGTTTGGGTGGTGGGCTATTGGGGACTGGGCAGAGGGGCTTGTGATCCACGGTCTGAATCAGGCTAGTGAGAGTAGGGGGTAGGAGTGAAGCCAAAACTAGGGAACAAACCAGGCATGGTGATGGACATCCGTTATTCCAGCTACTCAAGAGGCTGAGGCAGGAGGATTGCTTGTGTCCAGGAATTGGAGACCGATCTGGGCAGCACAGCAAGACCCCTATCGCAAAAAAAAAAAAAAAAACAAGACCCAAAAAAGAGGAGCGTTGGTTCTGAGTTGGAGGTGAGGGAGAGGGACACACCTTGGTAGACAGAAGTGCCATCTTCTGAGGGAGAAACCAAGCCTGGAGCTGTTTGGGGGCATCTAGAACACTGGACACAAAGTGTCCGGGGACCTCTGGAAAGTGGATCAGTGCTCAGGGGAGTCTGGGCTGGAAGAGAGCACCTGGAGCCCTGGGTAGACTGGGTGGTAGGGAAGGAAGATGGGAGACCCACAGAGACCAGGAAGCCACGGCCACATGCAGAAGCCTGCAGGTAGTGTTTGCTTGGCTGCTGCATTTTTAAAGATTTAAATTAACATGGAATGGATTGGAAGTGGAAGGATTTCTTGTACAGATCTGGATTTCTAGCTTTTCTTGAAAAATCAGGATCTCTGGCCTTGCTTTTGGGAAAGAGCAGGGGAAGTACTGAAGAGTGCTGGGAAGGGAGCAGATGCAGAAATTCAGGGCAGGCTGTGTCTCAGAGACCAGAGGAGGGGTGGTCCATGCTCTAGCAAGACGGGTCAGAAAGGGCACAGCTGTGGGCAGTGAGGAGGTGACTGGGTGTGCACCAAGCCATCGTCTTCACTGAGGAAGGGGCTGGGGTGTTTGATGGAGAACGTAGGGGTTTTTCAAGCCAGGAGAGGTTTGTTTAGTGTCACGGAAGTTGAGTATCCCTAATCTGAAAATCTGAAATGCGTTGAAGTCCTAAACTTTTCTGAGTACCAACATGGCACTCAAAAAGTTTAAGATTAGCCAGGTCGGGCCAGGGATTTAGCTTAGTGGTGCTACTGGTTGCCTCGCAAGCAGAAGGTCCTGAGTTCGATTCCCGGTAGCCCTCCCCCCCCAAATAAGTTAACCAGGTATGGTGGCACATTCCTGTCATCCCAGAACTCAGGAGGATGAAGCAGGAGGATCACACATTTGAGGCCATCCTGGGCAGCTTAGTGAGACCCTGTCTCAAAAACAAAACAATCAAAACAAGACAAGCAAAAACCTCTTTTAGAGTTTGGAGCATTTTGAATTTCAGATTAGATTAGAGATGCTTAAAGCCTGTGTACATATTCCATAATCTGAAAAAAACTCCAAAATCTGAGACATTTCTGGTCTTGGCGAGTTTCAGATAAGGGATACTCAGTCTTTATATGGAAAAAGAGTTGGGGTGGCGGGCGGGGACACAGCATGTCCTGGAGCAGCCAGAAGAGGCAGGTGGGCTGAGCCATCTTCATGCTCTGTGGGGCAAGGGAGACCCCCAAGTCTTGCTGTGAAGGTGATTCACGCCAGGGCTGCTGGTCACCTCTGGGTCTCAAGGAGGGTGGTCAGAGTGCCTGCAGGCTGAAGCCCGGCTTCCTCTGGGAATTGTTAGTCACTCCTCTCTTTTCCACCCTCTGCCCTGCTGGGCAGCATGCTGCACACCCCGCCAACAGTGGTCCCCTGTTCTATCCGGCAGTCCCAGATACCTGTATAGCAGCTGCTACCTCCCATTATTTCCTTCAGGCTTTTGCTCAAATACCACCTTGCCATCAGAGGCTTCCCTGAGCAGTCTGTTTAAAAACCACTCAGACTTTTGTGTGAGTGTGTGTGAGTATGTGTTTGTGTGTGTGTGTGGCACTGGGGATGGAACCCAGGGTCTCATTCCTGCTGGGCAAGTGCTCTTCTACTGACTGGGTGACACCCCAGACCCTAAACATACTCTCAACCAGCCTTATTTTTCTCCATAGCACTTGTTTCCGCCTGACATTATTTAGCGGGTGGTGTTGATCTCCTCCCTGGAGTACAGGCTCCTTGGGGGTGGGGACTTGTGTACCACAGGATTTCTCCAGCTGTGAACTGTGGGGCATGAGGTGGGCCATCAGTGTGTGTCGCCTGAGGAGAGACTACGGGTGCCTTGTGGTACAGAGGAGGGAGGGTGTCTGGAGAGGGTGAATGACTGCTCCTCAGTGTGCCTGTGTGGTCTTACTTCTTTGAGTCTGGGTCAGAAAATCCATGTTTATTTTGAAGAATAGGATTTGCTTCATAGACAGCAGAACGGATTTTCCCTCAGTGCAAGGTCCTCTACCTCAGGTCGTGGGAGGAGGGGTAGGTGTATCCTGATAACTGATGAATGACTTTAGGCGCTCTGCTCAGCTCTTTGAGTCCTCAGGTGACAATAACAAGTAGTGGATTCCCTTATGGTCCCCTGTTAGTCACTAGTGACCTGTGATATTGACCTAGGGATGTGGACCTTCCCAAGGTCAGGCAGGCAGGCAGCACTGGGACAGGAGCCACATGCCTGTCCTTCTGGCTCCACAGTCCATGGTGCCAAGCACTGCTCTCTCCACCTCTCCTCCCCTAGGCATTTGCAACAAGTGTGGGCTTGGCATCTATGGAGCAAGGCAGGCGTGCCAGGCGATGGGGAGCCTCTATCACACCGACTGCTTCATCTGTGACTCCTGCGGTAGGTAACCTCTTCCCTGTACCCTTTTTGCTCCCTTGCACCCAAGTCCCAGGAAGATGGGCCACCTAGCTCTGGCCCAGGCTGGCCACAGTCTTCCCATGCACATGGGTTATGACCCCTGGCCCTCTGTGCCTGGCTTGTTAGAGGCCCAGGCCTATGGGGAGATGTGCTAGGGCCTGGGGAGGGAGCCGTGGAGCCACTGAGGAGCCCTCTGGGGTTGTAGGAAAGGCCACCCCTTCTGTCCTCTGCTCTGGCCTCTGTCACCTGCTAGGGTCTGCTTGGGAGGGGGGTGTGGAGCAGCCAGGGGTCTCTTGCCTGTCTGGACCTAGGGCTAATGTTCTTTTTTCCTACAATTTATTTATTTTTGTCTCTGTTTACATGCAGTATAAATATAGATGTTATAAAAAGAAAAAAGTAACTGTAATTTACCCACCCTAATAAATCTGCACTCTTGATTTTCCCACTGTTCTTACAGATTTTGCCCCTAAGCAGACTTTTATTTATTTCCATTAAACATTTTAATATTTTGTTACAGAATAATATGTGTACAGTGGTAAGTCAAATAGTTTTAATAAAAAGCGTTTATTCTTGAGGAACTGGCAATAGGACACAGGGATTCATACATGCTAGGGAATGCTCTGGAGTAAGGTATACCCCTACCCTCAGTAAGTGTTTTTTAAACAAAAATTTGTGTTTTTGTTTGTTTGTTTTTCGGTGGTATTGGGCATTGAACCCAGGGCCACTCTACCACCAAGCTACAGGTTTAGTGCTTTTAATTATTTTTTTATTTTGAGATAGGGTCTTGCTCAGCTACCTAGACTGGCCCCGAACTTGTGATCCACTTGCGTCGGTGGCATGTGCCACCAAAGCCAGCTTAGCTTTAATTTTTTTCATCTCAAATATTCGATTCAGGCTTTGTATCGAGTTCCCATTGGACGGCCCTCACCAGTCTGCGCCCTTGAACTCTAGGCCTGTGTGGAGCACTCATTCCACCCTGGGAGCCTACTTTCTGTGTTGAATCCACTATTTCCTGCAGGGAATGCGAGGAGGCTTCAACTCTGAGTCTGTTTGTTGGCCTGGTGAAATGGAAACCCAGAGAAAGGACTGGCTTCAGGCTGAGGTTGCTTCAGCAGCTCAGGCAATTATGATTTGGTTGGCTGGGTTGCCGTTGGGTTTGGGCTTATCTTTGGGACAATTTGTGTCACCATGTCCTGGTAAGATGTCCTGGCAGTAGCTTAAGACTTCAGTTTTATTCCACTGGTCAGATGGGAAAGGGCATATCTGTCTCTCTCTGTTTTGGTGGTATTGGGAATCATTCTGGTTACTTCCTTGGAGTAGGCACAAAACTCCTTTTCTAGAAAGTTTATCTTGTATCTTACTGGCCAGGTTATTCTGAACTAGTCCTTGTGGCTGGGGGTGTTCTGTGACTGACTTGCCTGAGTCTGACCAGCATCGTGGTTAGGGCAGGGGAGCTCAGGACTACCAGGGGATGGAAGTGAGTTCAGGTTTCCTGAAGCATAGGTGAGGGAGGCTGGAGACAGCGAAACTTGAAGATTGAGGAGGAGAATCAGTCCCGTGAGGAAGCCACAATGTGTCCAACATAGTCTTCTTGCTTTTTGTAGTTATCTAAGAAAGGGGTTGTGGGAGGGAAGTTTTCTGGTAGGTGTAATGGGTTTTCATTGGTCCTTTATTAACATTTGATGGGGAATAGATTTCCAACATAGAAATAACTTTTGTTTCTGGTTTTTTTTTTTTTTTTGGTGGTACTTGGGCTTGAACCCAGAGCCTCATGAATGCTAGGCCAGTGCTCTACCACTGAGCCACACCTCCAGACCTCACTTAGCATTTTGGATTCGTAGTTTTTTCTTCTAAGTGTTCTGATAAATTCTGATGCCATTCAGATTCATTCTTTCTCTAAGTTGGGGGTCTCACTGTGTTGCCCAGGATGGACTCAAACTTCTGGGCTCAAGTGATCCACCTGTCTCAGCTTCCAGCATAGCTGGAACTGCAGGTGTGCCAGACTCTGTTCTCATTGTGCATGGGTGTGTGTGTGTGATCGATCTGTTTCTTCCTTTTGGGAACTCTCAGGAAGAAGGCCAGTACATGGCACAGATCTTTGACACTTTCCTGTGGTGGCCTGTGGGGATGGTGTGTAATAAAATACAGCGTGAATGGTGCCCTGTACAACACAGCAGCTGGGCTTAGGGGATTCTGTGTTTGGTGTAGGCTTTTGCTGTTGGTTGGGCTAGACTCTCCTGGAGCCCTTTCAGAGTGCGGGGTTGCCCCTTAGTTCTGAGAGTTTTCTTTCTCTTTTTTGGGTGGGTGGGTATTGGGAATCGAACTTGGGACCTTGCGCTTTCGAGGCAGGTGGTGGAACCACTGAGCTAAATCCTTGGCCCTGAGAGTTGTTTCTTTTTTTTTTGTACCGGGGATCAAACTCAGGTCCTTCCACTTGTGCAGCAGGTGGTGAAACCACTGAGCTAAATCCCTGGCCCAAGAGTTTTTTCTTGTACTATTTATTTATCCCTTGAACTAAATTTAACAATGTATAATTAAGATAATATATTTTGACCAAATTACTTGTATAATACACTCGTGTTTCTCCGAAAAGAGGATCTAACTAGAGATCAAGAATGCCAGCCCCAGTCGGCCTATCCTTGCCTTACCTGCCATTGCACAGTAGCTCTGTAGCAAGAGAATAGTGTTTTTTTCTTTTTTTCTTGGTACCAGGGATCGAATTTGGGTCCTTGGCGCTTGTAGGACAGGCAGTGGAACCACTGAGCTAAATCCCCAGCCCAAGAGAATAAATAGTGAGTTAAATGTTCTGCATGACACTGGCCATCACCATGGTAATGACTGGCTAGGACTTATTTTCCAGTCAGGTCTTACTTTGGGGGAAAATAAAAGTATTGTGAATCCACATTAGAAAATTCATTAATGAGGGCCGGGGATTTAGCTCAGTGGTTTCACCGCCTCCTGTGCAAATGCAAAGACCCGAGTTCGATCCTCAGTACCAAAAAAAACCCAACAACAACACCAAAACAAACATAAGTAAAACTAAAGGCAAAAATTAGCATAGAAAATTCATTAATGTAATCTGCCTCATAAACAGATTAAAGGGAACAAATATAATCATTTCAATAGGTATAGAAAAAGTAGCCAGTAAAATTCAATATTTATTTATTTATTTATTTTTTGGATTTTTTTATTTTTATTTTTTTTGGTACCGGAGATCCAACTTTTGTTACCGGAAGACCCTGTATGGTTCAGGCCACCCATGAACTGTGTAGCTTAGGTTGGCTTCAAACCCACAGTGATCTTCCTGCCTCAGTTTCCCAACTGTTGTGATTGCAGGTGTGTGCCACTATGCCCAGCTCAATATTCATTTATCAGAGAACTAATAGCAAGCTAGAAATAAAATGGAATTGGGCCCGGGGATTTAGCTCAGTGGTTTCACCACCTGCTGCGCAAGCGCAAGGACCGGAGTTCAATCCCCAGTACCAAAAAAAAAAAAAAGAAACTTTCTAAGCCTAATAAATATTGATTACTATGAATCTATGCAAATGTCATACTTAGTAATGAAATATATATACCTGTGTTTGTTTAGTACTAAGATTGAACCCAGGGCCTTCACACTGAGCCATATATCTCCAGCTCTGTTTTGTTTTTTGGTACCAAGGATTAAACTTGGGTCCTTACGCTTGCGCAGCAGGTGACGAAACCACTAAGCTAAATCCCCGGCCCTACCAGTCTTGAGTGTATTTCAGCTTGAAGCATTTTCTTTTTTTCTTTCTTTTTTTTTGGTGCCGGGGATCGAAGTCACATCCTTCCGCTTGTGCAGCAGGCGGCGAAACCACTGAGCCAAATCCCCGGCCCTACTTGAAGCATTTTCATGTGTACCTGTGCCTGGGTAACCACCCAGATCAGTAAGTGGTAAACATTTCCATCACTCTTCCCTTCTCAGTCAATTTGTTAATGGACTCTTTTTTCTTTTTTTTTTTTTTGCTGTGCTGGGGACCTCTGAGCTACAGTCTGTTAGTGGGTTGTTAAGCTGTTTGTAGAAAATTGGCTATTATGAATAAAAGCACTAGTATACATGTCCGTTGATGGACATTTTTCTCATCTCTAGTAGTGGAGTTGCTGAGTCATGGAGTAACATTTGTATGGGTTTAATACATAATATGAAACAGTTTACTAGAGTGGAGGAACCGATTTATAATACCATTGGGAGTATATTAAGAATTCCAATTTTCCTGATTCCTTCCAGCACCAAGCATCGTCCATCTTTTAGTCATTCTGGTGAAGGGGGAGTAGTGTCTTAATGTGACTTTAATTTGAATTTCCCTTGATGAGTAGTAATGACTCTTGGTTCTTTCATGTGCTTGTTGGCCACTTGAATATATTTGTTTATAAAGTGCTTGTTGACCCCTGCCTCCTTTTTTGTTGTATTAGGCATTGAACCCAGGGCATTGACACTGAGCTACATCCATAGCCCTATTTATTTATTTGTACTGGGGATCGAACTCAGGACCTTGCACTTGCTAGGCAAGCACTGTGCTGCAGAGCTACATCCCTGCCATTTGTTTATTTGTTTATTTATTTATTTATTTCGTAGCTTTAAAAATTTTTATTTATTTAAAAAAATTTTTTTTGGTACCGGGGATTGAACTTGGGTCCTTGCACTTGCGAGGCAGGTGGCGGAACCACTGAGCTAAATCTCCGGCCCCACTTTTTTTATTTTTTGAGATAGGGTCTCACGAAGTTGCTGAGTTGCCCAGACTAGACTCAAAGTTGCAGTCCTCCTACCTTAGCCCTCCAGAGTTCTGGGATTATAGGCATACATGCACCATTGTACCTGGCTCCCATTTTTAAATTGAGCTGTTTGACTTTTTCTTATCAATTTGTAGGAGTGCTTTGCATATCTTAGATAAAGTCCATTATGTATATATGTACTGTCATATCTTTTCTCAACCTGTGGTTAACTCATCTCTTTCTTAATGATGTCATTTCTTGTTTGTTTTTTGAGACAAGGTCTTGGTAACTCCTTCAGACTTGCCTTGAACTCACTGTGTAGCCTAGGCAGTCTTTGCACTCAAGCCACCTTCCAGGTGAAGCCTCCCCAGTGCAGGGATTACAGGTGTGCACTGGCTTAACGACGTCTTTGATGAAGAGAATCCCCTCCCTTGCTTAAATCCTGACATCATTTTCGCTCCCAGTACTGGATATTGAACCCAGGGCCTTCTGCATGCTAGGCAAGCACTGTTAGCTACATATGCAGCCCTTTTTTATTTTTACTTTGTTTGGAGACAGGGCCTTGCTAAATTGCTCAGACTGTTCTCAGACTTGCAGTTCTCTCACCTCAGCTTCCTGAGTGGTGGGATTACAAGCATGGGCCACTATGTGCAGTGAAAAGAAATTCTTCATAAAACCCAGTTTATCTTTGCTTACAGTTACTGGTTTTTAAAATGTCCTAAGAAATCTTTGTAGTCTTATGTTTTAGACATCTGCTTTTATTTTGTAAGCATATTAAACATACCTATTTTGTATTCTCTGCCTAACAATTGCAATGCCAAATGTCTTTTGAAGTCTCAGTTCTAATTGTTTATTGTTTCTCCTCACTCTTGGTCATGATAACTTGTTCCTTATGTGTTTTATAGTTTTTGTTTATGGAATTCTGTCTGTGGGAGTTTGTTGAGGTCTATACTGAGGGTGCATTTCCTCGGGGAATATAAAAATTTTTATGAAGGAATGTTTTCTTTCCTTCACAAAAATTAAAAACAAAATTGAGTGAGGTGAATATTTTTCTTTTATGAATACTCTTACACACTCTTCATTCATGCAGTATATGGTGATATAGTCTTTGTGTGTGTGTGTGTGTATGCTCTAGGGATGGAACACAGGCCCTTGCACATGCTAGATAAGTGCTCTACCACTGAGCTACACCTCAGCCCCTCATTAGTGCTCTTTAGCCCAGCTCCCTCTTCTTTATTGCTGAATGGGAGTCCACTGGATGACTACCCCACAGTTTGCTTATCCACTGAACAGTTGGTAGATACTACATGGTTCTGTGAATGTTCCTGTAGAGTTCACTTGGTGGACATATGTTTTCATTTCTCTTGAGTAAATTCCGAAGAGTGGAATTTCTGGGTCATAGGGTAAGTGTATGTTTAACTTTATAAGAAACTGCCAGACTGTTTTCCAAAGGGGCTGTACCACTTTACACTCCCACTAGAAATGTAAGGGAGTTGGTTTACTCTACATATTTGCCAACAATTGGTATTTTTGTCTTTAATTTTACCCATTCTAATGGCTGGTATCTCATTGTGATTTTTTTTTTTTTGGTACTGGGGATCGAACTTGGGACCTTGTGCTTGGGAGGCAGGCGCCGGAACCACTGAGCTAAATCCCCAGCCCCTCATTGTGGTGGTTTTAATTTGTATTTCCCTGATGTCTAATGAGGGTAAATATCTTATTTGCTTCTTGGCCCTTAATAAATCTTTTTTTGTGAGGTCTGTTCAAGGTTTATTTTTCTCTTTTTCTTAAACATTGGGAATTATCTTTTAATTATTTTAATTTAGTTATTTATTTTAATAATTATTTAAATTACTGAGTTGTAGGAATATATATCTATTTATTCTGAGCAGAAGTTATTTGTCAGGTGGATGTTTTGTGTTTGTTTTCTCGTAGTGTGATTTTTTTTTTCTTCTTTTAGTGCTGGGGAGTGAATTCTGGGCCTTGGGCATGCTAGGCAAATGCTGTATGGCCATGCCAATCCCAGGCCCTCCTAATGTTATATTTAGTTTTTGGGGTTTTTAAAAATTTTTTATTTTTTTTTGGTACCGGGGATTGAACTCAGGACCTTGCGCTTGCAAAGCAGGCGGCAAAACCACTGAGCTAAATCCCCGGTGCTGGGGGGTTTTTTTGAGACAGTATCTTCCTGGGTAGCCTGTGAGAGCTTCAGATTTGTGATCCTCCTGCTTTAGCCTCCTGAGTGCTGGGATCACAGGCATATGCCACCATGCCTGGCTTTTTATTTTTTATTTTTTAAAATTTTTTTGGTACTGGGGATTGAACTTGGGACCTTGTGCTTGTGAGGCAGGCGGTGGAACCACTGAGCTAAATCCCCAGCCCATGGCTTTTTAAAAAATATTCTTTGTTGGGCCTGGTGGTGCACTCTTGTAATCCTAGCACTCAGGAGGCTGAGTCAGGAGGATTGCTGTGAATTTGAGGCCAGTTTGGACTACATAGTTAGACCCTATCTCAAGAAAAAAAGATAGGGCCGGGGATTTAGCTCAGTACTTTCGACGCCTGCTGCGCAAGCACAGGGACCCAAGTTTGATCTTTTTGTTTTTGGTACCAGGGATCGAATTCAGGTCCCTATAATATATATATTTTTAAATGGTGATTCTTTTTCCCTCCCTGTACTGGGGATTGAACCTAGGGCCTTTGCACTGGGTTGCATCTCTTTTTTTATTTTTTATTTTTTGAGGCAGAGTTTGGGTAAGCCTATGAGTTGCCTGAGTTGTGCTGCAAATTTTAATCCTCCTGCCTCAGCTTCCCAGAGTACTAAGATACCAGCCATTTCTTTGTTTATATTTGTTTGTTTTTTGGTTTTTATTTTGGAACTGGGGATTGAACTCAGGTCCTTGCACTTGCGCAGTAGGCAGCAAAACCACTGAGCTAAATCCCTGGTGCTAAGATAGATAACAGGTGTGCAATACCACATAATAATGTCTTTTGATGAGAAATTTAAAATTTTGATTAAGCCTAGTTTGTCTTTTTTTTTTACTTCTTTTATGGCTATTGCTTTCTGTGATTTTTTTTGTTTTCTGTACTGGGGATTAAACTCATGATATTGTACATGCTAGGCAAGTGCTGTTCCACTGAGCTACAGCCCCCGCTGAGTTTCTGTAATTTAAAAAGTCTTTGTCCTACAGGGTGCGGTGACACATGCCTATAATCTCAGCTACTCAGGCTGACTAGGAGGATCACAAGTTCAAGGACAGCCTGGGCAACTTAGTGAGACCTTGTCTCCAAATAAAATAAAACCAAACCAGGTCTGGGAATGTAGTTCAGTGGCAGAGTGCTTGCCCAACATGCATAAGGCAGTGAGGGATTTAGAGGGCCTGGTTCAGTCCCTGCTACCACCAAGAAAACAAGAAAGGAAGAGAAGTCTTTGTTCTCCTTTAACCACAGAGGTAGCCACAGAGTATTTTCTTCTGGAAGGTTTAGGTTGCTAACTTTTTTTAGGTTGGCATTTCATTACATATTAATTTTTATGTTTTGTGTGAAGTGAGTTTTTTTTTTTCCTGTAAAGATATCCAGTTGTTCCAGCACCATATGATGAAGACTTTCCATCTTGTGTGTTTGTTGAAATATTTATGGGTACAATTTTGGACTTCATTCTAATTCATTGAGCTTTTTATCACTCCTTATCCTGATACTAGATTGTCATGATTACTATAAATGTACAAAATAGGTAGGGTAAGTCTTTCAGGTTTGTTGCTCTTTTTCACCATTATTTTGGCTTTTCTAGATCCTCTGCATTTTTCCTATGTGGCTTTTTTTTTTTTTTTTTTTCACAGCCTCTCTCTGTGTTTTTGACTGGGGCCTGAGGGGTGGTGATCCTCCTGCCTCAGCCTCTCAACTATTTGGGACAATGAAGTTTATTTGAATATTCAGGGTAACTAGTGATTTTTGGTTTTTTTTTTGTTTTTTTTTTTTTTTTGATAGTGGAGATTGAACTCAGGACCTTGTGCTTGAGAGGAAGGCGGAGTAACCACTGAGCTAAATCCCTGTGCCTGTATGTGCATTTTTATGTAAATTTTAGGATGGACATATCAGTTTCTATCAAAAAAAGCAATGAAACTTTGAGTTTCATTTAGGGAGAACTAATATAATTTTTTAAATTTTTGGTGGTACTGGGGATTGAACTCAAGGCCTTTGCACTGAACTACATTCCCAGCCCTTTGGGGTTTTTTTGGCGGTACTGGGGATCGAACTCAGGACCTTGCACTTGCAAGGCAGGAGCAGTGCCACTGAGGGAAACCCTCAGCCCACCCCAGCTCTTTTTAAAATTTTGAGATAGGGGGCCGGGGATTTAGCTCAGTGGTTCCACTGCCTGCCTTGCAAGCCCAAGGTCCTGAGTTCGATCTTCGGCACAAAAAAAAAAATTTTTTTTTTTGAGACAGGATCTTGCTAAGTTGCCAGGCTGTCCTTGAACTTATGATCCTCCTGCCCCAGGCTCCCAGAGTGCTGGGATTACAGGGCTGTGCCACCTTTGTGCTCAGCAGCAGTATTACAACATTTGAAGCCATGGCCCTGGTTGTCATGAACTGTGGAGGGCTGAGGTTTTACTTTCTTTGCTGCTCACAGATGACCTGAAGACTTGGGTTAGAGACTCACAGTGTGAGCTTTATGCTCGATTCAGTCTGCCTACTCTTAGATCCCACAGAGGGGACATGGTGTGCCCCAGGAAGATGCTGCACAGAGAGTGTATGTCAGGGATACAGAAGAACCTTGAGTTTAGGAAACTCCGACATATTTTTTCCGAGCTAGGGTCTCCCTGTGTTGCCCAGGCTGATCTTGAACTCCTCCATCTCACTCTCGGGAGTAGTGGGACCACAGTTGTGTGCCACTGGGCCCAGCTGTGGGAACCCCAGTGTTTTATAATAGGCTGCCAGCAAAGGTGCCTAACCCTTGTCCTGGAGAAACACTTTATCTCAATTATACTGGACAGCAGGCAAACCTGCCCTCTGCTCCTAAGGGAAATATTCTTTCTGTCTTCTAAGGATCTGCTCTACAGACATTCTCGAAAAGAAAATCCAGGATGAGAGCTCTTAGTACTTTATTTGTGAGATGTTCAGAAATTTGGGAGAACCAGTGGAGAATTGTCTCCCAGGAATGGTATACATTTCTATATATGTAGGTCTTTTTAAGCCACTAAGCAAAGTTTGATTTCACAGTATACAGTCGTATTCATCTTTCCTTAATTTTTTTTGATTTTTATTAGTACTCATTTGCAATATGTAATGATTACATTCATCATGGGGAGTTGGTACAAATTATATAACACGTCTTAATTCTTTTTACTTCCCCTTCTCCTCCCTCCCTCCTTCCTCCATCTCTTGATTTTTTCTTCCCAGTTGCAAAAGATCCATCTCCCTGTTTCCTACTATCTTATCTTTTATTTTGCTCATTACATTATTTGTTTTTGTTTTGGATACCGGGGATTGAATTTGGACCTTGCGCTTGTGAGGCAGGCACTGGAACCACTGAGTTAGATCCTCAGGCCCTGCTCATCACATTATTACATTTTGGGTCTCATCTAAGGAGAACCATGAGATACTTAAGCTAAATCCTTTAGTATTTCTTTCTTCTGTATGTTTTGATGCCATTATAAATGTAATTTAAAAATTCTGAGTTTATTTTCCAATCATTTGTTGTTAGCATATAAAAATATATGTGGTTTTTATATTGGCTTTCTATTCTACAGTCTTGCTAACCTTGCTTATCCTAGTAGTTTCTTAAAAATGGCTTATGATTTACTATCATGCTATTAGTGATTAAAGGTAGTTTTACTTCTTCCTTTCTGGTCTTTTTGTTGTTGTTGTTCCACTACTGAGGATTGAACTTGTATCTTTGCACTGAACCATATCTCTAGTTTTTGGGTTTTTTTCATTATTTATTTTGAGACAGGGTCTAAGTTACTAAGTTGTGCAGGCTGGGGTTGAACTTGTGATTCTTCTACCTCAGTTTCTGAGTGCTGGAATTACAGGTGTGCATCACCACACCCAGCACAAAATAGTCATACATTTGCATTGACAACCTCTTGCCAGAGTTCTGTTTTGCGGGAAATATTTATTATAATAATAACAACAAAACATTAAAAGGAGATTTAAAAATGCATCCATAATCCACCATCTCACCTGAGAGATGCCAGCCAGATTCCATCCCTGGTTCTAACATCACAGGGACCCATTGTAAGCCCTGGTCCTTACAGGGAGACGGCTCCGAGGGAAGGCCTTCTATAACGTGGGTGAGAAAGTGTACTGCCAGGAGGACTTCCTGGTGAGTCCAGGCCATGCCATGGGTGGGAGCTGGGGCGGGACCCTCTTGATTCCTTTGGAGACCTGAGGCCAGGATGCAGGAGCTGGCTGGGCAGGGCGTGCCCCTTTGCCACACGATGTCCTGGATCCTGTGTCCCTTCCTAGTACTCCGGGTTCCAGCAGACGGCTGACAAGTGCAGTGTGTGTGGACACCTCATCATGGAGATGGTGAGAATTTCCCCAAATCCCAAAGCCCCTCTGGCTCGAGCAGTCTGAGGACCCCCTTTCACCTGTCGCGGACCTGAGCGGGGATGCTCAGAGCTTGAGCCTCTCTACGGTGCGCTGCTGAGACCCACTCCCACTGACCCTTTAGTGCCTCCCACCCCCAGATCCTGCAGGCTCTGGGCAAGTCCTACCACCCAGGCTGCTTCCGGTGCTCCGTGTGCAATGAGTGCCTGGACGGGGTGCCCTTCACGGTGGATGTGGAGAACAACATCTACTGTGTCCGAGACTACCACACGTGAGTTGATGGTGCTGCGGGACCCACACTGCCTTCCCCAGCTCCCCTGGGAGGGCTTTCTGTCCTGCTCTTGGGCACTCAGAGGTGGGAGCAGGGCATGGATCACCATCTCTCAGGTGGTTCAGCCATCTGGTGCTTCTTCTCCCTATCTTTGCCCTCATGCACCCCTCTTCCTGATAGGGGTCTCTCCTGACTGGCCTACCCACCATCCAGCCCTTTGCTCTGAGAGCCAGGCCTCTTCCACCTGGGCATGGGGGTTTGAGTCACTGCACACCCTTTCCCTTACCTTTCTGGTGACCATGTAGGCTGCTGGTCCATTCTGCTTGCTCTAGGTTCCTATGCTACTGCCTGTCTTGGGATTGGTGTCGGACAGTCCTCAAGGGTCTCGGCAAGTGGTTGGCTAAATCTAGATCTTAAGGGGCAGGGTACTCACAGGAAACATGAGGGAGATGGCAAGACAGAACCTGATGCCATCAGAGGTGGTAGGGGGAAGTGATTTGGGGAGCCAGATGACATGCCACTACTATACCCCTCCTCCCAGGTGTCCAGACAAGGACGGAGGCCTACTGTGGCTGGACCTGTCCTCATACCCTTGGGCTCTGGTCACTCAGCTGGTCACTTCTGGTTTCCCATATTCTTTCAGGGTTTTTGCACCAAAATGTGCCTCCTGTGCCCGTCCTATCCTCCCTGCACAGGTAAGAACCACTCACCTGAAGACAATCAGGTACCTGACCCTGCTGGCTTCTGCCTGCTCCTGTGTGGTCCACCTCACATCCTGGGCCTCAGTGGGAGGGATGAGCAGATGCTCTTGCTCCACATTTCTCAGGGCTGAGGGACGAGCGTTGTACCCAAGCAGGTGCCCCTGGCATGAGTTAGAGGAAAGAGTTGGCCTTGATGCTTGTCCGTCCCACTGCTAGTCTCAGCTCCATTCTCCATGGATAAAAGGCTTCCCCCCGGGTTGTCCAGCTGTGCAGGTGGAGGCTGGGTGGGCTGGGGAGAGGCTGAGGAAGGCCATCCTGGGTCTCCTACATGAGCTGGGCCAGCCTGCTGCCTGGGGAGCAGGCCTGGCAATGGGCAAAGTGCACGCATGTCCATCAGTGTCACCTGCTGCTACCTGGGTGGCCCCAGGGAAGCACCATGTCCATGTTCACACGGGCTGAGTGTATCTCCACCATGACAAGAGCAGCTTGTGTAGATGTGTGCTCTGGTACACAGTTTGCCCGGAGTCCCAGTGTGCTTATTGTGTGTGAATCCTGTCTCTTCCTGCAGGGCTGTGAGACGACCATCCGTGTGGTGTCCATGGACAGAGACTACCACGTGGAGTGTTATCACTGTGAGGTGAGCTGGGCCCTCCACCAGGTTGGCAGCTGGGGGAGTCCCCTCCCACACAGTCCCCTGCCTTGGTGTCCTGTGGTCCACCTCCTCTTTCATGGCCTGTGCACCATCTGTCTTCTCCCAGTGAGCCCCTTCCTTCTCCTCAAGACGTGTTCTCTCTCAGGCCATTTCTCATTCGGTCCACTCCATCTGATGACAGTATGGGGTGCCGTGGTTGAACAGAATGTAGTCCCTACTGTCTTGGGAGAGATGTGTGCTTGGCAGTATGTGGACAAAGTGATTGTTATTGAGGAGAGCTGTCAGAGCACATAGGGGGCCTTAGAAAATCAGGGAAGGCTTTCTGGAAGAGGTGATGCCCAAGCTAGGATTGGAAGAACGAATAAGAGGTAAGAAGGCAGTGATAAGGACCTTTCCAGTCAATGGAAGCAGAACATCCTTAGGTACATAAGGAGTATGTGGTTTTGTGTAGCTGGATAAGTCGGCAGGAGCTGGGGACAAAAGATCACGTGAGCTAATGAGTGTGGACTTCTCCTGAGGGCAATGGAGACAAAAAGACATGGTTTGGATTTTAGAAGACCCTGTTCTGTGCAGAACTGGAGGAATCAGGAGTGGGGATAGGGGGTTCTTAGGGGGCTGGTGGAGCTAGGGGTGTGGTCTCAGGTTCAGGGAGGTAGACTGAGTTGAGTGATCATGGAGCGAGAGAAGGGCCTGGGTTTGGCAGGTGACTGGATGCAGGAATTTGGGGGTCAAGAAGTACCTAACAGGAGCCTAGAAGAGTGAGTGTGTTAGCTTTCTCTCACTGTATCCATACCTGAAGGGATCACCTTATAAAGAGGAAAGGTTTATCCTGGCTGACCGCTTTAGGGGTTTCAGCCCATGACTGGTGGCTCCGTTGCTTTGAGCCTGTGATGCACATCATAGGGGGCGCTCATGGAGGAGCAAAGCTGCTCACCTCCTGGCTGGGACAGAAAAGAGAATGAGGAAGGTGCCAGGGTCTCACAGTCCCCGGTGAGGGCATGGCCCCAGTCACTCAAAACCTCCTAAAGATTCTACTCCCCAGTAACCCCGAGGGTGGGGACCAAGCCTCTGACACATGGTGGATATTCCCAGGGAAGAGCAGGTGTGCCACAGCCTCATTTTGGTAGTGGAGGCATCCACAAGTCCAGGAGGCTGTTAGCAGTGCTGAGGTTCAGATAAAGGAGTTCTGGGATCACTGGCCTATGACCCTCCCTTCTCATACTCTGCCCTGCAGATTCCGGTCTCCTTGGTCTCCCCACATTCTCAACTCCAGACACGGGGTCTTGGGGGCAGCCCAGAGTTGGGGCAGTTGTAAGGCTTGTCTCATTGGTTCCCTTCTCTCAGGAGTCACTGACCTGCCTGCCTTGCTGGGTAGGATCTGAGAATTACTGCTTATATATACCGGTTTTGTTCATGGTTGGAGAGGAACTCCAGTGTCTGTTAACTGCGTTACCGAGGGATGTGGGAGGCCTGTCTTGGGGTAGCAGATGGCAGCCGAAGCCAGGGGAGCAAATGAGGCCTTTCAGGGAGGGTTGGAGAGAAGGGAGTAGGAACTCAGGAAAGCCCCAGGTGGCCAGTATTTAAGGGACCACAAAGGGAAGTGGAGAGGAGTGAGCACGTGGGAGGAAACCCGAAGGAGTGACTTGAGTTCAGAGCCCCAGGGGTGGAGGGGGGGAACTTCAAGTAGGAAGCCTGAGATGCCCTGGTGGAGGCCAGGGGCCCAGTGGGAGCAGAAATCCAGAGCTTGGATGAGGATCAAATGTGCAAAGGGACCACGATGCCCCCTCCAGCAATAACAGGGCCTCAGTGCTCCTCTGCCTGTTCAGCAGTGTCCCCTTGGGGTCATTAAGCACAGGCCTGCAGGCCTTTGCCCACGTTTGAAGCTGAGAATCGGGGTGAGCTGCCCCCTGGCGGGCTGTGAGGGGCATAGGATGCTGCTGTGCCCGGAAGGCTGAGAGTGGGACAGCGCTCGGCTGTCCTGGCCCCGCCTTCTCACTCTGGTGGCTGGGAGTAAGTAGCAGGGCCCTCGCAAGGGGGCGGCGTGTGTGGCTGGACAGGGAGGAGACTTGGAGACCTGGGATGTGAGTGGTTTGAGACCTGAGGTGGTGACTGGAACAGCAGCCTGGCTCCATTACCTGTCAGGGGAGGCAGGAGCTAGTCTTAGGGGCCAAAGCTGCCAGGCATTTTAGTTCCGGCTACCACAAAGGGCACAGAGCCACATCCTTGTTTGTGTTTCCAAATTCTCTGTCTCTTCTCTCCTCCCCTCCTGTCACCCAGGACCTCATGTGTTCTAGGCAAGCATTCTCTTAAGGCCCCTTGTGCCAGGCATTCTGCTACCCATTGATGTACACTCAGAAGTACTTTTGCAGGCAGCAGCTTCCTGCATGCTGACCCCTCTGCACTGCCGTGCTGTCCTCACTTTGCTCTGATGATTGCTGGTATTGGCTTTCCTCACTTGCCTGTTCTCCTTCCATCTCTTTTGCACAAGTCATCCTCTGCCACCTCCCAATGCTGCCTCCAAGGCTGAGCTCTTCTTCCTCTTCCTTGTTCTAGTTACCTGCACTTCCTAGAGAGTAAACCCCTTGTGTTGTTTTTAAAAAAACACCCTAAAGGTGCACATGCCTGTCGTGCCAGCACTGTTGGAGGCTGAGGCAGGAGGACCACTCATTTTAAAAGGCTGGGGATGTGGTGTGTAGGTCCTGGACTCAGTCCCCAGTATCACACACACAAATTCTCATTTGTCATGCTGATGCCCACATTTACTGCCAGCCCTTTCTCCAGACGCCAAACTCGTATCCAGCTATTTCCTCTTGGGTGTTCAAGAGGTTCCCCCAGTGGGTGTGTTCAGCGCTGGGCCACCACAGTCCTCGCTGTGCGGGTGGATCTGGCCCTGCCACAGCAGGCCCCCGCCCCCCCCTCACCCCCCGTCGGAGGAGTCCCCGCCCCTTCTCACCCCGCCCTTCGTTGTGTTCTTCCCTAGGACTGCGGGCTGCAGCTGAGCGGGGAGGACGGTCGCCGCTGCTACCCCCTCGAGGGCCACCTACTGTGCCGCCGCTGCCACCTGCGGCGCCTCGGGCCGGGCCCACTTCCCTCGCCCGCTGTGCGAGTCACTGAGCTCTGAGCAGGGCTGGGTGGGGGCGGGTGTGTGTGGGAGAGGGCCGGGTGGGAGGCCCGGTCCGTGTCGCTGAATTCCACCCCCCTCCTTTGCACACTCCCCACCGAGCTGCTGTCCTGTGCTGTCCGCAGGGGCCGGACCCCCGCGTTGAAGCTACTATTTATTCACCGTCTGTGCCTCCTCAAGCCACCCCCCTCCCCCGCCTTACTGTCCCCACCTGCCCCATCACTGGCTTTGGTTCCAGGACCCTCCGAGCGCGCTCCCCGGGCAGGCTGTGTCCGGAAGGCGGGTTGGTGGAGGGCGAGGTGTCCGCTTCCTAAACGCCCTGCCCGCTGGGCGGTGGGAAGGGTGCCTTGTTTGCGTGGGGCCACAGAGCGGGTGAGGAACGACCCCCTCGGGGAACACTGGGGTTTGGCCACGGGGGGCTTTGAAGGGTGTTTTCAGCCACATTTTCGCGTTCCCTGGCTCCTAGTCTGGGGATTGCCCTTGCTCCCTGCCATCTTCCGCGCCGGGAAAAGCCTGCCTCGGCGCCGAGTTCTAGCGGCAAGGGTCGCCGAGGAGGGACCGCGAGCGGGCGCCCTGCCCGTCTTCCTGGGGAAGCACCTGTGCGCGCGCTGTGTGTATCAGGCTCCACGAGAAAAGAGATGATTTGACTTAAATTAAGTTTTTCCTTTGAGGATATTTTCATTTTCTTTAAAAGAATATAGTTTTCTTCTAAGAGCTTGGACCAAGGTTTTATTTCTTAAAATTACAGCAGATTCACAAACGTCCGATTTGTATATCACGTGGTTGGATTTTAGGTGGTAAGGACATTGTAAGTTTAATTATTTTTGTATAAATTCGTTTAAAATCTCACTCTGTGTCTGCCTTTAGACTTCAGAATAGTGTGAGGTTTCGTGTGTCAGTGTATCCCAGCACACTGGGAGGCTGAGGTAGGAGGATGTGGAGTTAGAGCCCAGCCTGGGCATTTTAGTGACTTAGCGGGACCCTGTCTCAAGATTTAAAAAAAAAAAAAAAAAAGACTCCAGGGACGTCGCTTAGTGCGAAGGCCCTGGGTTCAGTCCTCAATGCAGGGAAATAAGTCCCATGATCACTGGGGGACAGGCTTTGCACTGATTGGTTATGTTAGAATTTTTCTTGGCGGTGGCCCTAGTCATGATAAACTGCAACTGGTTTTCACGGACTATTTCGACTGAAAATTGTTCCTGTGAACCACCTCTTCCTGGCTACTATTCTTGTCCTCTCCTGCGCTTAGAATGGGAATCTCGGCCCGGGATTTAGCTAAGTGGCACCGCGCCTGCCTTGCGAGCATAAGGTCCTGAGTTCAATCCCCAGTACCAAAAAGGGGGAGGGGGTCTCTTTGCTTGTAGAATCATTCTTCTGGTGGGAGTAAGGCGCTGGGAACCAGAACAGATTGGCCATGCCTAAGGGAATGGGCTGAAAGTGGTAGCCAGTTGGTCCAGCTGAGCTGAATCTGCCGGTTGGAGGCCACCTAGTGGTCTGAGGCAGCAAGTACATGGTGATGACTGCAGGGCCTAGGTACTTAACAGCGATGGTAAGCATTGAGATGGGGGACGTCTCCAGAGAAGAGACTTCTAGATCACGGTGGTTTCTTGGACGAAGGGCTCCCAGTGGGGGCGGGAGAATAAATTTCAGGAATGAGAGGCTCAGTGATTTTGGTTCCTTTTGAGCTGGGCTGCTTTGCTTTCTTACCAATTAATTGCAAGGCTTGCAGTCTTCTGATTGCCCCCCTTTTTTTGCTTCCAGTATCATACCTGCTTTGACTATAGTTTCTTCTACTCCTCCCCTCCTCTTTTTCTCTTCCTCCTCCTTTTTTTTTTGTTTTGAGACATGATCTCACTGTATCCCAGGCTGACCTCAAACTTGCAATAGTCCTCCTGCCTCAGCCTCCCGAGTGCTGGGATTACAGGTATGCACCATCACGTCTGGCCAGTAGTTCGTTCTTACTGCATATTTAGTGCTGCTTTTTTCTCTTTGTGTCTGCTGTAGAGGTGACCCCTGTTCATCCAGGCATGGCTGATATCATGGCTCTCACACTTGTTTGATTGCCAGCCTCCTTCCAGTCAACTGGACCGAGGCATCACAGCTTGGAGAACCATACTTCGTCAAAAGTCATGAATGAGTGTCATGAACCTGTGGGATAGTGGCCTCATTTCAGGCCACACTTTGCCCTTTTTTTCCAAGCTCTTGTGGCCCTCTATTGCCTTAAGTCAGGACTAGTGACTATGTTTCCACAGAGCCTTTGCACATGCAGTTCCCTGTGTGTGGGGCCCCCTCACCCTTCAGCAAATCCTTCAGATATCAGAGGCGAGGTCACACACCCAGTTACACTTTGTTGAACACCCAAAGTTTTTGGCCTCTACTCTGCAAGCTCATTTCCCGGAAGCAACATCTTCCTGTCCATGGTTAGGAGTTATGTTGACCTGGTGGCTGTTGGGACTGAGGAAACAGTGTGAGAGCCAAACTCCAAGCCAGAAAGATGACCAGGGCCCTTGAGCCCTGCCAGGCCCTAGGATATCCCTCCTGATGGGGGGTCTAGTGTCACCTCCAGCTGTGCCTGTGGTGAATGTTGTCCTTTTATGTATCTGAGTAACTCCTCTCTTGATGTCCTTCCCACTACGTAGTGAGTTGTCTGGGCCAGGTTTTGTCTCTGTCGCTTACTTAGTACCTGGCACATGGTGCTACAGCCAGAGCTTGACCCTGCTGTGAGCATTAGGGTCCCCCCCTTGATTGCCATGTCCAAGTTCAGTCTGAGCTGTCTGATGAAGGTGCCACAGGTGGGACATAAAGGTGTAAGAGCAAGAGTTACACACTGCACACATACACACCAACGCGCATGTGTGCCACATGGAATATACAAGTGTGCATTTACCTGGAGCCTCAGTTCAGCACGCAGGCCCAGGGCACGGAGCCTTGAGTGCTGAGTCGTGGTGGGAAGAGCATGAGAATGAATCTGAGACCCTGAGGAAGATGTTTGAGAGAAAGGAGGAGAAAGCCAACGAAAGACTGAATATTTTAGAAAGGATGAGCTTGTGAGGGAGAAAGAGGGAGATTGGGAAAGGGATAGAGAGAGACTCATGTATAAGAGGAGTGGAGCCCTGCAGTTGGGGCTCAGCAGAGCATGTCCCTTGCATGTGTGCGGCCCAGGGTTTGAGCTCAACACTGCAAAAAAAAAAAAAGTGGGATTTTTGAGAGAATGTTGGGGAGAAAGATACTGAGGGGCAGTCAAAAAACTCCTGAGGAGTGAGGCCAGCAGAGCCTGGGGTTTCCCCACTCTTCCTGCAAGCTGGTGCTCCAGAGCCGGATGGTGGGAAGTACCTGGATCAGTTCTATCTGCACAGCTGCACAGAGGCCTGGCCCCAAAATGGGAAGGCCCTCCTGTGAGTGACTAGAGGCCGCGGGCATGTGTGTGTGCGTGTGACAGCTGTGCCACCAGGGTGGGCACCTGGCATAGGTGTCCTCACAGTCCCAGGGTGGGAGGGGGTAGTGCTGACCTGGTCACCCACTTCCTGCCCCTCTCTGAATGGTAAGTAAACTGTTCCTCATGTGGGCTTGCTGTGGAGGGCCAAGGAGGGACTGTGCAGTTGGGAAAGGGTTTATGGGATCTGAGAGGGCCTGGGTGCAAAAATCCGCAGCAGCAGAGGCCGATAACAGTGTGAGCTCTGGAGGGAGTGAGCGGGGTCACCTGCCCCCTAGTGGCCTGGCCGTCGGGGCGAGTAGGGAATGTGCTGGGCTGTGTTCACCCAGCCACACCTGGAGGTTGGTGTCCGGCTCTCCAGGCGCCCAGTGAGCCATTGTCAAAAAGTTGCTTTTTCTCACCAGCAACTGGACCGTGTCTCAGATGGCAGCTCCTAGCCAGCCAGGAGGCAGGCAGAGACTTATGGTGCCCATTGGGGAAGGGAGCCTCGGGACTCTGGGAGACTTGGGAGCTGAGTACACACCCAGGAGTGGGGGAACACTGAGGTGTCTTAGGTGACCTTGGACTCCGTGCAGCTCTGGAGGACCTGCCTCAGTGGCGTGTGGACCCGAGGTCTGCGGGCCCCCCACAGGGTGCTGTGGGGCCCTGGCTGGCATCTCCTCCTGTGTGTGCACATGCTGTGGGAGACTGAGGGACTGCTCAGAGAAGTCCTGGGTCGGGGGTGCAAAGGTGGGGAGGGCTGTCGAGGCTCACCGGTCTTGGCACCAGACACTTGCCCAGTCCTGGTTCCTGGAGACAGAGACCCAGGGGATGTCCGGGTCCTGGAGAACGTGGGAGTACAGCGGAGCAGGCACAGGTGGGTGCCTCCTCCTCCCATCATCTTCTCTGGCCTGAGGGCACTCCTGGGCTGTCTGCCCCAGACCTGGCCCGGTCAGCCAGCTCACTCCCTTCTGTGCCACAGCTTCTGAGCTATCAGCCTTTCTGTTGTCAATCTTTTGAGTACTGAGGGTAGCTTGAGGCCAGGCAGGCATATCACCAGAACTGATGCTTGTCTAGCTTCGTCAGTCTCCAGTTGTTGGGCGCCTCCACCTTCTACCTGAGCTTATGGTGTAGATGAGTATTTCCAGGCATCTTTTTTTTGTACCGGGGATCGAACTCCGGTCCTTGTGCTTGCGCAGCAGGCGGTGAAACTACTGAGCTAAATCCCCGGCCCTTAGTTTGTCTTCTTCTTTTTTTTTTTTTTGGTACCAGGGATCAAACTCGGGTCCTTGCACTTGCGAGGCAGGTGGCCGAACCACTGAACTAAATCCCCGGCCCTTCCAGGAATCTTCATCTGCCTGCTCCACAGCCTGGTGTTGCTGCACTGCTGAGCGCAGTGGATCTCAGCCAGGATTTGTCTTTGTGGCCGGAGTGGAGCATTGAGTCTCAGCCTATCCCTGACAACCCCTTCCCATCACTCAGCTCAGCTCAGATCCCTCCTCCCACCTCCGACAACTGTGTACTGCGACTCTGTGAACTAGGGAACCGCTCCCTCTGACGTGGGAGATATGAGGGGACCTCATGGCAGACAGCCTGGCACAGAGCTGAGGGGAGGAGGGGACAGCGGGCCTGTGCCGTTGTGCTTGGGCCAGGGAGCTGTTGCTGACCTGGGTATTGGGGATCAAGAGTGGGGGAGAGGTCACGGACCCTAAGGAAAAACCCCAGGAACTTTGGGTGGGGATGGTGCGGGAGAGCCCCACTGCTAGGCCAGTGAGGAAGGATGGCAGTGACCTGGGGTTTGGATAGCTTCTCTCCCCACCTGTCTTTCCTCCTGCTCTCTTCCTCTTCCCCTTCTTCTCTTCCCTCTGCTCTTTCCCTGTTCATCCCCTGCCCCCCTCCTCCTCCTCTTGTGGTACTGAGGATTGAACCCACAGTCTTCATACTGAGCTGCATCTCCAGGCCCTTTTCTGTTTTAAGACAGGGTCTTGCTAAGTAATCCAGGCAGAACTCACAGTTGCAATTCTCCTGCCTCAGGCTCCTAGAGTGCTGGGATTACAGGTCGTCCCCCCCCCCTTCCGGTGCCTGGGTTCCTTCCTCATAAAAAGACTTTATACTTGGTCTTATTAGGAAGAAGAAGAACTCTTGGCTTTTGGACTGAGTAGCTGAGTGGCTGCATCACTAGAACCCTGGAGGAAAAAGTGCAGGAGGAACAAGCTTATGTGGGAGTGTGAACCCTACATTCTGTTTTGCCACACCTGACACATGGAGTAGGCAGTGAGATGTGGTGGTTTGGAGCTCAGAGGAGAATCCAGGGCTGAGGTACACAACTTGGAGCCATCAGTATATAGAGTTATTTGAAGTCATGGGTGGGATCCCATGGAAAGAGGGTGAGACTGGAGGGGAGGTGCTACAACATTGGCACCTCAGAGGGCAAAGGGACAGAGCAGGGATAAGGCATGGAGGTTAGGAGTGAAGGGGTGGGATAAGGTGGTGTCAGAGAAGCCTTGGTGAAAAGGGCTCTGGGAAGGAAGAGAATGGTCAGCCCATCAGCTGCCAAGAGAGGAGGATGAGGACTTGGGGAGTGGATTGGGAAAGATGGACCCTCACTGGAGACAGTGAACACAGCTGCCTCTGCACCAGCAGAGGAGAGATCAGAGGCCCTGAGATAAAGGGAGGAGTAGAGGAGGGAGTGTCAGGAGCAGCCAACTCTTTTGAGTGTGTTGGGAAGAGCAACAGCAGCTGACTGAAGCTTTGGGGTTGGGAGACTTCTTTAAGGTGATATGTTAGTTTCTGTTACTGTAGTGAATACCAGAGGCAATCCGTTTATAAAGAGAGGATTTATTTTGGCTGGAGTTTTGGAGGTTTCAGCCCATGATCTATTAGCCCTGTTGCCATTGGGCACTTAGCAAGGCAGCACATCATGGCAGGAGTGCATGGGCAAACATTACCTCATGGCACCTTATCTCATGAGAGAAAGAGCAGGTCCCACAGTTCCCTTCAGGGGCACGCCCCCAAGAACCTGAAGACCTCCTGCTAGGCTCCACCTCTTAAAGGGCCTGCTCCCTCACAATAGCCCTGAGCAACAGACCTAGCCCTTGACACATGTGCCTTTGGATGCCATTCGGGTTCCAAAGTATAGCAGATGCTGAGGCCTGCTTGGGGCTTCCTACCCATGTCTGTTATGACACCCACAGGTATAATCTCAGAGTGATCTTCCCACCAGTCCTTTCTGTGGGGGCAGAGACTGTGACTGCGGTGGTCTCAGTTGTGCTCAGCCCTGGCCAGTGTCTGCATACATTGGCACCTAACATGCTGGTAAAATGTTGGCTAAATGGATCTATCCATGTAAACCATTGGAACACTTACAAGGGTATAATAAATGCTCAGTAAAAGTGAATTGCTTAGGTGAATGAATGTGAGATAAGGTCTTTTTTTTTTCTTTGCCTTACTGGGGGTTGAACCCAGGGCCTTTGCACTGAGCTGAATCTCTAGCCCTTTTTGTTTTACTTATTCTCTATGTAGTTCAGGCTGGCCTTGACTCACTATGCAGTCCAGGCTGGCCTTGAACTTCTGGCAGTCCTTCTGGCTCAGCCTCCCAAGTGCTGGGATTACAGACTTGTGTCACTGTGCTTGGCTGAATCATCCTATGTATTTTCTCGAGCATTGACTGCCTTACAGTTTAGAGATTCATCGTGTTAGCATATTTATCTGTTGTCATTTTATCTTCCACTCAGGATTGAGCCCAGGGAGCTTTGAGCTACATGCCCAACCTTTATCATTTTATTTTGAGACAGTTTTACTAAGTTGCCCAGGCTAGCCTCGAATTTGGGACCCTTGTGCCTCAACCTCCCGAGTAACTGTGGGGGAGGCGTGGTGCCATTGAGCTGGCTGCTATCCTCCCTTGGCCCATCAGAGTAACTAATTACAAATATGTGACTGCCCAGCCACATTTAAAAATTTTTATTTTTCTAATAACCAGATGTGAGGCACTTTAATATAAAATGATTACAAGAGTTCAAAGAATATAGACAGACCAATGGGTTTCAATTTTATTACAAGGTCTAGGAAAAAAAAACCCATATGCTAATTTCAGCCCAGGGTTATGTTTTTAAAGAGCAAACTAAAACGACAATAAAACAAGTAAAATTTACAAAACCAAATCACAAACATAAAGCTAATAATCATGGTAAAGGACCTAGCTACGGAGCGACTGAGTTCACAGTTAAGTCTGAAAGAAATTCTGCCTGCTGTGGAGGTCAACATTCTGCTTCAAGAAATTGACATAGAAATAGACAATGCTAGAGTCTTTGCCACAAATGAAACTGCGAAGCCTCAGCTGGTCAAGCTCAACCCAAGAGGGGCCAAATGTTAAACTGGAGTCAAGACAGGGCTTGAAGAATTAATTTCCAGCTGCGCAATTGCAGAGCACAAAAATGTCAGGTGCAGAAATCAGCTCTAGGCAAGCTCTTTAAAAACATGAGTTTTATATAGAATATAAAGCAGGTCAGACACGTGCAAAGTTGTCTGGATTTCAGGAAGACACCTGAAGTTGTCAGGGGCTCTTTCAAAGTCACCTCGACAACAATGACATCTTCCCATTCTTCTCAGATCTGCCTTTGACCTCTGTAGCTTCTGCACACTGACACTAAGTAAGTGCTAAGGAGGCCTCGGGTCCTGCTCCGGGATTTTGCAGCACACCAGTTACTGTTTGTAAGACTTTTGACGGGAGCTCCAGCTGTGGTCTAAATGGAGCGGATGCCGCTAGTTCCTGGAGAATTCCCAGTTGCTCGGCCCGAGCTATTCCTCAGTCATACGCGAGCGCATGCGCACGCACTTACGCACGCACTAACGCACGCACGCACCCTGTAAACTCCAGAGCTCCAGGCTTCGAAGGATTCCACCACATCTGGAAGCTCTGCTACTGTCTCTAGCTCCCTCTGCTGGAAGCCAAAGTGAGTTTTTTGCAAAGACTTGCAGATTATTTACTATGAATTTGATTATTTATAAATTCATTTCTGTACACATTTACTTACTTTAGTACCTGGAACTAGATGGGCATGTTGGTGTAGGCTTGGAATCCAAGCTATGGGAGGTAGAGGCAGGAGGATTGGAATTTTGAGGCCACCCTGGGCAATTTAGTGAGAACAGGTCTCAAAAAATAAGGACTGGGGTCATTGCTCAGTGTTCCCTGGGTTCAATACCCAGTAGCAAAACAAACAAAAAACAACAAAACACCAAAAATGCAAACCCTGAGGCTTTTACAATTGCTCTCTAAACCCCTTTATGTATGGTAGACTGCAGCAATGGTAAAGGATCACATTTTATTTCTATAGGAAGAAAAGGGATGGCACACATAATTAGGCAACGCTTATGTAATTTGTAATTATAGAAAAGTAAATTAAAAATGAAGACAAATGCTCCAGAAACCTGCTTATTGACACTATCATTTTCCCACAAGAGAATCTCAGAAAAAAAGGCATTGTTTTGCGTTTAACAAATGAGAAGACCTCCATGTTTGGATTCCTATTTCTTTCTTTGAGAAAAGCACCAGATACAATTGGCCATCATACTTTTAAAAATAAAATAATGAGGGCCGGGGATTTAGCTCAGTGATTTTGCCACCTGCTGTGCAAGCGCAAGGACCTGAGTTTGATCCCCAGTACCAAAAA
>NW_004624794.1:8681257-8698273 GCF_000247695.1 Heterocephalus glaber | reverse complement strand
TGTGGAGAGAAAGGAACCCTTCTCCATTGGTGGTGGGAGTGCAGACTGGTGCAACCACTGTGGAAATCAGTGTGGAGATACCTTAAAGAACTAGAGCTGGAGGTCCCACTTGACCCAGCTATTCCCCTGCTGGGTATCTTCTCCAAAGAATTAAAAGAATCATACCACAGTGATATATATGCACCCATGTTTATATCGGCACAGTTCATAATAGCTAAAGCTTGGAAACCACCTAAGTGCCCATCAACTCAAAACTGGGTAAAGAAGTTTTTTTTTTTTGTAAAATGGAGTACTACTCAGCCATAAAGAATGAGAAACTGGAGACATTTATAGCTAAATGGATGCATATTGAGGCCATCCTCTTAAGTGAAATAAATAGGACATACATGTGTAAATACCAAATAGTTTCTCTAGTGTGAGAAACTGAAAGTGTAAATAAGGATTAAAATAAATAATTGATAATTTGAAATAGGAAGAAAAGGTCCAAAGGGGTAAGGGAAGTTGGAGGGAAAGGGGAAAGGGAAGAAGGGAAAGGAAAAAGTATGAGAAAAGAAAAAAAAAATGGAAACGAAATCTATGTAAATAGGGAAGGGTGGTGGGGGTGAAGGGCGCACAGGTAATGGGGAAAAAAATAAGAATCAAGATACATCATGTACAGGTACAAGCACCCAGTGATAAATGTAAATGTATTGTATACCTAAAATGTACCAATAAAAGAATTTAAGCACCCGCCCCCCCCCCAACCCACATTGCTATCAGGGGCGAGGATTTAGCTCAGTGGCATCATGCCTGCCTCGAAAGTGCAAGGTCCTAAGTTCAATCCCTGGTACCGCAAAACAAAACAAAACCAAACCATTGCTATCAATGAGTATAGTTACATAAAAGCTCTTCCTGTTGTCAGTTCTGAGAGTCAGTAGAGGAGAATAGGCAGCTTTGAAATGTTTCAGGATGAACCGCTCACCAGTTCATTTCTGTGGCCTGGTTGAAAATGAAGCCTCTACCTTCTGTGGAACATGGTCATCAGATGCATTTTCTAGTCTTACACGGTATATCCACCACAGCATATCTACTTTCCTCAATCCATTAACCCCTTCTTCAACTATCTTCCATGAGAGTTATGACACTTTTTTTTCTTAAATTCTTTTATTGGTACATTGTAGGTATACAACACAATTACATTTCCCATTGGGAATTGTACCTTTACATGATGCATCTTGGTTCTTATTTTTTCCCCATTCCTAGCCCTCCCTTCATGCCCTCCACCCTTCCCTATTTACAAAGACTTTATTTCCATTTTTTCCATTTCTCATCATTTTTCCTTTCCCTTCTTTCCTTTCCCCTGCCCCTCCCACTACCCCTACCCCTTTGGACCTTTTCTTCCTATTTTGCATTATCGATTATTCATTCTAATCAATGGTACATTTTAGGTATACAATATAATGACATTCATCACTGGAAATTTGCACCTTTACATAATCTCTCTTGGTTCTTATTTTTCACCCTTGTCCAGCCCTCCCTTCAGCCCCTCTAGCCCTCCCTATTTACAAAGATTTTGTTCCTATTTTTCCATTTTCTCATATTAATCCCACTCCCTTCTATCCTTTCCCCTAGCCCTCCCACTTCCTTCCCCTTTGCCCCTTTTCTTCCTATTTCACATTATCGATTATACATTTTAGTCCTTATTTACACTTTCAGTTTCTCACACTAGAGAAACTATTTGGTATTTATACATGTGTGTCCTATTTCTTTCTTTTTTTTTTTTTTGGTACTAGGGATTGAACTCAGGACCTTGTGCTTGTGAGGCAGGCAGTGGAACCACTGAGCTAAATCCCCGGCCCTGTGTCCTATTTATTTCACTTAAGAGTATCGCCTCAATGTGCATCCATTTAGCTATAAATGTCTCTATATGACACTTTTATTTTATTTATTCATTATTTTTTTGGTACTAGGGATCGAACTCAGGACCTTGTGCTTGTGAGGCTGGTGGCGGAACCACTGAGCTAAATCCCCGGCCATTTATAGCACTTTTAAATGTCATTTAGCTTGGACCGCCATTTGTTCCATACCTCTGAGAGTTGTCCAACCAGTGAGTTAGTTGATGTCTTTACTGGGTTATTAAGTTCTGTATCTCAAGGGAAATTTTCTAATCATTTGTTCTTTCATCATCCACCCTCCGAATCCATTGCCACCTGGACTTTCTGGTTCTTGTCAGTATATGTCAGCTCTGTCTGCCGAGTTCTGTGAGGGCATAGCTCCTGCCATACGTCATCAAGCACAGCATAGCCATGACTGAATTATGCTGCAACATAAGCATTGTTATGCCAGGTGACCAAAAGGGCTGTGTCTGACAGGCCCATGATTTTGCAGAGAAGAGGCCCCAGACTGTTTTCGGCAAAAGGGCAGCTCATAATAGAGGCAGTTGCCCCACTCTCTAGGTCCTGAGGGGCCAGGAAATCCTGAGAATTAAATTTTTGGAGTGCCTTAACCTAAACGACTTCATCATTTTAGGAGTCAGGGACTCTTTTCCTTCTCAAACAGATTCTGAGGCCTAGCAGATCTGCTTTGGTTGGGATTTTATCCTTCCTTAGAGCTTGGCCACTGTGATGATTTCATTTTGGACCTGGTCCTCAGTTGGTCTTTTCTCTCACTGTTCTGCATACTACCAAAGAGGGCCCCCAGCCTTCACAGCTGGCATTAAGCTGTTAGTCACTCTCAGTTTTTCCTTATTTTTACTCCACCTACCTTGTCAGGTGGTATTCCAGCATCACAATTCTATAACTGGCTGGCATCAGCTGTTACAGATTAGGAACCCTGGGATGCAGAATATGAGAGAGTTTCGTGTCCAGAAGATTTACTAGGGAGCGTCCCTGTACAAACCTGGAGAAGTGAGGGGCGGAATCAGGATTGAAGAGAGGGAGCAGTTGCAATGTAGGCATTGTCCCACCCAATTGGGAAGCCCTAGAGTTGAAGTGACCTGCCAGAGTTCTGCTTTTGACCTTGAGTGGCATAGCCTTTATACCTAGCCATGGTCTGTTACTAAAGTGGGCTACTCACCAAAGAACTGTGGCCTTGGGCAAGGAAGCTGCCTGTTATTCTGAAGCTGCTGACAAATGAAGGCTTTTTGTCACCATTCTTCTCACAGAGCCATAAGACCATTCACGAGAGGGATATGGATGAAATATTTCTGTGTGTCCCACAGGAGCTCTACATAGTAATGGGCTAATAATATAAGGTCCTTGCTTAAATTCAACTTTCTGTAATACATATAAGGAGTAAAATGATTCTCTGCACCGAAAACTACCACAAACATCAAACATCATTAAGAGTAACAGAGTAGTCACCATTGTAGTTAAAACATACTCTCATAGGGATGGGGATTTAGCTCAGTGGTTCTGCCACCTGCGTTGCAAGTGCAAGGACCTGAGTTCCATCCCCAGTACCAAAAATAAAAGAAAAAACACCCCCATACTGTCATAAGGCAGTCATTTTAATGAATTCCTCAATTTCATGACAGCCTAAAGATTAAGGTCAGACTGATGGTAACTGGTTTTAGAGTAGGAACATTTATTGGGAGAAAGAAAGCTTCTGCCAAAGAGGGACAGAAGGGGGACTGGAAAGTGGGTTGCCCGCTCACCCCACTTTTCAAAGATGTTGTATACAGCAAAGCCATGTGGCGAAGTGGGTACAAAGTGGGACAAAACTCTAAGACCCAATGGAAATGTACAAGGTGGGCATGAGGTGGGACAAAACCATGACCAGCCAATAAGATTACAAGTACAGTCACCCAGGTAATATTGATTCAATGGGGGTCAAATGGGGGAGCAAGTCACGTAGCAAGCATACAAGGATTTTCAGTAAGAATGGGGGTCAGGGATATTCCCTGGAAAGGCTGGGTTAAGACCTTGATCCCCTACCTAGGTGGAATGTATTTTCTAACATTTTCCTTATTATTATTATTTTTGGAGATAATGGTGGGCTACCAGGAAGTTACTTAGAAATCTCCCACAATTCCTGGATTGGGCTGTTCCCCTCATGGTTAGTGGGGTTGCCTGGTTGGGGCATTAGTTATCACTCTGTACGTCCAGAGAACTTAGCAGTGGAAATAGGTCTCTTTTAAACAGTTTAGCAGACTGAGCAGTGATAAAGTAGAACCTCAATAAGCCTGGTGCAAGGTCCTTGGAACACCTTGATGTTGCAATTGTTAAAGTTCAGTTGAGAAGTCAAAAGTCGATTTGGCAGGTATGAAGCCATGGAACAAGGATAGTGGTGGTTGTGAGATCTCGGAAGTGTTGGAACAGCAATTAATAATCAAAACAATATTCTGAGAACAAAAGTAGATATGCTAGAATGAGCTAGCTGAATGTCAGCCCTCCTAGGAGCTTATCAGTATGTTTATACACAATCATATCCTTCTTGATTTCACCTGTATTCCTAGCCATCCTGTGTCATTTCATCAGCTATGAATTCAGGCCTATTCTTTGGGCACTCCCTATACCTGCTTGGACAGTCTACATTTGTCTGCATTTTTTTTTTTTTTTTTTGGTACCGGGGATCGAACTTGGGTCCTTGTGCTTGCGAGGCAGGCGACGGAACCACTGGGCTAAATCCCTAGCCTGGTCTGCATATTTTTGCTGTAGTGTTTCTGTCAAGGCAGGTGTGTTTCTGTTTCACTCAACTATTTTCTCCACTGAGTCTCCCTGAGGATCCACTAAGTCCTGTGCTTTTCTGGGGGATATCTGAGAACACCTGTCCCTTCCACATGAACCTCCTTAGAAGCCTGAATTTGAGCCTCCACTGGGTTCCCTGAGTCCTGAGCCCACCAGGATGGCCAGGCTGAGGATGGGTAGAAATGTTATAACTTTAAAATGTATATGAACGATATATAATTTTAAAATGTTTAATGGATTTTTTATTAGTCCATGTTTGCAGCACATAATATTTATATTCCTTGTATAGAGTTGGTACGTGTACATAATACATTTTAAATCTCTTTTTTTTTTTTGGTACGGGGGATTGAACTCAGGACCTTGTGCTTTCGAGGCAAGCGGTGGAACTACTGAGCTACATCCTCGGCCCTTAAATCATTTTTTTTATTCCTCCCTCATCTCTTGATCCCCTTCCCATTTGCATAAGACCTATCTCCCTACTTCCTGTTATCTATCTTTTATTTTGCTCTTTATTTATAATTTGGGTTTCTCATATAAGAGAAACCATGCAATAGTTAAGCTGGTATGTCTGATTTATTTCACTTAATGTTATCAACGGATATATAATTTAAAAAAACGAATGGAAGAGAAATTTCTAGCCAACAGCCATGCACTTACCAATGCAGATCCTCATTGCAGTCATGGAGGCGATCCTGCTGCGTGCCAGAGGTACAGCTTTTCTTTGTTTGCAGTGTGTCTCAGTCCTGTTGTCTTTATACTGGCACCAGAGTTTGCTTCTATCTCTCTGTCTCTTTCTGGACCCCAGGCTTTAATATATGGACAATTTTATACTTTTGCCCAGAATCTCCAGGGTCCCCATGGCCTGATGTTGAGGATGTTGTACCACAAAAGAACCTTGTCAGGGCAGTTTGGAAATTCCTGAACGCAAGGTCCCTAGAGAAAGAAATGGTTAGAGAAATTAATCATACCTTCATCAAGTTTTCCTGTTGTCTCTGTAGGATGGATAATGTTTCTGAAGAATCAACGGAAATACCTGAACCCCACTTCCTCCTTTGTTGAACCTCTTGAATTTTGTTGTCTTTCTTTCATGATCAGTCAGGGCAGGGGATTTAGCTGAGTGGTTCTACCACCTGCCTCGGAAGCACAAGGTTCTGAGTTTGATCCCTGGAACCAAAAAAATAAAAAAAAGAATGATCTTTCCTGATCAGGCAGATGGACATGGGTTACTGTGTTTGTTTGTGTTCCCAGCAAGAGACCCAGACACAGAGACTTGCAACAGACAGTGTATTTGGGAAGTGATCTCAGGGTGCTGAAATGGAGAACCAGGGAAGAAAATGAGAAAAGCCAGAGATGCAGGAAGCTAGGATTCAAACTCACATGGCACCTTCTCAGAGAAAGTGTGGGATTCACCTCAAAGTGATCTTCCGGAAGTCAAGGAGGCCGAGGGCTGCATTGTTGGAGGGTGGCCCTATGGGCATCGATTCCCCACACTTTCATAGTGATCCTAACAGTGCTCCAGCAACTGCCCGAGAACTGGAGAAAGTGGAGAAGCAATGAAGAGAAATGCGCGTGTTTGAGGAATGACAACATTTTGCAATAGGGAATTGTCCACTGTACCTTCCGGTCACTTAGGTTGGTTGAGGTGAAAATGAAATGGGGCTTCTATGGAGGCAATGTGATATGAGAATAAGGGAGCAAAACTAACAAAATATTGGCATATATCATCTAAGCCTTGGGTTTTGATATCAGACAGAAAATGATTGGAAAGGGCTTCTGATTCTTACTTTTTTCTAACTCCAGGTTTTTCAAAGTCTCTATAGGTTGGAGGAAGAAAATGAAAGGGTAGGGAGCACACTGACAATAATATTGAGATAACTATTTCGTGTTCAAAATTCCCCAAGAAATTCCACAGGAGTTGAGTAGCGGCCAACTGTTTTCCACCTAGAACAGACTGCTTATCAGTCGTCCCCTCCTCATCTGTGGATAGGGTATCCGTCGTATCCTGCTCTTGGTGCAGGTCAGGGTGAGCCTTTACCCAAGACATTGTGGTTCCTCACCCACCCAATATGTGTGCATGGCAAATCTCCATTTGGAAGGCCAGTTATTTTCTATTTTATTTTTTGCAGTGCTGGGAATTGAATTCAGGGCTGTGTGGAAGCTTGGCAACTGCTCTGCCACTGAGCTCCACCCCTAACCCTTAGAAACACTGGAGCTCTTAAATCTATGGAGAGTGGAGGAATACACCTGGTTTTATGTGTGAGGTGATGAGATTGCCTCTGCCCCAAAAGCTCCTTATTCTTTCTGTACTACCCAAATAACTCCTACAAAGGCAGGAGTCCCCCATTTCAGAAGCCTCCATTTAGACCCTGGAGAGATGAAGCATAGGGTTCCAGACAGAGAGGGAGGCCTTACTTCGGGCAAGGTGGACGGTCTGTTCTCTTTGTGTGAATATGGTTTGGTTATGTTCACCAAGGCTTCACAGACTGGAAGCTTGGTGCCCAGTGTGGTGATGTGAGAGGTGGTAGAAACTTTTAGAGGTGAAGAAAATGGGAGATGACCAGCTAATTGGGGGCAGTGCCCTGGGCAGTAATTAATGCTGGTGCCTCAGACTGAGTTAGCTCTCCCTAGAGCGGGCTGTTCTAAAGCAAGTGCTGGGTAGGGCCCTGTGTGTGTCCAGGGGACTCTTACCTGGGCAGCTCATGGTGATCATAAGAATAGTGTCAGAGTAGCTGGTAAGAGTGGTGGCGGGGCCAGGCCAAGAGGAGACTGAGGGGGGGGGGGCGGCAGGGTCTGAGAAAGCATCCAGAGTCATGACCACAGTGCAGGGCCATGGGAGGGGTTCTGAAGTTTCAAGACCCTGGGTTCCCACTCTGTGTGTCAGAGCCAATTCGGAGGCAGCTGAGGCTACCATTGGGTGGCTGGCAGTGCGGTAGTGAGGCCCAGGAATGCATTTGCTGATCCTGGCAGGTTCAGCACTTGCTCCTTGACCCTCTATTCTTAGTCCTGTTAGGCACTTGAAGCATGAGCCCTTTGTCACCCATTATTCCACTTTGGCCTCACTACAACCCTGAAGATGTGAGGTATTATTTCCATCCCATGCGTGCGATCAGCAGCCCCAGGAAGGATTATAATACACGGATAGGTCCACAGTGAGCCTGTGTGCCCAGAAGAGGGTAGAGGGAGCAGATTCTGCTGCACACAATTACTGTGGTCTTTGGCACACAGTTTATCTCTCAGGGTCTGAATTTCCTCAGCTTTAAGACTAAGAGGAGGATTCCCACTTTTCAAGGTTGCTGGGGGATAAAATTTGATGGATTAGATATGTGCCCTGAGGATCTTACTCCACAGAAGTGATCTGGCACTCTGGCTGCTGTGATTGTCGTCCACCCCACCCCCACCCCCTTAACTCAGTGGAGGAACATCTGAGCACAACCAGAGCCAGCTGCAGTTGGATGTCACACTGATGGTCCCTGCCACGCCTCTGCCCACACCCACGCAATTGGCCGACCTCCAGGCAGTGAGTCAAGGCTCTCCTGTGAATTGCAGGGTTTTTATTGCTGGAATCCTCTAGTCAGACACCCGCACATGGTGGGCTGCTGAGACTGTGTAGTGAGCAGGCACGTGGCTTCCGTGGGTCTCTTGGTAAGGATGGATCCTTTAACAGTACTGGCTTGAGTATATTTTCTCCTGCAAAGAGAATGTCAGGGACCTTGGTGAGGCCTCAAGGGTGAAAGAGACATCGGGACACCTGAACACTCATTGGCCACTTCCTGGGAAGGGCCCACAGCCAGGTTGGAAGTGTGGAGCCTCAATCTATGCAGGAAAATACAGATTGCTCCCAGTCTCCTGCACCACCAGCGTGTCCCAAGGGCTGTCTGAGAAACTCTGCAAAGCTCTCAGCAGTCAGGCAAGAAGAGGAGGAGTGTTTATTCTTTAGGATGGAGGTTGTGGCAAAGTCTGTGGCAGAGTGCCAAGGCACTGCTGAGAAGGAACTGGCAGAGCTGTGGGCAGGGGAGCCTGTGGGCAGCTGGGGCTCAGGAATGAACAGCTCCCAGTCAGCTTCCTACTTCCGCCCCTCATACTTATAGATGCAGCAGGCTGTCTCCTTTCCTGGCACACGATCCACACAGTGGCGCTTTGGGATCCAGGACACATGGCAAGTTGAGAGTTTTGGAGGGGAGTAGTAGGAACTGAATGATTAGGAGAAGGGCAGGACCCAATGTGTATGGTTTGAAGAGGATCCAGACTCATGTGCTGGAGAGGCTGGGGTCAGGGATGTTAGAGCCGAGTGACTGACATGGAGCCAGCAGGTGCCCTGGAGACAGAGCCTTCCAGAAATTCTCGTGCTGGTGTGGCAGAGCTGAGCACCCATGGGCCACCCCAGGAGCTCAAGGGGTGCATTGTTTCTTTGGTTCTTCCCTGTAGAGTCAGAGCCTGCTCCATCCCCTCTATGTATTTGTTCATGAGGTTCTTTTTCTTCCAGATTTCCAGGCAGGGCCATGTGGGAAGGAGAATGAATCCCCCCAGTTCTGATCCCTCACCCCCAGGATGAGCAGATCCCCAGACAGGCACAGATACACAGACATTCCCTGGGGACTCACCAACACACTGGATGCATTCTCCTTATCCTCTTCTGTCAATTTGTCATCAACACATTCCTTAACAGATGCAGCAATGGCCAACATTTCAGGGTCACTTATGTATTTCTTCATGTAGGTAACATATTCATCAGTGGTTCCATTTAGGAATAGATCCACATCCTTTTTCACAGCTGAGCACAATTCACCATCTGGAACACAAAGACAAGCTGACCCTCCCTTCAGAGATTCCCATCAGGACACATTCACCCCGCTCCCCTCCAGCAGGATCAGAACTGCCCTGGGAAGGTGTCACAACCCCCCAGAGAACCCACACCCCAGACAGCCACGTCCAAGCACCCACTTCTGCCTGGGATCAGGAGCAAGGCAGCCCCAAGCAACACAAGAGCAGTAGCTGGCTTCATGATGCAGGTGGCAGGCACTCCCTACCCGGCTTGGTATCCTTTTATGCTTGCTCTGGGGTCACAGTGGGGCAGCCTGTGTCTGACAGGACCTTAGGGGGTAGGGGAACTGCCTGGGGCTGTGGAAGGGGAGGCATGAGTGTTGGCAAGAAGATAAGCTCCAGAGTCAACAAAGGTTCTGGCTTTTCCTTTTCTCCTTCTTAGGCCTCTGACCAAGGTCAGGGGACCTGAGCAGCTGAAGAGATAGAACCAAAAGGAAACCTGACTGGGAAAGGAGTAAAAGCCTAGAAAATTAGACCCCAGAGTAATCGTCCATGTCAGCTTGCCATACCTGATGGTCCTTAAAGATAACCTGGCTGTGAATTTATCATTTTTGAGGGGAGGGGGCTGGTACTGGGTATTGAAACCAGGGCCTTTGCACCAAGCTTCATCTCTAACCCTTTTTTTTTTCTTTTTGGTACCAGGGATTGAACTCAGGTCCTTGCTCTTGCAAGGCAGGTGGTGTAACCACTGAACTAAATCCCTGGTCCATTCTGTTCTGTTCTTGCAGAGCTGGGGGTGGAGCCTCAGGCCTTGCCATGCTAGGAAAGTGGTCCACAGCTGAGCAGCATCCCCAGCCCCTTTCTGTTTTGTGACCAGGCCAAGCTTGTCTCCGTAGTTGGGCCTTCACAGCAGCTGCCCTTATTTCCTGAACACCTCCTCCAATATGCGCATGATTCACTGCCTAACTCCCCAGATCTCTTCCAATATCTCCTAACCAGAGAGTCTGCCTAGTACTGGTTGTATGTGGTTTGTCCCCATCAAAACTCACACTGAGGCTTGGTCCTTGGTGTAGCAGTGTTGGGAGGTGGGGTCTCCTAGGAGGGATTACGGGAGTGGGGTCCTCAGGAATAAATCTGTGGTTTTCTCCCCTAAGTGAAGTCTCTCTCTTGTGGCACTGGATCAGTCACCAGGCTGGCAGGCTTTTACAAGCTCACTTTGGTGTCCAGGGCTTTCTCTTGCTGTGTTCCACACGTGCCCAGTTTCCCTTCCAGTTTCCACCAGGAGCTGAACCAGCATATGACTCTGGTTGCCATGTCAGCCAGCGTCGCAGTGACAGATGATGTGGACAGTAAAAGAATTCACTAAGGGGGCCAGGGATTTAGCTCAGTGGTTCTGCCGCCTGCCTCGAAAGCGCAAGGTCCTGAGTTTGATCCCCAGTACCAAAAAAAAAAAAAAAAAAGAATTCACAAAGACAAGATTACAAATAAAGACAAGTGGTTATTTAGATCAGAGTGCACTGTCGTGAGTAGGTCAGACAAGGGGAGAGCTACACCTGTTAGCAGGGCAGTGTTATTTTTGAAGGGTAAAGCATGGCTGGAAAGAGGGAGTGGCTTGGAACCACGATATGCTAGGGAGGCCAGAACCACGCACTCTCTGTCGCCTTTGGGAGCTTCAGTGCACACCATCCCCATGATCAAGTATGGGCCAGGGGTAGGAGAGATGAAACAGTCACATGCGTTACAGGAAGGAGTGCCAATGGCTGTTTTGCTGCATGTTTCTGTATGAGTTCATCTTGAAGCAGAGTAGATGACACTGATGGACAGAACAGAGGCTGACGTGGCCTCTCCCCGGTTACTCAGCACTCTACCACTGTACCACAGGGTCAGTTCTTTAACATTTGGGCAGAGGCCTCAGCTGCCTCAGGCTGGTTGTGGGTGGAGACAAAACACACAAATCAGAATTAAAGCAGTATTTTGCTAGAGGCAGTTGAGTATCCTTTTCTCTACATCAACAGTGACAGAATTAGTACCATGTGAGAGCACATGATAGGACACGACACAAACCTTTTACTGCTGATTAGAACCCTGTGCCAAACAGGATTCACATCCGGTAGCCGTCTTGGTAAGAGGTGCCAAGTACTGAGCTCCAGCTGTCAGACCCACCATGCTCTCCGGTTAGGGTTAGTATCTCAGTCTTCTTTGTTTTTATGACGTTGGAGTCTGGGGAGCACTGGTGAAATATAGAATGTGCCCCAAGGTGAATGTTTTCGTATGTCTCTGTATTGTGTTGAGCATGGAACCCAGGGCTTCTTGTGCGACAGGCAAGTATTTTACTATTGAGGGAAACTCTCAGGCCTCAGTCTGAGTTTTCTGGTGTTTTTCCTCATCATTTACACTAGCTTATAAAGATACCACAGAGGTCAAATGTCCTTGTCACACGTATCAGGGTCTGCACGTGTTTAATCAGTGGTTATCACTTATCATTAGGTCCCTTGATTAACGTTGTGTTTACCAGGCTTCTCTACTCTCTTCCTTTTCCCTGCTCTTTTCTTTCTTTGTTTCCTTTTTTTTTGAGGTACCCGGGATCCAACTCAGGAAATTGCACTTGCGAGGCAGGTGTGGCACCGCTGAGCTAAATCCCTAGCCCTGTCTTTCTACTCTCTATTTTCCATCACTTGTCTTTCATTTTACTTTTTAAATTACTTTTACCTTGGGTTTCTTATATAAAATAAACTATGGGATGTTTAACCTGCTGTATCTGGCTTCTTTCACTTAGTATCATGTTTTCAAAGTGTATTCATTTTTCTACAAATGACTCAAATTTATCCTTCTTTATGCTTGAATAAAACTCCATTGTGTATATGTTTCACATTTTAAAAAATTTATTCATGTGCTGTTGCACATATAGGCCACATCCAAGTTTTATCAATTTTTGTTTTATATGCAACAGCTAAGATGTTCAATCAATCCCAAGTAGGCTTGTACTCACACACTTTTCTCCAGGTCTTAAACATAGATAGGCATATGTCATTTTTCTGAAGGAATGTTTTGCTACTTATGGTGACATAGAACTGACCTTAATGTATGTGGTTTTTATCTCCACATTGTGAGAGAGTGCAGCATTTGGAGTCAGGAGAGTTAGGTGGCAGGATATGACCGAGAACTAGATGTGACAGTGCTGGGACAATAGCACTTTTGGCTCAGAATGGAGCCAGTTAGAAAGGTCAGCTCCAATTGCTCTTTTGGCAAAGGTATAGTCACTTAACACCCAAAGAAGCAGGGTGAACATCTCTAAGAAATTTGCTTCCTAGAGCGGGAGGGGCTCCAGTGCTTACTGGCCCTCAGGGTGGAGTAACCACATGTCCTCAGCCACCAGCATTTGGAGCTCGTGGGATGGGTGAGGTCTGGGCTGCAAGAGCCAGTGGTTTATAAAGCAGCAGGGACCTCACCTGTGCAGAGCATCTCAGGGATTTACACCATGAGGGGAACAGTGCTTGTGCTGGCCTTGCTGCTGACCGCAGAGCTGCGCATCCAGCCAGGTGAGAGTGGGAAGAGGGAGCAGATGACTTTCCTGATCCTTGCTCCCACTTTGGGTCACTCCAGCCACCCTTGTGATCTCCAAGCAGGTTACAAAGACAGATTTAGGTGGTATCTGGGAAACCACTGCCCAGGAGTCCTGCAGAAAAGCTCTGGAGCCCTCAGCCTTTGAAAGCAAGGAAAGATTTGGTGCTGGAGGGGTCACTAGTTATGGATAGAGTAGGGAAGTGAGTTGGGGTCATGGTGCTGAAGTGAAAGGCAGAAACATGGAGGCTGCTATGCCTGGGGCTGTGGTCAGGGCCAGAGTGGTCCTTGTTCTGGTCCAGGTCCTCCTTTGTGGGAGTAACTCAACAGAGAATATGTTCTCTGTCTTGAGTGGCAGCAGTCATGAGTGTGGGCAGCACTCTGTGGAGCATCAATCAGCTGGCAGTAGATCCAAGTGGTGGGGAAGCATGGACCTCAACCCTTCTCATCCTGGAGACTTTTTTTTGGTACTGGGGATCGAACTCAGGACCTTGCACTTGTGTGGCAGGTGCTGGAACCACTGAGCTAAATCCCCGGCCCATGGAGACTTTTTTAATGGGATGTTTTCTTGCCTGTGTTTTCAGTGGAAGCGTGTGTTATTTTTTATGATGTCTTCACTAGAGTGATCCTTGGATCCAAGGAACCATTGTTTGATGTCCTAGCTAAGGTAAATGCTACTGAAGGAGAAAAGGCAGCCTTTCAAAAAATCCAGCAGTGCTTCAATGAAGGAGGACTCAAAGCCAAGATAGTGGATACATTTGCCATGGTAACTTCCTCTCTAATTCCTTTCCTGCCTCTCACATGCAGCATACAGCAGTATTTCATGTATAAAAAGACTACGAAATCATTTAAAGTATGATAGCTGAGGCCTATAATCACAACATGTTATGTACACATCCAGCCTATTATGCTGCCACAACTGTTCCTATAACAACAAGAAGCACTCAGGAGAGATAAAGAACACACAAGTAACCAGGAGAATACTATCAGTGAAACATAGACAGTGTTTCCAGTCTTGTGATTTTTTTCTCCCTTAGGTTAGAGGAGGGAGCAGAGCAGGAGGAGAATGTTAACCTTTTGCAGAAAGGAATCTTCAGTCCAGCTCCTGCACATGTAGGAGCCTATGAGCTGTATTTTCGAGACTGGAGGACTTCTGCCTTATGGGCAGCTTCACTTCTTCCGGTGCCCACCTTGATGGCTACTCCACCAGCTTAGATAGAGCCCCACTTGCACCTAGATTGTCGGTGCTCACAGCCAGAAGTTGTACTCCCTGGCTTCTATCCCTGAGGCCTCCAAGGCAGCCCCTGGCTCCATGTAGCTGCTTATCAAACCTGCTCTGTGCATTTCCTGACTTTTAAAAAATGTTCTTGTTTCTATATTGTGTAGATTGCCAATAGTCTGTCTCCTGTCCTCGTTCCCAAAGTGCTATTATTGACAAATGGGCAAAATGAATGCCCCTCCAACCACAGAACCAGATTTCTTTTTCTAAGATAAACACATAGGACCCATGAGATTGCTCATTAGAAGTACATACACATTTCACCCACACAGTACACTTGGAAGATAGATTCAGGCACAGGAGACTGCACAAAAACCAACACTCGGACACCTTGCCCCTCCCACAGCCTTGGGCCCTACCATGCCCTGCAGCACCATCTCGTCTTCCCTGTCTTGCTGGTTTGGTTGTCAGACTCATGCTTGACAGTCCTATGTGGGTGGTCAGGGAACCATCTTCCCCTGGCATCCCCTGCCTTCCTCCTGAGGACCTGTGGGCCAGAGCTGTTGGTGGAAGTAGTTGAATCATGGAGCACTTTCCATCTTTGTGGAGGAGCAGCGGGATGATTCTGGGAGAACTGGAGAGCCCTGCCAAAGGTCCAGAACTTGCCTGCAGCCAACTCTGTCCCTGTCTTGCTTTCTTCCAGCTCAAAATCACCTTCAGCAAGGAATGCTTATCAGAGAACCCAAATGATGCATTGGGGGATATTGCAAAAATTCCTGAATATGTTATTTCATTGCTAAACAATTATTGAAGAGTTGAATCTTTGCCACGGGTGCCTGATCCTAGCACCATCTTCCCACCCCATCCTCTCATTTGAAGCTGGAATCCAGACACCTGTCCTCACCTGTTCATTCTTTATTGGGGTGACTCTAATAAAATACCTGCAGGACCACTATGTGTGTCCAATGTCTGTGTGTGGTGTGGGAACTGTGTGAGGCCTGGCCAGAGATCTTGGAAGGTGGTGAGAAGTGACATGTGACATCACTCAGAGCATGGGGACTGCAGTAAGCTGGAGCAAGGCCAATCCTCGGCCCTGCCTCTCACTATAGGATCATGGGAAGGTGTTTTATCTGAGTCTGTAAAATGAGGATTATATGTGGATTCCATAGCATATATGTAACTTCACATTTCACCAACTCAGACAGATAGAAATGGAGTCAAAAGCTACTGACATCATTTGTTGGGCTCTGGCTCTGATCACACTTTGGGCCTCTGGCTCTTTATATATCAAAGCAGTGAGGCAGATCTGACAGGGAGCAGCTGTGTGCCCAGACCGGTCCTGCTGCAGGTGGATCTCAGCCAGGGGTCTGCCCCCAACACCAGAGGCTCCAGAACACTCGCCCAAGCCAAAGGCCCATCCAGAAAGGGGCTGCACAGGCACACAGGATTCAGCCAGAGGCTTGCCATACTGTCACCCATAGCCAGGGACCTTCCTGGAGAACAGCTGTATAGGCACACAAGCAATATCCAGAGTCTAAATGGTCAAAAATCTTTCACACTAAAATCAGGAACAAGACAAGGATGTCCACTGTCACCACTCCTGTTCAATATAGTTCTGGAAACATTAGCCACAGCAATTAGACAAGAGAAAGAGATAAAAGGAATAAAGATAGGAAATGAAGAAGTCAAATTGTCATTATTTGCAGATGACATGATACTTTATATAGAAGACCCTAAGAACTCCACCAAAAGTCTTCTGGACTTAATAACCAGTAAAGTAGCTGGATACAAGGTCAACACACAAAAATCAATAGCTTTTCTGTACACACAAAAATAGACTCACTGAGAGAGAAATGGGGCAATCAATTCCTTTCACAATAGCATCCAAAAAAATTGAAATACCTAGGAATCAACCTAACAAAAGAAATCAAAGACCTGTACTCTGAAAACTACAGCATTCTGAAAAAAGAGATCAAAGAGGTTATCAGAAAATGGAAAGACATCCCTTGCTTCTGGGTATGAAGAATCAACATAGTGAAAATGGCCATACTTCCAAAACTGCTATATAGATTCAACGCAATCCCAATTGAAATTCCAGCAGCATACTTCACAGACCTGGAGAAAACAATCCAAAAATTCATTTGGAACCAGAAGAGACCTCGAATAGCAAAAGCAATAGTAGGCAATAAAGACAAGGTAGGGGGTATCACAATCCCCAACTTGAAACTATACTACAAAGTGACTGTGATAAAAACAGCATGGTACTGGCAAAGAAAGAGACCTGAGGACAGTGGAACAGATTAGAAGATGCAGAAGCAACTCCAGACACACTCAGCCACCTCATCTTTGACAAAGGAGCCAAACACTCTCACTGGAGGAAAGATAGTCTCTTTAATAAACGGTGCTGGAAAAATTGGGTTTCAACTTGCCAAAGATTAAAACTAGACCTATATCTCTCACCATGCACTAAACTAAAATTGAAATGGATTAAAGATCTAAATATTAAAACAGAAACACTAAACTGGCTGAGAGGTTAGGAAGAACCCTTGAAGACATTGGTGTAGGAAAAGATTTTATGAACAAAACCTCAGTTGCCCATGAACTAGCACAAATAATCAACAAGTAGGATCTTTTCTTACTAAAAAGCTTCTGCACAGCAAGAGAAACCACCACCAGTGTGAAGAGACAACCCACAATATGGGAAAAAATTTTCACCAACTGTCCCTCAGACAAAGGTCTACTATCTAGAATCTATAAAGAACTTAAAAAAATCATATCTCCCAAATTTAAAGACCCAATTCAAAAATG
>NW_004624794.1:8653800-8680367 GCF_000247695.1 Heterocephalus glaber | reverse complement strand
TCCAAAGGTGTAGGGGTAGTGGGAGGGGCAGGGGAAAGGAAAGAAGGGAAAGGAAAAAATGATGAGAAATGGAAAAAATGGAAATAAAGTCTTTGTAAATTGGGAAGGGTGGAGGGCGTGAAGGGCTAGGAATGGGGAAAAAATAACCAAGATGCATTATGTAAAGGTACAGTTCCCGATGAGAAATGTAATTGTGTTGTATACCTACAGTGTACCAATGAAAGACTTTAATGCAAAAAAAAAAATTATGAATGGACCCCGCCCCGCCCCACCCCGCCCCGCCCCGCCCCGCCCGGCTGCGGGCCTCGCCCACTTCGCGCGAGCTTATTGCGATGCGCGCAGTCGTAGGCGCGGGGCGGGGTTTCCTCCTTCCCGCATTTGCACGGCTCGTGGGCTCAGCTGCACCGGGAGGCGGAAGGAAACCTTCCTTCTCCTTTGAGGGATCCTGTCACAGGAATGTGTGAGTCCTTGGATAAATTTGGGTTGGTGACGGTAGTGTGCTTTCTCCAGAGACACTGCCACTTCCTGCTCCTTTTCTACCTGGAGTTTCTCAGTTTTAACTCCTGTGACAAGTCAGGGGGTTTGCCCTTTTCACACTTTCCTGCCAGTAGGAATCTCCCCTTCTTTGGCTCTTTTTAGGAGGAATTGGGCAGAAGTGCCCTTGTGGTGACCGAAAAGGAGATAGGGCCCTCAAGAGCAGTGCTTCTGGCAGCTCTCGGTCTGCCTTAGCAGTACTGAGTCCGTATCTGTGCTCCTCCTGGCAGAACTTCTAGAAACTTCTGGGGGCTGTCTGCCTAGCTCCATGGAGCTCCAGTGCCTTGCTAAGAAAAGCAGCCGGGCCGACCTGTGTGACATCATGGACTGGGGTGCAGAAGGGCCTCTTGGGGACCAGGAAGACGCGGCCGCCATCAGAGCTGATCTGTGCTGTCAGAAACACTGCAAGTCCGTACCAAGAGCAGCTGTGATGGAAAGTTCTAGACATAGCCCTTCGCTAGAACCCCACTCCTCCTCCCAGCAGGACAGCACTATTTAGCCAGTCTTCTTCCCTGAAGAACCTCCTGGGAACAGCCAGATGACATCAGAACAGAAAGTCTGCCACTGCTGCAGCCAGGAGCTAGAACCTTCTTTCACCTATGTAGATGAGAATGTCAACCTGGAGCAGCGAATCCAGAGGTCCCTTTCAGCAAAAGGGAATAATTGGCCTGGAGACTTTGGCTGGGGAAATCCAAATGAATGGTCCCATGAGGCTGCCGTATCTTTGATATCTGAAGATGAAGACAACACAAGTTCAGAAGCCACCTCCTAAGGGAAATTGGTGGAGTACGGTTTCATCAGTGCCATCTTGTACTTTGTCACTGGAATCTTGCTAGTGACCATTTCTTACATTGTCCCATGGGAGGTGACTGTGGACCCCAGCACGTTGGGAGCCCGGAAGATGGAACGCCTGGAGAAAGAGAGTTCGAGGTTGGGGGCTCACCTGGACCGCTGTGTGATTGCTGGGCTCTGCCTCCTTCCTCTCGGAGGCGTTGTTCTGTCCTGTTTGCTGATGATGTCGATGTGGAAGGGGGAGCTTTATCGGCGAAGCAGATTTGCTGCTTCCAAAGAGTCTGCAAAACTGTATGGTTCTTTCAACTTTAGGATGAAAACCAGCACTAATGAAAATGCCCTGGAACTGTCCTTGATAGAGGAAGATGCGCTTGCTATACGGTGTTAACTCTGACTGAACTTCTTGGGAGTCTGCCTTGGCATTTTATTTTTTTATTTTTTTGGTACCGGGAATCGAACTCGGGTCCTTGCGCTTGCGCAGCAGGCGGCGAAACCACTGAGCTAAATCCCCGGCCTGTGCCTTGGCATTTTATATAAAAATGTTTTCTTAAAATTAATAATGTGACTTATTTGCCCAGCAAGAAAAGTTTATTTCACAAACCAACAAGCAGCCAGTGAGTGTTTTGTTCTCCGAGTATCTTCTATTTAGAAGAAAAGTCATGTAAAATGCATAAGAAACCACAACCAGCCACACCTAGCTTTCTGGGAGCTGTAAACAATTAATGGGTAATACCCATGAGGTTCTATTTGTATAGCAAAATAATTCTAATGACCCAATATACAAGTGATTTCTTTTGTAAAACTATAGCATTCTTTAGGTACATGGAAGTTGTACATATAATGGGATCAATTGGCGATCTATATTGTGAAAAATAAGCACTAATCACATGGTAAACCATACATTTAATTCTCAGAGATGGTTATCCATTTTCTTGCTGGATTTTTCGTGATATAATTTGGCTAAATATCAAAATACAGATGTTTGAGTGTGGATATTGTGAAGCTTGAGAATGTTGGGTTATTTTTAAACTATAAAAATATTATATTTAAATTATTCCTGTATTTAGAAATGGCAACTATGTTATTAGAGTAAACTTTCTAATAAAAACTATGTGAATCATAAGACCAGTGTAAAATAAATCTGCAGTGTTAGTGCCACATATTTGGCATTGTCCCATGCCCTCTTTCTGAGTGAAGTAAAAGTGGTTGCTGATATAAAAAAAAAAGATGAATGAATCATGGAAAATGAATCGAGGTTTAAAAATGCCATGAAGAAAATTAGCCAAAGTAGATTAATGATTTATGGAGAACCGAAATGGTGAAGTAGCAATGAACAGCAAAATTCAGCCTCTTGAGTCTTAGAATACAGACTTCTGGAAAATAACAACTTGACAAAGAGAGGGAAAGAAAAAAAAATAGATCTCTGGGAATCAGGAAAGACCTGACAGGAAAATTAGAAGGTATGGATAAATTTGAGATACAGAACACAAAGCAGAAAAAAGAACAAAGCTGTCTGGAAGCTTGCCTTGGCTTGCAGATGCAAGGTAAGACCCCAGGGTTGGGAACTCCAGGGAGAAAATGTGGCCTGGGCAGGTGCCGCTGGCCTCAGGAGGAGCCCACAGCTGTTGTGAGTTGCAAAAGCAATGTGGAGTTTTGCTCTAAGGTGACTCCTTTCACACAACAGGCAATGATGGACAGGGAATCCAGTGCAACTCATGCCACATTGCCAGAGTTTTAATCAGGCACCACTTTGGTATTTAATTGGGTAACCTCAATCAAATTTGGTTAATTATTTAAGACTGAGACTCAGAACACCTAAAATATAACTTCACTTCAGGGTTCCCAGTGTAACTCTCCCATGGTGACTGGGTGAGAGAGAGTCATGGGAGGTAGTCAAGGCCATGCAGCAGGTTAGTCGTAGACCCCCTGAGAAGTTTAAACTCAGGCTTGGAGGGACACAAGCCTGCGCACCCACGAGGAGAAGTCAGGCCCAGTTTGTGTTTTGTTCCAAAACAGATGGGTCTGATTGTCCTTACATTGAGTACAGTGGGCTGCTTGATCTCTTGCCCTACTGTCTACATCCAGCACAGACCAGAGGTCTGACTGCTTTTCCTATGTACCAACATGAGAGGGGACACACCTTGGCTTGAACAGTTGCCAAAGTCTGGGATAAATGGACAGAATGGGTTCTGGAACAGAGGGGCACCTCACAAACCCACAGGCCATAAAGTTAGGTAGAGTAAGTCCCCGACTTATAAATAAGTTCTGTTCCAGCAGGATGTTCATAAACTGGATTTGTGTTTAAGTCCAACAAAGTGAGTCTTCTACATCTTTGACACAGATATAAATGTGAACCATAAAACAAATCAAACAACACACAAATACTGTAAATAAACTATTTTTACTTTTAAGCACAGTAAATACACAGCAGCACAACTGTGACATGAGCTACTTCTGTGATTTGTTCACATCTACAAATATTTGTAATAATAGTAGTGGAAACACAGTTCAAAATAATCAAAAAATCATACCATTGCTTGGCATTCTTTATATGTCTTTTGGCATATATATTATTTTTAGACCAATACAATCTGATAATAGTACTATCTGTATAGTTAATAATATACCTATAAAAATTTTCATCTTGCTAATTGTAACAGATTCCCACCATTGCTTTTTTTTTTTTTTTGAGACAGATTCTCACTGTGCATTTCAGGCTGGCCACCACACCCGGCCAACATTACTGTTTTCTTTTTGCCCTAAAGCTGAAATGTATGGCATATCAATTTGTTTCTTTGACTATAATTTTGAGTATATTACCAGGTATGAATAATTTATACAAAGCAAAATATCATTACAATGTAGTTCTATATACTCATGTTCTATCATGTTTCATTATTGGCTGCCATTCTCCCTCTTGATTTTCTACATTCATCTTCAAACCTGCACTATGTTCACTGAATGTATTGGCCACAAGATTATATTCATCTAACCTTAATGCATCTTCATCTGAAGAGTAATAGGTCATGAACTTTTCCTCTGATGAATTATAACTGCAGGTTCATCTCATAAATCATCCAATTTTTGTATTTGACACTTTAATGGGAAGAATTTTAAAAATTAAATTCTCTCAAAATTGAAACATAAATAGATTATAATATACATATTTGTATACAAAAATATGTATTAGTTACAGACAATTTTCCCACACAAAAATGAGAAGAACCATCAAAGAACAAGAAAGGAACAATAAAATAAAAATTTACTACTGAGCTTAATAATCATCTAGCCATGGAATAACAATGACTGTTCTTGTTTTAGCATCTTATATTAACAAAAGAGTATACATAGTTTAGCCATATAATATCATATGATTGAATTCAAATCAGAGCTTCTTGGCAGCAAGACACACAAATTATGGTCCCATCGAGAGCATGTTAATATACTTCTTCTTCATAGAATCCCTTACACCTTTCTGTCCTCCTCATATTCTATTGTTTAATTTTTCAAATATTTCTTTCATTCTCCTGTCCCCCACATCCTCTATTGTTACTCCTGTATTTCCACAAAAAAAGACCTAACTGAAAAATAAGCCCTAGCATGATTTTTCAGAATGCTTATAAGCTCTATACCAAAAATAAGCCCCAGTAGAACTCAGCTTATTAAAAAGCTTCTGCACTGCAAGAGAAACTACCAACAGAGCTAAGAGACAACCTACAATGTGGGAAAAAAATTTTATCAGCTTTTCCTCAGACAAAGGACTACTATCTAGAATATATAAAGAACTTAAAAAAATCAGACCCCCCAAATATAAAGACCCAATTCAAAAATGGGCATGTGAAATGAACATTTCTCAGACAAAGAAGTAAAAGCAGCAAATAAACATATGAAAAAAATGTTCAACATCCCTGGTCATTCGAGAGATGCAAATAAAACAACACTGAGATTCCACCTCACTCCAGAAAGAATGGCTCCTATCAGGAAATCAACCAATGGGGCTGGGGATTTAGCTCAGTGGTTCCACTGCCTGCCTCCCAAGCTCAAGATCCTGAGTTCAATCCCAGGTACAAAAAAACAAAAAGAAAAGAAAGAAATCAACCAATAACAAATGCTGGCAGGGTTATGGGGACAAAGGAACCCTTCTCCATTGTTGGTGGGAGTGCAGACTGGTGCAACCACTGTGGAAATCAATATGGAGACACCTCAAAAAACTAGGATTAGAGGTCCCATTTGACCCAGCTATCCCTCTGCTGGGTATCTACCCTAAAGAATTAAAAGAATTATACTACAGCGATATATGTGCACCCATATTTATAGCGGGACAGTTTGTAATAGCTGAAGCTTGGAAATAGCCCAAATGCTCATCAACTGAAGACTGGATAAAGATATGTTTTTTAAAAATATAAAATGGAGTACTATTCAGCCATAAAGAATGAGAAACTAGAGACATTCATAGCTAAATGGATCCACATTGAGGCCATACTCTTTAGTGAAATAAATAGGACACACATGTGTAAATACCAAATAATTTCTCTGGTATGAGAAACTGAAAGTGTAAATAAGGATCAAAATGAATAATTGATAATGTGAAATAGGAAGAAAAGGTCTAAAGGGGTAGGAGAATTGGGTGGGGTAGGGGAAAGGAAAGAAGGAAAAGGAAAAAATATGAGAAATGGAAACAAAGTCTTTGTAAGTAGAGAGGGGTGGAGGGGTCAAAGGGAGGGCAAGAGAATGGTGAAAAAATAAGAACCAAGATATATCATGTAAAGGTACAAGTTCCCAATGATGAGTGTAACTGTATTTGATCTTCTTTTTTTTTTTTTGGTACTGGGGATTGAACTCAGGACCTTGAGCTTGGGAGGCAGGAGGCGGAACCACTGAGCTAAATCCCCATCCCTGAGTGTAACTGTATTGTATACCTAAAATGTACCAATTAACTTAATGGAAGAAAAAAAAAAAAGCTCCAGTTAAGATTGTCAGCCAGCTTCGGCAGCACATATACTAAGATTGTCAGCCAGCTGGACACATTTAGTATGTCCATTGGAACATACGATGGGGTATATGGAATTACAAAATAAAATATTAATATATAATTAAATATATTAGTATTAACATTAATATTTATAATAAATGATAATATAAATAATAATTATTTGTAAATACCCAAGTGGGCATCTTTGGATGAAAGGTAAATGTCTATGAACTCAGGACTTGTTGCCAAATGACCAATTCGAGTACAGACATGACACATGAATAACACGTGCACTTGATAATGAATGGATGTGTTTGTGTCTAATATGAGTCTTCATAATTCAATATGTTGTGTCTTGTAAAGTTCATTCATGCACAATAAAGGAACATTTTCTGAGTTTTGGTGCCCACAATTTTTCATTGCTTTTCTATGGACTATCATTCTTAACTCGTCATTTTTGTTGCCATTCCTGTCTCATAAGTCTTCAAGGAGCACTTGATTCAGTGAAACTTTGTGAAGCCTGGCCTGCAAGAGATTGCAACTTGGGTGAAGAATTCATGGGATAAAATCACTGACAGCTGTGCTGCTAACACACTATGAGCAGGCTATGTGGACAAGAAGTGCTCATTCAGCCAGGCACGGGGGCAGACACCTGTAATTCCAGCACTCAGGAGCCTGAGGCAGGGATTCAGCGACAGCTTGGGTTCCATAGTGAGCTCGAGGCCAGCCTTAACTACATAGTGAGACTGTACAAAACCAAACCAAACCACACCAAAACCAAAACAAAAAAGAAGTGCTCATGTAAGGAGAGCTCTATTGCTGGGCATGAGAGATTGGGGTCAATGGTTCTACAGGAAATGGAGTCACAGAAATTCAGGCCAGAATGCAGGGCTTAGAGAGTCACGACGATGTTCCAGAAGAAAATGACATGACTGTACATCAATACCTTGGTTGTCAAACTCAATTCGTTCCAAATTCATGTTCAAACACCGAAAAGTTAGAGGATCAAACATATTTTTACCATAATGGAAAATCAAGTAATTGGTTCTGAGGCCCAAAAACTATTATTTTGGGGGGGGGGGGGTACCAGGGATCGAACTTGTGACCTTGTGCTTTCGAGGCAGGCAGCAGAACCACTGAGCTAAATCTGTGGCCCCCAGAAATTACATTTACAAATTCGTTTCATACAAATTCAAATTCACACAAATTTCACAATGATTTATTTCTTTAATGCTTACCGTAGTTCTCACAGTTTCCTTCTTAGCTTTACTGCTGTTATGACTAACTTTCTTTGGAGCTATGGTTATGATATTTTATGCAAATAAAGCATACACACACAAAAAATCACAAAGTCAAATTTTTTAATGCACTGACACAAGCACTATATGTTGTCTGGGTGAGAGTGGTGGCTAGACTGAAGTGTTTCCCCTTCGTGTCTGCGGGGAGACACAATGCATGACTTGTTCTCCACCCAGTACAGGCTTGTTCATCAGATTTTTGGTTTGACTATCGAGCAAAGTTATGAACACTGTGCAGATTTTTTTGAAACTTTGCTGTTGGAGTAGTGGAAAGTTCCAGCTTGGAGCCATTTGACAACGGAGGTATCTCTGTAACTGAATAAATGTAGGTTTTTGTACATGAATAAATGTAGATTTTGTACATGAAAAAATAAGACATCCTCTAAAAATAAGCCCTATTTCATCTTTTTGAGCAAAAATTAATACATATTAGATCCAGTCTCATTCCCAGAGAAATACAGTAGTATAACCATTAAGTTTCATTAACCTCTAGATAGTTAACTCTATGTTTTACTGTTGAATTATTTTTTATTGTTAGTGGAGGTATAATTCTCCCATCTAATAGATATTTACTGTGTGTCAATATTTGAGGTTTTTTTTTTCTTTTTGGACCGGGGATTGAACTCAGGACTTGGCACTTGCAAGGCAGGTGTGGTGCCACTGAGCTAAATCCTCAGCCCAATATTTGGGTTTTTATTAGTGATTATACTATAGTTATAGATATCTCTTTGCTATGCTTAAGTGTGGTACCTTTTTGGTTCTTATGGCACATCAATATCAAATTTGTCTTTGATGATAATGTCGTTGCTGATTTACTTGCTATTGCCAGGGTGGCATAGCTGTTGCTGTCAAGAGGTTTCCTGTGTATGCCAATATCCAGGTCACATCTGTGTCATTGACAATTGTGTGGTCCATTCCCAGAGAACAGGGTGCTGGGTCAATCACACTGCATCCCTCCCCTCCCAAATTAATGAAGGTGATCAGATCTTGGAACAGAGGCAAATGACTACAATTAGCCACACCCAGAGTGCATCACTAAAGAGCAGGTACTAACCAAAGAGATCCCCATACTAGTAACAAAGTCTTTGCACTATAAACACCCATAAACCTTAGCAAAAAACAAAACAAACAATAGAAACATGAGAAGTGGAGGCCACAAAATGCCTCCAAAAACTCCCAACTCCCCCAAAGCCAATTCTTGGGGCACTGAGAGGGAGAAATAAAAAAAAACCCACAGCCAAATTGTTCAAAAGGATAACAGAGTAGATTAAAAAGCAGATTGAAATAAACGGAAACAAAGTCTTTATAAATAGGGAAGGGTGGAGGGGGTGAAGGGAGGGCAGGGGGATGGGGGAAAATAACCAAGATACATCATGTAAAGGTACAGGTTCTCAATGATGAATGTAACTGTATTGTATACCTAAAATGTACCAATAAAATTAATGGAAAAAAAGCAGATTGATAAGGTGCTTGACAAACTCAAAGAAGATATAATTAAACATATAATGGATATTATAAGTAAAACGATCAGGGAATTTACAGAAGACACTGATAAAAAGCTAGCCGAGATAAACAAAATGATACAAAACACATATGTCCGATTTAGCAAAGTCGAGGAGATTAAAAATTCTATCAAAAGTATGGGCAGCAGAAGCAACGAGTGTGAGGACAGAGTGTCAGAATTAGAAGATGGGGCTGCTGTTGGGAGACCAATTATTCAGAGATACCTCAAAAACAAAAGAGCATAGACTGGGCATGGTGGTGCATGCTTATAGTCCCAGCACTCGGGAGCCTGAGGTAGGATTGCTGTAAGCTTGAGGACAACCTGGGCAACATAGTGAAACTGTGTCAAAAAACAAAACAAGGGCCTGGGATTTAGCTCAGTGGTTCCAGTGCCTGCCTCGCAAGCGCCAGGTCCCGAGTTTGATCCCCGGTTACAAAAACAAAAAACAAACAAACAAAAAAACCCCAAGAGTGCCAGAGACTCCTGGAGTAAATCTCTAGTCCCCACCTTCCCAGTGCAAGACGAGACGCAGGTTGAAGAAAAACTTAAGACAGAGTTAAAGAGAAAGTGTGAACTGCAGCGGCCAATGTTCCTTTGGCAAAAGGCACTGGCCCATCTTGGCCACCGAATTTCATTATTCAACAGTCAGGGTAAAGGTGCATGTATAGATGTGCAGTATGTGAAACTGCCATGAAACTAATGCAGGCAAAGCTTTAAAGAAAAGTCAAAGCATTTTCAAATTAGAAGCAAGATAGACAAAATATATGGTTGTAATTAGAGCATTGTCCTTCAAGCTATGAAGAAACTAACTGTGGGAATGGAATTTGGGTGCGATTACTCCGTCCTCAGCTACGGATGTTATCTCGTATTAGCCCCACAGCTTCATAGGCCATTACTCTGGTCTTGGCTGTGGCCGTTAGCGGGGAGGTCATGTCAACCTGCACGCTACCACAGTGCTCATAAGATACTTCAGTGAGTCACGTAGCTTCAGTCAGACTCACTTCTTAAAGTAAGCCAATTGAGGGATTTAACTCTTTGCAGCCGGCACTGCTTGCAGCATGCATTGGGCATAATCAATATTGTGGGCTCTGGCACAAGAGAACATAAAATATGGAGCCAAAAGCTTCTACATGATACTAAGATTAATTGGAATTAGTGAAAAATCCAAAGAAGCACAAGTGGCATAAAAAACCTGTTTACAAATCACTTCTCGGCCTTTTGGGTAAGATCAAGTGTAAAAACCTGTTTACAGGGCCGGGGATTTAGTTCAGTGGTTCCAGCGCCTGCCGTGCAAGCTCAAGGTCCCGAGTTCAATCCCCGGTACCCCCAAAAAACTCAAACAAACAAACAAAAAACCAAACCTGTTTACAGAAATAATAGCAGAAAACTTTCCAAATATAGGGAAAGAAGTAAACACATAGATAAATGGGGCATGTAGAATCCCTCAAAAATAAGATCAAAAAGAAAGATTTTAGTTAAAACCCCAGAAGTCCAACACAAGTGAAGAATCTTAATAGTTGTTAGAGAAAATCAATGAACCACTTATACAGGTAAACCCACTAGAATTATAGCAGACTTCTCCACACATACCTTAGAGGCCAGGAATGCTTGTAGTGAAATGTTTAAATCCCTAAAAGAAAACAATTTCAAATTCAGATTGATATATCCTGCAAAACTCTTTCAAAATTGATGGAGAAATATGGTATTTCCATGATAACGAGCAGCTGAAAAAATTCATGACCATAAAACCAGCACTCCAAAAAATTCTCAAGGTATTCTGGAAAGATATTCTGGAAAGTAACGATGAAGTCCAAAATGCCAAAAGGTCTAATAGAATGTATACACCCAGCAGGTTGAATGGTTAAGCAAAAGTAAGGAGGGGAAATCCTCAACAGGAAAGTAATGCAATGACAGAAATTAGGTCAATACTTTCAGTACTAACTCTCAATGTGAATGGTCTCAATTCTCCAAGAAAAAGATACAGATTGGAGGAATAGATCAAGAAACAAAGCCCAATGACATGTTGTAAAAATGAAACACATTTAATTCAAAAAACTTCACACACTAAAAATCAAGGGTTGCAAACAATATTGCATGCAACATGAAATGAGAAAAAAGCAGGAGTAACTGTTCTAATTTCAGACACAGTAGACTTCAAGCTAAAATTCATCAGAAAGGGCAAAGAAGGTCACTACATAGTGGTTAAGGAAATAATTGAACAGGAAGAGATAACAATTATAATCCTATATGCACCAAACACTATTGTGCCCAACTTCATAAAACAAACACTACTGGACATATGAGATCAGATAAAACATCAACACAGTCATAGTGGGGAACTCAATTTCCACTGTCACAAAACAAACAGGCAGATCAACTGGAAAAAAATCAACAAAGAAATACTAGAGTTGAGCCAAACCTTTGAACAAGTAAGTGGATTTAATAGATATCTACAGAGTGTTTTACCCAACAACAACAGAATACACATTTTTCTCAGCAGCAGATGGAACTTTCTCCAAAATAGACTTCATAATAGCCTATAAAGTGTGCTTACGTAAATACAAAATAAATGATCTTATGCATATTATCAGGTCATAGTGTAATGAAACTAGAAACCAATGGCAAAAGAAGCCACAGACATTATGAAAATACACAGAAATTAAGGAATAATCTATGGAATATCCAATGGATCTGTTATGGCTTGTGATGAGATGTCCCCCCAAAGCCTCATGTGGTCATGGGTGGGGCTTTTTCAGAGGTGGTTGGATTTAGAGTGTGTGACACTGGAATTCATTCATGGTGCAGTGCTAGGCTCAAGGGCACTAGGATTAAGGGTGTGAGTTCTATCCACCCTAAGTAGCCTGGATAAGATACAAGGGATAGAAAGAGCTGTGGATGTCCCTGGTTGCTTTGCTACCTTCTGCCCACCGTGAACTGTTTCTTTCCTGCAATCCCTGTCTGTCGTGCCACACTGCTGTGGAGCCAGCCAATTATGGACTGAAGCCTCTACAAACTATGAGCTAAATAAACCTTTCCTCCTTTAACTTTGAGTGTTGGGTATTTTGTCTCAGCAATGAGAAAAGTAACTAAGACAGTATCACAGAAAAAAAGCAAGGAAGATTTAGAAGAACTGGATAGATTCCTAGGTACAAATAAATTATCAAAACTGATCCAAGAAGATATAAAAACAGAGTGATAGATTTCCCTCCAAGACACAGGATCTTGCGCTTGCGAGGCAGGCGGTGGCACCACTGAGCTAAAGCCCTGGCTCCAGGAGCAGCTGTTTTTCTCCATATGGAACATTTTCTAGTGGTAGCAAGGGGTATTAATCAGTTTTCCATTACCATCACAAAATACCTGGAGCTACGTATTTATAAAGAAGAGGTTTACTTAGCTCACCAGTTTGAAGGCTGTAAGTCCAAGACCAGGCAGCCCTATGTGTTTTCCCTCTGGCAAAGACTTCTTGGGGTACACTGCTGCACAGTGGAAGAACAGAAAGGAATCAATCAGCCACAGATCCAAACATTTGGAGTAGAATTGCTTTATAGCAACACTCTTGGGAGAACAAACTTGTTCAGACACCAGCCTTAATCCCTTCCCATGGCAGCATCCCCCATGACCTAGTCATCTCCCATTTTCTGCAACTCTTACAAGTTTTCAGCATGTTGCACATCACCACACTGGAGAACAAGTTTGTCCCACATGAGCTTGAGGGTCACCCTCATCGCCATACAAATGGAACCCAGGAGATGTATGCCATTTTTCTCCCATTCTACAGATTTAAAGGCTCCAGGGCCTAGATCTGGCACACAGAGTTAGAGCACTTCCCTAGCAAGCACAGCCTCTGAGTTCAAACCCTGATGTTGTGGGACAGTGCGTTGTCCTATGGTTCTAGGCTCTTGTTATGTTCAAAGAATTCAACGGAGACAACCAATGAAGGCAAAAGCTTCATTTATTGAAGATAATGGCATAAAAAGTAGAAGTGAAAAAAAGAGAAAATATGCCCTGCATGTACAGCAGGTCACTGGAAGAGTAAGACAGTGGCCACAAAGCCAATGGCCACCATCTTTTACATCTTTCTTTTGACACCATGTCCTGGCCACAGGAAGCTGTTCAGCACCATGATTGGACAGCTCTCCATGATTGACAGGTCACACCCTATTGTCCAGCTTCCTTGCGTGCCCTAATCTTCTACCTCACTGGCATTGTAAAATAAATAAATAAATAAAAGCTTTCAAAGAGGAGAGCTGCCACACAGATGAGTTGAACACATTAGGTGTTATGATGTTTGGCCAAGTACAAGGGGTTATGAGTGCTCTCTCCACAGATTAGGAGGAGACAAGTGAGAAGCAATTTGTCCTACATGGGTCATAGTCTCTTGGCTACTACTTCATTCCTGTAGAACTCCTTGAAGACAAGAAAGGAAGTAAAACATATAGTTCTACAGGAGAAAAATAACAAGTGGGTCATCAGCAGATGACTAAAACAACAGTTTTGGAGAATAAAAAGTAAAAAGAAATGTGGTGACTCCAGATAGAGAGGAACATATGTAGGTAGAACAGAGCCAGTTTTCCCTATATAACCCCAAGGAGGTTTGGGCTTCAGAGGAAATGGACAATGGAGTGAACACAAGTAAAGCTACCAAGATGAAGAGGCTGTTAATTGGAAATTGCTATGTGGAACTACAGTCATCTGTAACCTCATTTCCTGCTCCTGGTATGCATAGAATACCTGCATCTAGGCATTCACCCCTGAGGAGGAAGCTGAGGAGGCAGTATGACATAACTACTAAGAGCAGGGACCCTGAAGCCACACTTCACAGATTCAAAAATTTCATATTCAAAAGATCAAATAAATATAATGGCACCACTATAAGGTAGAACATAAGAGAGCTATGTCTTTAAAAATTTGCAGGAAAACTATTTCCAACAGAATTATATCTTATATCTTATACATTATCTTATATATTATATATTTGCTAGGTGCAAACCATCGATTCAAATATGTAATATTCAAAAACATTTGCTTTCCTTGCATCTTTTCTCAGGAAGCTACAAGAGAACAGACCAAGAAAGAGAAAGACAAGTGAATTTCCAAGGTGATGATGAAGGGAAATCCCAGAACAACCATTATTTTGATTTTCAGCAACTGTAAATCCAGAAGGGAGCATCAGAATACTAGATTCCTGAAGATATGTCTCTGGGAAGAGGGAAAACAAAAACAAAAACAAAACAACAACAACAAAGGAAAAAGAGTATGGAGAGAAATGCGACCTCTTATACTGTGTTGGTTGAAATTTAAAGTAACACAACCACCATGGAAAACTATACGGAGGCTCCTTAAAAACAAACCTGGGCCGGGGATGTAGCTCAGCGGTGCAGCACATGGCTGCAAACGTGAGGTCTTGAATTTGATTCCCAGTACAACAAACAAACAAACAACCACCTAAAACTGTGTGTGGCAGCGGATGCCTATTAACATTCTGAAAGGCTGAGGCAGGAGGATTGCAAGTTTGAGCCCAGTCTGGGCAACTTAGGAACTTAGCGAGACCTTGTCTTAAAATATAAAGTAAAAAAGGGAATGTAGCTCAATGCAAAAGCCCTAGGTTCAACCCCCAATACTGCAAAAACAAAACAATAAAACTAAAACTAAAACCATTGCATGATCTAGCAATCCCATTGCTGGGTCTATATCCAAAGGAAATGAATTCAGCACACAAAAAAGATACTTACTTGTATGCCCATGTTTTTTATTCCGGCACTATCCCCAATAGCCCAACATGTGCCAGCACTCTGCAGCGTCCTTAGGTGGGTGTGTTTAAAGTCAGGCCTGAAACAGCATTCCACCCGGGCCATTGTCCAAGAGAACTACATTACCCACCTGGATCTGCGCTGAGTGGCGGCAGCGCCAGACCAATGAAAGCCTAGCACTCTAGGCGGGACTTCCGGCGCTCTGCCGGTGGCGTGCATCCTGGTGACCCTTAGATCTGTGCGCTGATGGGATTTTGAACTGTTGCTCCAGCCCAAGGTAAAGTGAGCGGGAAGGCGCGAAGAGGCGTTGTCCGCACAGACAGAGATGGTTTTGTGTCTCCGAAGGGTGCCACAGGCGGGACTTCGCACAGGACAGGCTGGCGTGCGGGTTTGTCTTGGTCTCTTGCCTCTTCAGGGTCCGCCCCACCACAGCTCTGAAGATGGCCGCCGCTCTGGTGACTCTGCTTAGGTCAATGCTGCATCCCCTAGACCTGCACCTATGCAGACCCTGCCTCCAAATCCTGAAGCCCCGAGTGCAGGGCTCCTATCTAGGTTATTTCAGCCCGGCCGCTTTATTCAGGAGAGAGGAGTGTCCCTGGGTGAGGTCACCGTTTGTAAAAACCTTCATGGTGAGGAGTAGAAGAGTTCTTTACAGAGGGACCAGCCTGTGCAAGGCTTGGAGGTGCAGTTGAGGAGCAATCGGGAAACGTGAGCAGATGAATTAAATATGGAACGGCAGCTGCAACCTGCCATTCTGAGGGCTCCGGAAGAAATGGAGGGAACGAACAGAGACTAGAGCTGAGTAAGGATTTTAAGATTCCTGGAGGTTGCTCAAAGGAAAACAGACTGGGACATGAGAGGAGAGGGAAATCTTGAGGCTGCAGCCACAAAATAGGAGACTTTGTGCAGAAGCAGAGCTGTGGCAGTAAATGTGGGAGAAGTACAGTTACTTACGGGTCGATTTTTAAGAATAGAAAACTAGCGAGGGAGTTTTAATCCACTTCAGGATGCATATTATCGAGATACTTTCATATACAGGATAGCCTAATTTTATTGGTTTAAATATGCTTAATATGCTCCAGACTACAAATGCATTCAGTCAATAATATCGCTGTCTGTTTGTGGAAGACATGTTCTCATGGATCAAATGCGGAGATATTAATAAGCTTGCATTAAGCCACCTGGATTGTAAGTGGATTGATTAATAACTTATATTTCTAAAAAAAATAATAAGAATAGAAAACTAGCATTCACTCAACCTGTATAACCCCCATGTCATTTTAACTTATGGGTAAATGAAATAGCTTCTTACTACAACAAGAGATCAACATTCCTCTGAAAGTGTACATATAGATGGGCAATTAATTGAAATGTGTGCATTTAACAAGTTTTGTGGGTACTTGGTATTTGGCTCACACTTTGAAACAAAACAGTGTACTGATACACTAAAAGGCATGCATATTGCAATCTCATAAATTCTTAACAATGTAAGTATAGCACACCTGTAATTTCAAAAATTATCACATTGCTTGCACTGACAATATTAACAGAAGCCTTAATTCTATGGATTGCAATTGCTTATACTTACATCTTGTATACCAAAGTACTGATACCAACAGCAGCCTTGTGGTGGTGGTACCATTCTTATGCCCACTTTATAGATGAAGACACACAGAGAGGTTGAATCTTCATTCAAGGTGACAGCCAGTAAGAGGGAACATTAAGGCCTGAAGGCCAGAAGTTAGTCGTGTGGAAGTCACCTTGTTGAGCTGGAGTGGGGGTTATGAGGGGCACATGAGCTTTTGTAGTCATACCATGGATGCTCTCCACTCACAGTGTCACTCTTTCCACAGGTTTCCATGGCTTCAGAAGTGCTTATGAGCTATGCACAGGTGAGGAGAGGGTGTCTTGGGCCCTCACCCTGCTTGTACGTCACTCCTATGGTTTGGTGGTTGGTCTGATAGTGGCTGTTTGGAGTCTGGGGTATCCTGGGACTCTGTGCCTACCACTGTACTAACCATTGGTGCTTCTGGGATTTATTCATACATAAGATCCTGAATTCAGGCCAGGGATTATATGGAGATGGTCCAGTGTCTGGCTGTCAGTAAAATGTCCTACAGCAGGAGTTACAGGCACAGGCCTTAACATGTACAGTTGCTTAGGGGAGAGATTGAACTGTTAGTTAGCTAATATAGATAAGTTTTGCCTTATGTGACAAGAAAGCTGAGACGCAGGATTCAGGCCTGGAATGGAATGGCAGGCTGAGGTACTGTGTCTTTATTCTGAGGGTACTGGGAACCATGGAGGTTCTGAAGTAATGTGTGTTGGGAGGTCATCTGAATCAAGTCTTAACACATTTCCTTTGGCTGTACAGTAGAGAACAGACAGGAGTGAGGAAGAAGGCTCTAGGAGAATATCATTGATGTCTGGTCCAAGGTGGGGGGGGAAAGTGTGGCTTCTGGATTTGTTTTTAAAGTAGGTCCATTGTATGTTCTGATGTGGAGGTTGAGAGAGAAGGAAAGGAGTCCAAGGTTTTGGCCCTTATACTGGAAGGAAGTAGATGCCATCAGCTAAATGTAGAAACAGTTACAGGACAATTTTTGGAAGGATGTGAGAGTTAGGTTTTGGCTGTGTTGAATCTGAGTTGTTTCTGCAACTCCTGGGAAGAGGCCTTGAGTAGATAGCTAGACATACAGATCTGGCCTTCAGGAGAGGGATACTGGTTAGAGATACCACCAGTTTTGGTCTGTGGCGGGGCTGGTTTGGAACTGAAGGTCACATTTAAAAGAGGAAGAATTCAGGTCTTAATGGCAATTGTTGGAGGCAAGGGAGGGCAGTGTTAGATTGAAGGACTGAGTTTCTTAGGCACCTGAATGGAATTGGGGAGTGTCATAAAGAAAGGCAAGAGAGCTAGGGATTTAGCTCAGTGGTGCTGTGCCTGCCTCATAAGCGCAAGGTCCTGAATTCGATCCCTGTACCAAAGGAAAAAAAGATAAGAGAGAGTGGTGGCTGTTGGTTTAGTTTGGTCTGATAGTGGATCAAGGATTCCCAAGGGAGTGACTGTGAGATGGGTGTAGAAACATGGCACTAATGAAGATCAGATGACAGTGAAGCCAGGGCTGGCACCTGAACAGGTGAATAGCATTCTAACGGTTCCTGTGGCTGGGCAAAGTGGGGCACACCTGTAATCCCAGCTACTCAGTATTACGAGTTTGAGACCAGACTGAGCAACTTAGTGAAACTCTCCAAATCAAATTGTTTTATTAAAAGGGGATTTGTGAAGCTCAGTGGTATAGTACTTGTTTGGCATGCACAAGATTCTAGGTTTAATCCCCAGTACCCCCCCCAAAAAAGAAAAAGAAAAAGATGGCTCATCTGGCTTTTGTTGTGACCTTTCATGGGGCCTAGAGGGCTTCACTAAGGCTGATTGATAAGTTCAGAGGAAAAAAGATGGTTCGTGAAGTTCAGGAGACCAGTGAAGCTGGGCATTTGAATGGGGCTTTGATGGAAGGAGGATGGCTGAGATGGGTGAGTGTACTGCCTAGGTAACACAGCAGTAGAAGAGGCTTTAAAGTATCTTGTCACCTGCATGTGGTATGAATGACTGAGGTTGAAATAAACAGGCAAACTAGAGAAGTCTTTAAAGCAGGACTCCAGCCTTGCCCTGCCACTGTGGACCTTCAGAGGTCTGAGACAGAATGGAATCATGGTGCACGTCCCAAGCATTCTGATGCCGTGTGCAGAGGAAGTTGGTGAGTTAGGGAACTGCTTATGATGTGGATCAGGGGCTTGGTGTTAGTTGTGGTAGGTGAGAAATGTGAAGGTTGGGTGGTCTACGGAGTGATGTGGTCAGACAGTGAGTGTAAACTGATGGCCCCAAGAACTTGCTGCTGGGAATTTAGGGGAGACTTCTGAGTGTGAGTTTGCATGTTCAGGGAGCCATGACCATGGTTTGCTGGCAGGACCAGGAGTGGAGCCCTTTTGCCAGGCCCAGAGCTCATTTATTGTACACATGCTTAGGTGGATGTGGGTGACAGTGATCAATAAAGCAGTCTGAGGAGAGAGGGGGCAGTGGGGGCACCAGTCTTGTATCACTGTGAGGTGAGCTGCGGAACAGGGGGAGCAGAGAATGCATGATTTAGGGGACAATGATAGACTGAAAGTGGAGAGATTGCTCAGGGACACTGCCTTCCCTGTTGTAGCAAGACAGTGTGACCTTTGGGGATGTTGCTGTGGACTTTTCCTGGGAGGAATGGAAGCTTCTTAATGAGATGCAGAGACTCCTGTACCGGGATGTGATGCTAGAGAACTTTGGCCTTGTGGCCTCATTGGGTAAGTCCCTCACAGTCCTACCACATCCTATTCTGGCTCTCTCTTCTCGTCTCCAGGGCCCATGCTTTGCTTCCCACACCCTCCTGTGGATACTGCTGCCTTCAAGGTTTTCTTGTGTTTGTGCTGTGGGTGCCATGCTCTCCCTATCTCACCCCCAAGTGGCCCCACCACCTGGAGCCAGAAGCCTTCCAGGGAAGTATATGGAGGTCTATATTCCTGCATATACTATACCTAGGGATCCCCCTAGGTGTGTCCTCACCCTGGCATAGTCACACTCCAGTATCATCGCACCTCTCTGCCCCCAGTTCTGCTCCCTTCTGTCCTACTAACATTTCCTCTGCCTGGTGGTGCCAGGAATCACACGCACCAACCTAGTCACTACTCACAGGGACCACTAGGTTGTTTCTGTGAGATGTTCTTCCAAGTTTCTTTTGTGCTACTAATGCCCTGTCCTGTGGTGGGGGTGGGGTCACTGTGTACTACTGCTGTGTACTCACCTGCCTTGTCTTCACCTTAGGACTCGTGTCTTCCCAAATTCATGTCCTGGTCCAGCTGGAACTGGAGGAAGACTGGGTGGCTGATCGAGCAGACTTGACTGTAGCTGCAAGAGAACCCTGGAGGCGGACTGTCTCTTGTAAGTGATAAACGGCTCCATGCCAGAGATAGTTTCTGATTGTACCAGGAACCTCTCCAGTACCTGTTAGTGTTGTTGCACCAAGGACAGGGCCCATGACTCATTTCCTTCCTACAGCCCTGTTCCCTTTTTTTTTTTTTTTTTTTTGGCTTTTTGAGACAAGGTCTTGTTATGTAGTCCAGGCTGACCTTCAACTCACTGTGTAGCCCAGATTGGGCTTGAACTCACATCTATCTTCCTGCCTCAGCCTTCTGAGTCCTGGCATTACAGGTGTGCACCACTACGCCTGGCCAGCCCCATTCTTTATATTTTCCCCACTTGTCCTTCCTACCCTGAGCTTTAGGCTGAGCTAACTACACGTCTGTGCTTTCAGATGACACCCGTCCTTTGTCTCTGGTCCATCTGCAGTGTTCTCCAATACTGAGCTACACAGAGTATGCTGTGAGGTGTTCCCCACCTGAGCTATCCTTGAACCACTTAGTTGCAGTTGGTTTTCCTGGGTGTGGACACACCCTTTTGTTCAGTGTTCATGTTCACAGCAGACAAGCCCCTGCTGAAAGTTGTCTGCTGGGAAATGGGTGAGAGGTGCAGCCTCCTCTTTCTTATTGCACCCCATCACTGAGTGCTTGACCCACAGTGGTCCCCCTCATTGCCTGATTTTGCTTATCTCAGTATAGTGGACCCTTTGTCACACTAACTTTAGCCCTGTTGTGCTCCCATGAGTCCTATGTACTTATTGCTAGATTTGTAATATTTTTCATTAATCCATGAGAATTTAGTAAGAATAATAAGCTTGGGGCCGGAGATTTAGCTCAGTGGTTCCGTCGCCTGCCTCACAAGCACAAGGACCTGAGTTCAATCCCTGGTACCAAAAAAAAAAAAAAAAAAGAATAATAAGCTTTGGTCCACAGAATAAGACTCTTTTTTTTTTTAAACTTTTAAAACATTTTTAATGTATTTTTCTTTAATTGATTCATTTATGTTTGCAGTGCTGAGGATGGAACACAGAGCCATGTGTCTTTATTTATTGATTGATTGATTGATTGGTATTGGGGATTGAACTCAGGACCTTGTGCTTGCGAGGCAGGCGGCGGCACCACCGAGCTAAATCCCCAGCCCTTTTGATATTTATTTTTAAACTGATAATGAAAACAAAAAATAAAACATATTTGTATGGTATCATGTGATTTTTTTCAGTATCTTCTCAAACATTTGTCCTTTATGGTTAAATCATTCAGAATCCTTTCTTCTAGCTTTTTGAAATATTCAGCAGATTTTTTTTATCTATAGTCTTTCTTAATGTCCAGTAAGTCACACTAGCACTTCTTGCTCCTACATGTAATTGGTCCTATATAAAATTTATTATCTACTGCCCATACCTTCTTCCCCTGAGCCTCTCAGCCTCTGGTAACCACCACCCTATTCTCAACTCCTTTGCTATCAAATTTTTTAGCTTCTACATGAGTGAGATTATGTGGCTCTTTTCTTTCTGTGACTATCTTATTTCACTTAATGTAATAATCTCCAATTCCCTCCATGTGGTCACATATGACACTTTATTCTCTTTTATTCAATTTTATTCCATTGTGTATGTGGACAATTTATTTATGCATCAACTGACCAAGGCTGGTCATAGGCTGTTGCATTTTTTGGCTCTTCTGAATAGTACTACAATCACCATAGGACTGCAGATGTCTCTTCAGCATGCTGATTTCTTTTTCTTTGAATATATATCCAGTAGTAGGACTGATGCATTATATGATAGTTCTAGTCAAAAAGTTTTTGTTTTTTGGTGATAGGGATCGTAACCAAGGCTCCACACATTCGAGGCAAGTGCTGTACCACTGAGCTACACCTCCAATCTTTATTTTTAATTGACAAACCTCCATATTGCATTCCATAATAGCTGTACTAATTTTAATTTACATTGTTAGGAACAATGTGTAAGGGTTCCCTTTTCTACACATACTGGTTAACATTTGCTATCTTTTGCTATTTGATACTAGCCATGCTTAATGGAGTGAGATGATAACTCATTGTGGTTTTGATTTGCATTTCTCTGATGATTAGAAATGTTGATTATTTTCCATATATACATTGACCATTTCTGTCTTCTTTTGGAAAAATGTCTGTTTACTTCTGTTGCCCATTTTTAATTGGGTTATTTTATTTTTGCTATTGAATTGTTTGAATTCGGTGTACTGGCTATTAATGCCATGTCCTATGTATAGTTTGTAAGTATTTTCTCCCATTCTGTAAGTTGTCTCTTCTGAAAGACATGCATTTTTGTTGGGCACCTCCTCTCACCAAAGTCTTAATATATTTCAACATTTTCTGCTTTCAGGTTCTTGGTTTCGAGTGGAAGATGAGGAGCCACCTTCTCCAGGAGCATCATGGGTCAGGGTTCCCAAGGTGGATCTGGCTACTCTGAAAGCCTACCCTTGTGGGATGTGTGGCCCAGTCATGAAAGACATTTTGCTACTTGCTGAGCAGCAGGGACTACATCCCAGGCACAAACTGCACACATGTGGGTCATGTGGTAGACAATTCTGGTTCAGGATAAGTATCCCTCAGGACCAGAAGCAGCACAGTGGAAGGAATCACATCAGAGGTCATGAGGACAGGGATTTGCATGTGAACAACTGCCAGCTTCATGTGCTAGGGAATCCTTTCACATGTGAAGATGGGGGGAAGGACATCCTGTCCAGCTCATGCCTTCTGCAGCATCAGACCCTTCACACCGAGGGGAATTTTCCCATAAGGACTGAGAGCAATGAGGCTTTTCACGTCAGAGAATACCATTACGAGTGCAGTGAATTTGAGAAATCCTTCAGCCACATACACGGACTTCAACATCAGAAGATTCACACTGGAGACAGGTCTTATTCATGTAGTGAGTGTGGTAAATCCTTCAGACAGAAAGGTAGACTTGTTCAGCACCAGAAAATCCACAGTAGAGAAAAGGCTTACCAATGTAGTGAATGTGGGAAATCCTTTCGACAAAGCTATGGCCTCATTCAGCATCAGCGAGTTCACACTGGAGCAAAACCTTACAAATGTAGTGAATGTGGGAGCTTTTTTAGCTACAAAACCACAGTTATTCGGCATCAAAGAATCCACACTGGAGAAAAGCCTTATGAATGCAGTGAATGTGGGAAATTCTTTAGACAAAGATCTGGCCTTATTGGACACCAGACAGTTCACTCTGGGATAAAACCTTTTGAATGTAGTGAATGTGGGAGATTCTTTAGCCGCAAAGTCACACTGATTCGGCATCAGAGAATCCACACTGGAGAAAGACCTTACAAGTGCACTGAATGTGGGAAATTCTTTAGCCAAACCTCTGGCCTTATTTCACACCAGAGAGTTCACACTGGTGAAAAGCCATATGAGTGCACTGAATGTGGGAAGTGTTTCAGCCATAGATCAAGCCTCAATTTACATCAGAGAGTTCACACTGGTGAAAGGCCTTATGAATGCAGTGAATGTGGGAAAGCTTTCAGCCTTAAATCTGCACTTGTTCGACACCAGAGGATTCATAATGAAGAAAGAACTTACAAGTGCAGTGAATGTAAGAAATCCTTCACTGACAAGTCCAGCCTGGTTAAACATCAAAGAAATCACACTGAAGAAAAGCCTTAGGCCAATGGATCTCCCTTCTTTTTTTTTTTTTTTATGGTACCGGGCATCAAACTCAGGACCTTGTGCTTGTGTGCCAGGCGCTGATCTCCCTTATTTGATACCATAAAGCTCACCCTGGAAGAAGGCCTTGGGGTGCAAGGAGCATGTTACCTGCTTTTGGTTAGCATAATGAATATCACCTGAGAAATTCTGAGTGTAGTCTGTGTGAGGTAGCCATCGGCCACAAGTTGAATCCTACACCTGGACTTTTATACTAGAGATTTCCTAAGTGCCAGGTGTATGAAAAGCTCTCAGGAGCTGTATGGATTTTCTAACCTGCCCACAGCCTTTGGCTGAGATATGTCACTGTTGTTACCTATGGCTAATGCCATTTCTCTAGCAGCTGGCAAGTGTGTGTCAGTTTACACTGTGTGCTTAAGGAAGGCAGGCCTTTATACTATCTCCCCTTCCGTGGAGCATATGAATAGTATGAGCCCATTGGAGTCTGTTGTGATCGTTTTCACACATTGGATGCAATTACTAGAGTTGGGGGCAGCAGACTTCAAGAGATCGCCATCTGAATGTGTATGCAGAAATACCTAGTCACTAGCTGTAAGAGATGATGGCATATGAATATTCTTGGGACATCCCAACTTGTGAACATGGTTGTTAGTAGAGCAAGTAATCGTATTTTCTAGAATGCTGAGGCTTTTTGGGCTGTTCACCTGAAGCCTTTGCTTTATAGGCAAGAAAGCAGAAGAGTGGAAAGAGATTATAGTCTAGTTGTGACGCTCCACTCACAAATAGCTTTTACTGCTCACTAGTATTTACTTCCACTCAAGCAGCTCTGTCCTTCCCAAAGTGTGAGGACAAAGTTATGGTAGAATCAGTATGTTTGCCAAATCTTGTTTTTCCACAAAAGCAGGAGATCCCAATTTATATGTTGAATCTTTTTTTTTTTGGTGCTGGGGATTGAACTCAAGACCTTGCTTTTGTGAGGCAGGTGCAGCGTCAACTGAGCTAAATCCCTGGCCCCATGTTGACAGTTTTTTAAAAAGCTCCATTGAGATATTATAATTGATGTGTGATACACTATGCATATTTAAAGTACCAAGTGTAATAAGTTTTATCTATAATATAAGAAATCACCATAATCATGGTAGACATTCATCAGTTTTTTAATGCCCCTTCATAATTTCTTTCTTTTCTCTGACTCTCTATTCCTACGACCAAACATTAGTTTACTGTCTTTCATTATACAGTAATCCTCATAATTTGTTTCAGTTGCTGTGGTTTTAGTTACCTTCATCATCGATGGTCTGAAAATATTAAATGGGAAAATATGGAAAAAAAACTTCATAAATTTAAAAATAGTGCTGTTAATACAACATTGTTTTAATTGTTCTGTTTATTGTGTTAATCCCTTGATATGTCTAATTTATATTTAAACCTTATAGTAGGTATGCATATTCATGGAAAAAAACCCTGTATATAGGAGTAGATGCCATTCACGGTGTTAAGTGTGGTTTCATGAGGTCTTGGAACATATCCCCTGTAGATTAGAAGACACTATTGTAGACTTGTTTTTTATTATCTATAATTTTATATAAATGAAGCAATAAAATATTCTCTTGCCCACCCCCAATAGCATAATTATTTTAGTATTTTTCCATTGTGCTTATACAAACAAACACTTAAGGACACCCAGCAGTTTGTTCTTCTGTTCATCTGTTAAGGAATATTTGGATTCTCATTTGGAGCTGTTACAAATAAAGCTGCTCTGAACATTCATGTGCATCTTTCTCTTGGGATAATACATTGGGAGTCAAAGACCTGGATACCTTGATTCTACCTGTGGGGTTTTAATATATGAGGGTGACTGAGTAAACACAGTAAGGTCAATGCCATTGAACAGAGTTTATATTTCCCAAGAGAAGGACACACCATGTCACACAGGGCCACATGGAGAGCACCATTGTTGGTCAGGACACAGGAAGAGGAAGGCCACAGCTTTTATTAATCTCACAGGAAAAACAGCAGGGTAGAGAGCAATTGAGGAATAGCTGGTTTGAATAATTCTAGAATATCTGGATTTTGTTACTTGGTCCTAGGATGATGTAGGGCATGGGAAATGCTTGGTAGGTAACAAATTGGAGAAAGTTAGACTCAGGATTGGTAGGTTTGTGTGAGAGAGATGTACTCCTTCACGGTCAAGCCCTTTTCTCTAAGAAATGAGTAGTCCTGGGAGGAGTGGCCTCCTTAAGCAGCAAGATTTTTAAAATCACATCAGAAAACAAATGAACATACTCTTAATCACAGGCTAAGTAGGTGTTTATCATCTTGAAAACCGATAATCTGTATTCCATTAGCTTATATGATTTTACATTTCCACCAGCAGTGTATGAGAAGTTCAGTTGTTCCACATGCTCACCAATACTTACTGTTGTCTTTTTAATTTTTGCTCCTTATTAGGTATGTACTGCTGTTTGTGTGTGATTTTATTTTTTATCTCCCTAATAACTAATATTGTGTTACTGCCACTCCTTTTTCTTTTAGTCAAGCATCTGTTCAGATCTTTGCCCATTAATTTTTTGTTTTATTGATTCCAAACCTTAATAAATTTAGACAAAGTTTTTATTAGATAAGTGAATATGATTTTTGTTAGATATGTGCTATCGTCTTTTAGTATGTGGCTTGTGTTTTCATTCTCTTCCTAGTCTTTCCCACATTGAAAATTTTTACGTTGATAAACTTGAGTGTATTTTTCCTTTTATTGAACACGCTTTTGGTGTATATTTTAAGAAATATTTCCCAAGATAAAAAAATTTCCTCTTCCTAATGGAGGTGTCATACTTTTAGTTTTAATAATCCATATTCTTATATACTGTGTGAGGTTTGGAGTCTGAGTTTTGTTTCTATTTGTTTTAATATGGATATTCAATTGCTCCAGTAAGATTTGTTGCTTTTGTACCTTTCTTAAAAATCATGTGATCATCACAACCCCAGGAAACCCAGCAGAATGAATCCATTGGGTGTGACAAATTAAACGCAAAGGGGGAGAATCCAACAAAAAGAAAAAGTCATGACAAGGCTTTTAAAACTTTTAACTTCATCTCCCTAATGAGTGTAT